>WNWU01000112.1:584635-626189 GCA_012654045.1 Ptyas mucosa | reverse complement strand
TTTGTTTTGTTTTGTTTTGTTTTGTTTTGTTTTGTTTTGTTTTGTTTGCGCCCATCTCACTATCACTCAACTCTGGGCAGCTATTTGTCTTTATATAAGAAGCAATTGAGATGCGTGTCGCTGAGTTTCAATAAGTTTGGGAAAGTATTCCAACCAAAGCAATGCACCTGAAATATCTGTGCAGAGGTGACCCATTTCCGATGTTGCCATTACAAAGTAGTGAATGTGATATTGGAGAAAGAGGCCATTTACAGAATATTTCCAGTTGAGTTTGGTTTTTGGCAGGTCTCCACCAGCCAAAACGTGGGTCTTTGTAATGCTGAGCCTTAAGGCAGCACACGAGTGGAAGAATGCAGCAAACGGCCCCTGTGGTCTCTGCAGGGCTTAAGGAAATGAGTCCTTCTAGCCCATACTGTAGGATGGGTCTTTGCATGAGGAGAGGTTGGATTACTTTGGGGAGGCTGGTGTATACCAGTTGGGCAAAATGTCCCATAAATACATTTCCTCTCTATTTTGGTTGTTCACCAGCTTCTTATTCTCCTTCTTCCTTGGCAGGGGTTTCTGTTTCTTCAATTCGGTGGCAATTGCAGCCAGGCAGCTCCAGCAAAAAGGAAAAATCGGCAAGATATTAATTGTTGACTGGGTGAGTTCTTCTCACTTGTCAGACGGAAAATTTCTTGTTATCCCTGTGGAAATGAAAGAGAGAGAAAAAACTATCCCCGACCTGGCGCTCTTTTGATCTACTATCCTACAAGCCCCATAATCCCTTCCACCAAGCTCGTTGACTGAAAGTGACGGGGCCATATTCCTGCACCAGCTGAGTTTGCCAGTACATGAGACATGGCAAAAAGGGAATTGGGGAGTTGCCATGTTGTGGTAGGAATCACGTTACTGCTATAAGTCGTGTGCTTGGGTACAAGATATTACAGGAATCCAGCAATTGTGTTTTGCTAACTTGGGTTTAATGTTGTGCGTGAATTTAACAGATTGGAGGGCACAACATTGGAGGAAGGCTATAGTAAGATATAAAATAGAAGAGCACTGGCAGCTAATGGCCATATGTGTACCAACTTACATGGTTTATGAACCACGGTGGTGCAGTGCAGTACTGCCGGCTACTTCTGCTGACTAGCGGCTGCCTGCAATTTGCAGTTCAAATCTCACCAGGCTCAAGGTTGACTCAGCCTGCCATCCTTCTGAGGTGGGTCAAATGAGGACCCAGATTGTTGAGGACAAGAGGCTGACTCTATAAACTGCTTAGAAAGGGCTGTAAAACACTGTGAAGCAATATATCAGTCTAAGTAGCACTAGCAATTGCAAAGAGTCTATTCTAAATGATGCACCGTAAGCATTGTCTACCGTCAGGTTTCTAGCCCACAAGACTAAAATAAAACCCCTGCAATAAAGAAACAAATGAACCTAACTAAAATGACCCCTCACGATTTGTTTCTCATCCAAAAGCTTCAGTTCATTTTTTTTTCTTTGAAGATGTTTCGCTTCTCATCCAAGAAGCCTCTTCAGCTCTGTTTTTCTTTGAAGATGTTTTGCTTCTCATTCACTTTGAAG
This sequence comes from Ptyas mucosa, assembly GCA_012654045.1. Lineage (NCBI taxonomy): Eukaryota > Metazoa > Chordata > Lepidosauria > Squamata > Colubridae > Ptyas > Ptyas mucosa. The sequence continues at coordinate 624,623 of WNWU01000112.1, read as the reverse complement.
ACATTTCACTTCAGCTCAGCACTGGGACCTGAAGAAGCTTCTTGGATGAGAAGCGAAACGTCTTCAAAAAAAAAACACAAGAAAGTCCAGATGGCTCTTGAAAAAAGCACCTTACAGGCTTCTTACCTTCTCTCTTCTTCCCCCTCAGGATGTTCACCATGGTAATGGGACACAGCAAGTTTTCTACAGAGATCCCAATGTCCTCTACCTCTCCTTGCATCGCTATGATGATGGCAATTTCTTCCCTGGTAGCGGAGCAGCTGATGAGGTGATCTCCTGTTTTACACCTATCTTGGTTTCCCTAAATCAAAATATTACTGATACAATACAGGAAAAGGGAACCCCCAAATTTCAGCACAATGTGATTGTTGGTAAATTTTAACCTTGCCAACTTAATAGCATATCTCAAACCACTTGAACTAACTACTAGATCAGGAACTGTTGTGTGCCAGGAATGTCTTTTCCCTCCCCAACCGCACATCTCTGTACAATAGAGAAAATGCAAATCTCTGCGAAATGCTCCTGTTCAAAAATTGATTCCTTTCCATGTACTGTTTTTTAAATTATTTATTTTACTGCATTTCTACCTTGCCTTTTTCATCTTGCAACAGATGTGGGAATTTCAACAATTCTGTCCCAGTAAGAGTTCTGTGAGATATGTTGAGCTGAGAGAGAGTGACTGGCCCAGAGTCTCCTATAGAGCTCCATGCTGGAAAAGGAATTGAACTTTATCTCTCCAGTTATAATTCAACCCCTTAATCACTACCCATAGTACAAACAAAAGTAGATAGTCAATTAACTCAAATTAATACATGGCTATTGCATCCTTCTAAGCTTGAAGGATCACAATGCTTCCATAAAAGCAGAAGCTACTGGGCTTCTTAAAGGCACAGGAGCCCTCCTAAGAAACAAGATCTGACCACTTTATGCTTTACTGCCCTTATTACCTACAATCTCTAAACTTCTGTATGTCCTATCTGTTAAGTTCCTCTGTCTTTAGTTGGTATCTGCTTTTCTTGGTTTTTTAGGTTCCTAGTGTGACTTTTAGGTTTCTTGGACCTCTGCCCGTTTAACTTTTCTTTAATTTTACCCACACTCAACCTTCCTAGTCTTTTAAGTCTAACTCAGCTGACAAACGTCCCTCTCTCAGAGACTCCATCGTCACCCTTGTTCCCCAAGTGCACTGGTGAACCTTCTGCTTAGTCCATCCATATGGAGCCTTTCTTGGCTCCAGGTTAGAAAACATAGATGTCCCCTTGGAAATTCATCAAAATTTAAACAGCATTGGTTTCTGACTTCTTTTTTTTTAAGGGATGTTAGAAACTAAATGCATTTGAGGAGCAAAGAAAGTTCTCTGGAGAACTTCTTTAAGCTAGAGCTGAACATTTCCAGCTCTAAGAAGAAGATGGAGAACTTTGCCCTAGCTGAGGGTGGGAGGAGGGCAAATCAGGCTGGGCTTTTCTGGTATTTCAAATCCATCATGCTTTACAACCTGCTTTCAAAGGAGCTTAGTGCTGAAAGTGGCCAGGACTGGAGTTGGCCCCCATCTGGTTCTCATCTCTCCCTCCGAGCAGGAGATATCAAAGGGGTTGAAGCATTGTTTATGATGCCGCACAAATCCCTGGGAGACTGTGGCATATCACTCAAAGCTTCCCCCTCCCCACCATCCCCTTTATGAGCTGTTCCCCCCCCCCTTCATCAGACACACTGTCAGTTTTGACGGTGAGCCCTGCCCCAAAGGAGAGCTGCCATGGATTTTTTTCAACCCATTCTCTTTTCTTGTCTTTCTCTCACCCAGCTAACAGACATGACGTGATTTGGAAGGGTGATTGCTTGTCCTTCAGAGAGGGATTTCCTCCCACCCATATCCATTTTCTTCATTTCCCTTCTTCTCCTCCTCCTCCTCTTCCTCCTCTTCATGGAAAATGCTACCGTTCCCTCTTTCCTTTCCCACACAAAACAAGCTAGGTTCTGGGTTCTAACTCCCAAATGAAGGGGAAGACAGAGAGTTTTCTCTGGGAGTAAACCTCTGTCTAGGTCAGAAACCTACTTCCCAAAAAGCTAACAGAACTATATTTCACATGGAAAAGTTTGCCTGTTCTGTGCTGCATTCATGCCTCGTCTTAAAACATTGAGGCAGTCGAGTTGCAGCATTCATTGGCCACGGCCTCAACTTTGGAATGACCAGGTGTGCCAGAAGAGACACTTAATAAACACTTACAAGTGGCCTCCAACATTTATGGGATGCTACACAAGTGTAGTAGAAACCTAGCCGCCACCCCCACCCACCCACCCCCGAATTTTATAAAATCGGACTTCTTTGCAGGGGAGAAAGAGAAGGAAGATCAGTGTACTTCTGTACATGAAAATAACTGAACATTTTTCCTTTGCAAGAACATTTAAACATAACACTGCACACGAATATTTTGGAAAACTACTGTTGCCTACACTGTGCATTAGAATAGTACTTGGGATTTGATTCCCAAAGGATACTGTATGTTTGATGTACAGTAAGGCTATGCAGCTCTCCAGAAATAGTGCAGAAGGGTTCTTCTATTAATCACTCTTCTAAAGATCACCAATTTAGCATGGAAATTCTTCTGTATATAACCTTTGCTCCCTCATTAACTGGAAATTGTGTGGGGTTTTTTTTGGGGGGGGGGGGGGCAAAAATCTATATTAACATTACCTAGGAATTATTTCCTGAAATGACATTTGGGAGAGAATTTTGGAATTGATTCTGATGTTTCAACCAGTACAGGAAGTAGCCCAGTTAAATTTATAATAGAATAATGCTTATCCTTGTTATTGGAAAAACCTATGAGTTTCCTTTTCTGGGGCAAATGGAGAATATTTGCTTTGAGTAATATATATATATTTTTTTAAAGAATGCAGTAAATAAGTGCTGTATTTCAGAGAAAGAATTCCCAAAGAAGGGGTCATTTAATTCTAAGAGATTTGTGGTTTTGTTGGGAAAAAAAGTATCTGAATAGCTAAAGATGTGAAATCTGATTTCTTATCATAGAAAAATGTAGTACTCGGGCTTCCCTCCCAGTTTATGATGGATATGCTTTGTGTTCCAAAGAACGGCTCCCACCCACACGCACCCAAAAATAAATGTTTAGTGCACATGATCATTCACTACGATAAGATCACCAGAAGCAAAACCATAACAGTGGAGTTAAGGAAGCATCCACAAATTGCTATTTTCCTGTTATTGAATGCAGGTCATCTATCCGGTGCTATCAGTATAATAATAAATTTAGGATTGCGATATTTTTAGATTAATTACCTTGGACATTAGGATCCTCTACATGGCTGCAGTGAGGCTGTTCAGTTGATCTGGAGATGCGGTCATCTCAACAGTGGGGGCCTGACTTGCTCCGTGTTTTTCTTTTTCAGGTGGGCTCTGGGGCTGGAGAAGGTTTCACCGTCAATGTCGCTTGGACAGGAGGCCTTGAACCCCCAATGGGGGATCCAGAGTATTTAGCGGCTTTCCGGTAGGCCCTCCCGCTTCAAGCTTTGATACAATGCCTATTCTTCCAGTAGGGCCCTGTTGACTTATGTTGGCAAAGGCTGCTCTGAATAACATTTTAGTTGCAATGGAACAATTTACTTTTAGCTGAGCGGGGAAGGGGAGGAGGGGAAATGAAGGAAGAAAAGAACAGGCAAGCCGAGTTAGGATAGATTTCTCCAAGCTGGTGCTCCCCAGATGTGTGAGATGACAACTTGTTTCATCTGGCGTCATGTTGAGGATGATTCAAGGAAAGCATCTGGCAGATTTGCTCCCACTTTAGGCCAGATTTAAGTGTGCTTTGTTCCTCCTTGCAATAGCTCCTGTGCTAATTCTGGAGCTGAGCTTATCGTTTGATGTAAGATGCGAACCCTTTGCTGCCCGAGCGGCCAAAGATCAGAACTGAGGAACGAAGTAGGCAGTATGATTTATTTGAACAAGTTTACTTTTAGTAGCCTGTAGGAACTTCGTCTAAAGGGCTGCAAGCATGCCTGTTTTTCTTGGCTGATTGTTTTCATCATATGGGACAGGAAGGCAGGGAACGGGGCGGGCAGAACTTCAGAGTCAGGGAAGGAAGCCTAAGAGTGTTTATACTTGGAAGTCAGGCTCATGAAGTCCAGTGGGATTTTTTCCAAATAAACATGATTAAACATAGGATCAGGCTGTAAATCTTTCTTTCCTGGGTTGTCAGAAGTTGCACGCACACCTCCGCTGGTAGCTCTGACACACTTTCTCCTTCTCCTCTCCCCACTCCATTGGCCCAAAGTCCTGGCTTCTACCAAACTTCTGAAAACATTAAAGACCAAACCAGTTCAGTTCCTTCTTTTGTGACCCAGAACTGTTATAATATAGTTTCTCCCCAGGATGTGAAGTCAATGACAGAGGCACTATGTTAAGAGTCCTCCCTCCTGCCATCATCATTCCAGTTGCTAAGGCCTGTGTTGCTAAGCTTCCCATATACTCGTAGCATTTTGGGGGGAAGTGGGGGAGTATGCAAGTCACCTTCCCGTTACAGACATAATTTTGCTAATTTTTCTGTAACCATCCAGTAAGGCAGGTCAATGTTATGATCCCCATGTTGCTGAGAAGACCAGGGTAAGAGACAGTGGCTCTGAATAACTGAAGGGCCGAAAACAAAATTAGGGTCTTACTCATTCTTAGTTGAGTTTCCTAAGGCCAAGTTAGAGGTCATGTCGGGTGAAATCCAGCAGGTTCTGGAGAACCGATAGCGGAAATTTTGAGCAGGTCAGAGAACCGGCAAATACCACCTCTGGCTGGCCCCAGAGTGGGGTGGGAATGGAGATCTTGCAATATCCTTCCCCCAGGATTGGGAAGGGAATGGGGATTTTGCAGTATCCTTCCCCTGCCGTGCCCACCAAGCCACGCCACCAAGCCACACCATGCCCACCAAGCCACGCCCACAGAACCGGTAGTAAAAAAAATTGGATTTCCCCACTGGGTCATGTATGTATGGAGTATGAAGTGCCATTAGCAATTGTATGGTGCAACCAGTAATGTAGGAAAGCAAAATGGATCTACATCCCATTCAAGAGAAATATTATTTCCTCACCTATTTTAGGGTCTCCGTCTCAAATTTAGTTTTGGAAACTGCTTTAAGGTTGTAGCTATGACAGACAAAGCAACTAAGCGGCTACAGAAAGACGAACTGAGGGCTGCCTGAAACCTTGGGGCTTACAATTGGTCCACCTTTGCTTTAAAAAAATTATTCCCGCAAATACCAATGCATCTCTTTGGCGTTTTGAATTGCTCTGCTGCATCACCGCTCGCCGAGGAGCTGTGTTCTGGTGAGCCTCTTACACCCCCAAAACCACCCAACCAAGAGTTAGTAGAGCTTGGGAATGCCATATGGTCAGAGCTAGCCTCTCCGGCCTGATGAAGGAGACCCACAGCATTTGGCAGAGTCTCCCTTTTGAATTGCAAGGCCTAACTGTGCCAAGCCTGGGCTCTGGCAAAAGGCCACCCTCCCACAGCTGCCCAGCACATGTGCTTTGATTGCACTTAAAAGGGCTCTATAAATAGTTTCTTTCCCCTACCCCACATAGCCCCACTTTTGCTCCACGCAGAAATGCAGCTCCCAGGCCCCGTGCCTCTTTGAGTCGCTTGCCAAATGCGATCTGGCTGATGGATGAGATTCTCTTTATGTCCCAGTGGGCAAGATGGAAGGCCTGTTGGGCTCTCCGCGTATGAGGTCTGGGAATGAGGTGGCGCATCAGGGGAGGAGTTCCAATCCAAGCCAGCTTCCTCCCTGACATGGTTGGGACCTGCTCCAAGCCACCTTAAACTTCCATTGTCTCACAAAGAGGGCTGGATGGTGGCTCTCTGTGGGAAGAGCACAGGCATGCTTTCAAACTCAGAAAAGTTACAGAGGCTGAAAAGTAGCCCAAGGAAGTGAGATATTGGTCGACAGTCTGTTCTTAAAAAAAAAAAACAACTCTGCTTTTCTTGGAGGTGGGGAGGAGGTAGAGGAGGAAATAGCAGTTTTGTAGATTGTGAGTTGATGAACTTGAAATTATACACACAGTGCTTGCTTGATACTAGAGGAGCCAGGAGGTTGGGGGCCGGTGTCCATTGGTTAGGCACCTCTCATGCTGAGTTGCGTTCAGTTTACCTTCTCACCAAAGTTATTTTCATCTGTTTAGCTTTGTTTCATATTTTCGTTTGGATATTTAAAAACTAAGTGCGGTCAAGGGTGGGGGTAAGGGGAGGTTTTATACCTTTCATCTTCCAGAGAGGTTTGGGGTGGGATTTGTTGCTAAAATTGCTATCTTCCACTTGAGCAAAATTGTTTATGTGTTTATTAATGGAAAAAATGCTGAAGAGGAAAATGGAAAAATGCTGGAGGGAGCGGGTTCACACACACACACACACAAACACACACACACACACAGAGAGAGAGAGAGAGAGAGAGAGAGAGAGAGAGAGAGAGAGAGAGAGCGCACTGTTTCTCCAAGACAGATTCAGCCCTCAAGAATGTATTTGGTATGAAAGATTTTTAAAAAGTAATTTCCTGAGGGAAAACTCTATGTGGTTCAGCATCACATGTGGTTGGAAGAGTCATTCTTTGGTCTCCCATTTTAAAAAATTAACTGAATTTATGTCCCATTGAAAGAAGTAGGATGAATTGGGATGGGGGAGGGCAACAGGGCAGGATTTCTCTCAAGATGGCCTCCCTTCCATTCAGGCAGAGGCCAAATCCAAATTCGTTCAACATTCGTGTCAATATGGGCCACAGGATATTTAGTGATTTCCATGATTTTCTAAATTATTTAGTATAACACTGTGCCTAGTTGCATAACATCTTGTCCTTTCACATTTATACTTCAGCGTATCATGGAAATGAATTATTGCCATTTTTAAAAATAAAAAAACAATAAAAGAGATCTAGGCACATTGCGGAACTGATACAAATGGAAAAATGCATGTGTAAGATGGTTGCTTTTTTTTTTTTAATCATACCCTATCCTGGCCCATCACTCTGCCTAAGCAAGGCAATGATTTATGTTGTGAATAAAAGCCTGACGCATCCAAGGAGTCCAGAGAGTCGCTGAGGCTAACCATCCTGATTTAATTTAATTTCTGAATTTAATTTCATTTCCTCCTCCTTTGCAGGACGGTGGTGATGCCAATTGCCCAAGAGTTCTCCCCGGATGTGGTGCTGGTATCTGCAGGCTTTGATGCAGCCGATGGTCACCCTCCTCCGCTGGGGGGTTACAAAGTCTCAGCCAAATGTAAGGGTCCTTCAAGGTGGCAGTTAATCAGTTAAGAGTGGTGGACACTCTGATGTGAGGATGAACAGTTTGCTCTTTACCCAGAGAGAACATCTGTCCAGCTGTTGCCTAAGGACTCTGAAGCATCTCTAGGGCAATACGTTTGAGAGTTGAATGATCATTAAGTGAGAATGTGCCAGAGAGGACATCTTTTACCATATAACGGTTTTCTTCAAGTTTCCTTTCCTGATTCTTTAGAAGCATGTGAAAAGAAACCAGTTATGACAAAGATGAGTTGTCTGTGCAGACTTTTCTTCTGTAATACCCAGTTATAGGCTTTGCTTAAAGACCAGATCTTTGCAGATGCAGAACAAGGACACGAGACAATTCTCCTTGAACATGCAGAACATCTTCTCTAGCAGGAGAAGGGGTGTGGAGAGGGTTTCAGGAAGCTAGAAAATTTGATGAGAGCAGAGTTAGATGACTCGCAAAAAGTTTCTCTTCTGTTCATTTTTTGGAGGGAAAGGATGTCCTTGGTCTCAGCAAGGAAGGGCTTGTACTATTTATTTTATTTATTTATTTTATTAGTCATATTTCTATGCCGCCCACTCTCTGAAGACTCTGGGCGGCTTACACCAAAGACAGTATACTGAATAGCATATTGCCCACAACAATCTGGGTCCTCATTTTACCCACCTCGGAAGGATGGAAGGCTGAGTCAACCTTGAGCCGGTGAGATTTGACCGACTGATCTGCTGAACTAGCAATCAGCTAAAGTAGCTGCAGTACTGCACTCTAACCACTGTGCCACCTCGTACTCTTGTCTTTTCTCGGAGAGACCCTACCTGAGAGGTCTAATTCCCTGGTTTCTTTTGTTTTCCTCTGCAGGTTTTGGTTATATGACCAGGCAGCTGATGAATGTGGCTGGTGGGGCTCTCGTTCTAGCCCTGGAAGGAGGCCATGACTTGACCGCCATTTGTGATGCTTCGGAAGCCTGTGTGTCTGCTCTGCTGGGTAACGAGGTGAGTGGATTTGGAGCACCCCGCAGCCTGTCTCACTTGGTAGAACAAGTAGACACCTTCAGGGGGAAAAAAAAGTAGTTTCATGTATTACCTGATCCTGTGCCATTTTGGACTTTAAAGGAGATAACCAGCTTTTTGAATTGCACACAGGGGAAAAAACATGGAAGCCAGTGCTGTTCACACAGCAGTGGTGTAATATGGGCAAACTCTGGAGTGACAAGAACTGCATGCATCACCAGACTCTGGACTAGTTATAATTTCTGGATGGTCTTCAAGAACCCATGTAAAGTGCATTTCAATAATCCTACCAGGAAGTGACCAGGACATGAATGGCCAAGAAGATCTTGGATATGGATATGTGCAAAGGACCCCCCAGGCCAGGAAAGAGACCAACAGACTGTGCCACTCACTTTTAATAATCTGACAACATTTACTTTATAGATATACCACGTTGGAAAGGTCATTTCTAGCAACTATGGCCAAACAAAACTCTACCCAAGTATTTGAGCTGGCTTAACTAAAAGTCCAATACAAAGAGCTTTGAGCCAAAGAGGCTCGTTTGGCTTTTAAAGAGCATATATCCCCATTTTCCCCAGTGCTATTGGAACAGAGTCATTGAGAGGAAAGGGGAAACCATGGAGATCCTCCCCTTGCAGATGTCTGCAGGTGTCAGAAACAGTTTTTTTAAAAATTTTAGAAGGTTCCTTGAGGAGAAAAAGAAACTTTAGTCCCTCTCAGTTCTACAAATGTTAGGCAGGGTGCTTAGAAAAGCTCTCCATCTTAGCAATCCTGATCATGATTACTGGCTTTCTGTTCTCATGAGCTGTGGCAGCCAGTGGTTTGTTCTGCCAGTCAATATCAGGTGGCTACTGGAAAAGCTCAAAGCACTCCTCACAGCTGGGCAAGCCAAGTAGTTTGGCTCAGCAGTCTCCAGGAGGATATGGGCTACCTGCCCACAATTCAGAGTGTGGATATTCCTTTTGGGAACATATTGAATATTTGATCTGGATTGAGTCTTGGTCGGTTCACCCTCATCCCAACCGTTACCTCAACCGGGCACTGATGCAGGACCTCCACAGCTGCTTCAGATGCCCGAGAGAATTATCAAACTCCCCATTCTTCTCTTGGCAAGGGTCATGCCTCAGGAATGCTCAACAGTCTTTCCAACATCAGGTTTGAATGAAGATCAAAATGGACTGAGAACAATCATTTTCATTCCAAAGTGACTGGATTTGGATGAGCACCATTTCCTTGCACACCTTTTCCAAGGACGAGAACTTTGGCCACTGGCCTATATTAATAACTTCTCAAATCCAAATTAGTTTCAATGATGGCTGCTTTTAAATTGGCAGGATTCTCTTCTCCTCTCAGTTTTACAACCGCCTTACCCAGCCAATCGTCCCTTCATTGATAAATTTAATCAACTATGACAGCCAAAGATATAGCCCAGGGTGCCTGGCTGCATATCTATAACTTACATCTCCATGCCCATTTATCACTCTGTCCTTATTTTTGCCAACTTCACACAGCTGCAGGTCATGCTTTTCCCTGGATGAAGAGCCTTCCTTTCCCTGGATGAAGAGCTCCTCCTTTCCCTATTGATTATATTTTATATGTGTCTGCATGGGTGTGTATATAAATAAATATGTGGGTGTGGGTTGAATTGCTTGCAGTCCAGGCAATCCTTCCCAGAGGTTTTGTATAACTCATTCTAAACATGCCTCTTTATTTAAAAGTAAGTCCAGCTTAGTTACTCACAGAGAGCTACAACAGGGAAATCCCATTATTTTGTTTATGAAAAAAACAATCCTGCCTGATGTAAAGCCATGATACTCTGGTACCAAGCCGTGATCCTTCTTCATATTAAATTTTTGTGGCCTGCTGGCAGTTGCCTTTCAGCACGCACACCTTAGCAAGTGTACCTTAGCAAACAATTCAGTTGCTGATCCCTTATGGCCTCTTTTCTTGCATCCTTTGTTCCAAACTTACAGACAAACATTCTTTTATTCCACAGCTTGAGCCTCTTCCAGAAGAGATCTTGCAGCGGAAACCTAGCACCAATGCTGTGCACTCCTTGGAGGCAGTAATCCAGGTGCAAAGTAAGTAGAGGGATTCCTCTTATTGTGAAGTATAGAGTGGGCACATGGAAGAGAGGGACTGCTACAGGTAGCTGCTTGGCACTGCAGTGGTCTGTGGGAATGCCTTTGAGAGATAGGAGGAAGAGACACAGAGGACTAGGCAGTGGTCAAATAAGAGACAGCTTAACCTGCAAAAATAATGGGACTGTGGCTAATGTCACAGAGGGGCCCTCCCAAGTGTCCTGGGCCTTGTAATGGCAAAGGGTGACTGATGTATTTTACAAGATTTTGTTATTGTAATTTTACAACAATGTTAGTACTCATAGATAAAACGTCTTGTCTGGCCTGCCTCTGAGGGTTGACACCAATCTTACAAATTTGAAAATACATCTCTCCCGCATTCGCCTTTGCAGCCCAAAAAGCTACGGGTGGCCACTTCTGAGACATTTGCCACACACCCATTCTTTTAAAGTGTTTTTTTTTAATCAGGGCAGCCTGGTCTACGCAAATATGGGACAGAGCATACTGCTTCCGCTTCCGCCTTTCAGCCCCGATTCAGGACCCTTCACAGGCAGTCCCTTTGGTGACAATCTATTTTTATGTTAAATTTATATTTACCGACAAGGAATTTACCTTTATTTCTTTGTCGGTAAATATAAATTTAACACACCCATTCTTTTTGTGGGCAAATCTGCCTTTTATCTGCCTAGCCTGCTGCTCCTGTTCCTCCTACTCCTGTCTCCCAAGGACATTCTCACTGACCATATTTAACAAATTCTTGAATGCAATGATACCAGTGGTGGGTTTGTACCGGTTCGCCCCAGTTATGGTGAACTGGTAATGGTGGTGGTGGGAGGCTCCACCCACCTGCCCGGACATCATCACAGATGCTTTGCTCACGCACGAGCACGCTCATGGTTCCAAACTGGTAGCGAAGGTAAGTGGAATCCACTTTTGAATGATACTATTGTTAGTATAGCAGTAATAAAGAGACGGAATGGTACAGTGCCAGGTTGAAGCCTGGGAGACTCTGATGTAAGTAAAAAAAAAAACCCTCTCAGCCCAGTCTGCCTCACAAAGTTGTGATGAAAAGTAAAGAATTCCAGGCGAGAAGGATGAACTACCCATGCAATTTTAGGATCTATGGAAAGAAAGGTAGATTCTTCCGATTGTGTGCAGTTTGCAGTCTGAAACTGCAACATTTTTTTAAAATTTTGAATTGTTCCTAGATAGTCCAGATCTGGAATAGCTAGAATACAGCTAGTATTGTGAAAAGGGTTAAAAAGCACAGGGTATATTCCAAGCTTGCTGTACTGAGCCTTTAACTATCACCCGGTGCTGTTACAACACATCTGATTTTGTTTGTTGGCATGGAGTTTCAAAACAAATCCCCTCCATTTGGATCCTTGGATACACTGTACGACTCGGTGAAGGTGGGTCCCTCTGCACATCATGTGCCAGAGCGGACATTGATCCTGCCTTTTCTCTTCTAGGCCAGTACTGGAACTCTGTACGTCGTTTTGCCCCCACTGTGGGGTATTCGGTTTTGGAAGCCCAGCGTCACGATGTGGAAGAGGTGGAGACAGTGACAGCACTGGCCTCACTTTCTGTAATGGCCGAAAAAAAGTGAGTGTGTCTCTTAATTATTAAAACCACCAGTCTGCAATGTAGCTATTGGGAAAGACAGGGGTATCAAATGTTGAAGCCAGGCTGCCAAGGCTAACTTAGCAGGGCGAAAGGTGCTTCTGAAGTTAAAAATGTCTTGGGCAACAGCATCAATCGAAGGCCGACACCATCAGATCCCCATTTTTATTTTGAAGAACTATTTGCCTGTTGGAGCATTTTAATTCAAAGCTCCCTGCCAAAAGGGCAGAAGGAACGTTCCCCATTTTACCAACTGCATGCAACTCCACTTTCAAGATGTTGGGACGTCTCACAAATTGGTCTTGAAAAATAGCTGTGGTGCGTCTGCCTATAAGATCCAGGTCCAAGTCGCAGATCAGGGAGGCGTGCAGAGTTGATCAAGTCTGACCGAAAGGGGAGAGCCACTGTTTTGGACAAAACAGCATCATGAATAACAGTGTGTGATTGGATCCAGGAAACTGTGCTCTCCCTGGGCTTGGGTCCAGTCTACCTTTTATGTTGGGAAGATGGTGTTAGTGTAGCAGCTGTGCGGCCATGTGGAAGAAAGATGGCTAGGGAAGACAGGGTTTGCCCAAACTAATTAATTCCTACTTATTTTACTTCAGTCCCCCTAATTAAAAATAAAAGCATGCTCTCCAGAGCCAAATCTAAGGGGCTGATCTTTTTCCTGGAACCATCCCGAAACTATTTAATACAAACATGTAAATACTGTTCCATACTGTTGTATTTGGGGCAATTTCTGCTACATTCTGCATTTTTGGGAAATCCTTTATGAGCAACCCTATGTGAGATACATTTCAGACCTGCATTATGATGCAATTGGTGATAGATAGGTTCCTGGGGCAACTCAGCTTTCTGACAGACAGATCTCTCTGCTTCCTTTGACTCCCTCCCACTTCCCAGAACTACAAGTCCTAAGCGGGACTTGAATGTTTGACCAATTTATCTCCAAGCAAGTGACATAGCTTAGATTTAATCAGTGTCTTTTCCTAATCCTTAACATCCTGGCTTCTTCTGTTTTAGGCGGCAAGGAGAACCAATGGAAGAAGAGCCCATGAACCAATGAAGAGCTGTTCTACCCTCCACCAAGAACACATCATTCTTTGTGGCTTGTTACTTGTATCACAATCCTGGCACCCGTCTGCCGCACAGCCCACATTACCCTCAGCCACAAAGCTGGAAAACTGACTCCCAAGTGCAGGCAGAGAGGCTCTGTAGAAGAAGGCATGTGGCAGACCTTCCAGGATTAATAGCTACCCCTGGGGTGTTACCCATGTGCACAATTCTGCCAGCGCAAGCAGCAGAAACGGAGGACACAGGAGAGCAGCTATATGGACTGCCAAATTGGACATTTTACTCTGATGTCGGGGTGGTGCCTTTCCCCTCCAGAACCAAAGATGTCCATAGAGTGATCCTGCTGTACAGGAGCCCAAGTCATTCTCCCTTTTTTAAGCAAAACTTGGTTCATCAGTTGAGGATGTCCCATCATCGAGGGAGCTGGACTGTGCATGGAGAGAACGTTCAGAAGACAAACATTGGATGTCAGACAATAGCCAACATCTTTATAGGACTGATCCAGCCCAGTTCCTACTAACCACTGTCCTAATTATACCTTTTTGGTCTTGGACCTTCTTAATTTGCACTATTACACAGATCACACAGGCACAAACTTTGTTCTACCTTCCATAGGATTTTGTGGGAACAAATTGCACCTCCTTGTGGACTTTAGTCCTTGACTTGACCATTCCTCCAGCATCAAGGCACTATGAAAATGCATAGCCCTGTGGTGCTTGTGACTGGTTGGTTTGTCCAGATCCATAAAAGTAGGCAGCCTTATTCCAAAGAGTAAACTTCAGGGGTGGGGAATGGGGGATGGATACTGTCAGCAAGATAGATTGTTCCTCTATTATCTCAACCAGTATGTGGCATTTGAATTCCCTGTAACTTTCATTTCTTGGGGATTTCTTTTTCTGTTCCTGTTAAAACAACAACGCAAGTGCCTATGCAAGGGCCTTATTATTCAAATGAGGAGTTAATACCTTCCATAGCTATCCAAACTTTGTGGGATAATGGAAGATAGCTCATTCTAATTTGATCAGAGAGGCTGCTGCTGGCACAACCACTTTTCTACGGATGAAAGGCAGTTCATGTGAAATGTGCATCTCTGTTTTGCTTTCGTATCCATTGCTGTCTGCATGTGCTGGAAAGTTGCGTTCAGTCGCAGCCTCCCAGCGTGTGAGTGAGAGGCACCCATGACAACGATCCACACATTCCTAAATTGAAGCATCTTCCACACGGGACATTTGTCGTGTTCAAAGGGAGTCTTTCTTACTGTTCGTAGTGAGATTGTGTATTTGGGAGGGTGGGGGTGGGGAGGTCGGGCAAGGTATGGAAGAAGGATGTAAAATATATACCATGTGCTGGATCTAAGCCACCCAGTAAATTGAGCCTTTGCTATAGTCCTAAGTATGTTGCTTTTTTTCCCCCCCTTGCATCCAAAAAGCAGAACTGGACGACATTGACATATACATTCAGATTCCTCCAGCATCAGCAACGCAATACAAATCTGTCCTGCCACACAGCAGTGTGAATCTTCCCACTGTAGCTCCCTCCTGCCACATGGATCATGTGGGGAATAGATGAAGCAAGACTTGAGTTGGAATGCTGTGTATAGCAGCGTTTTTTAAAAAGCACCTAAAAAGTCAGCCATTAGTTTCATACCTGCAGATAATGGATTTCTTTTTGTTCTTTTTTTTTTGTATCTGGCAGATTCTGGTGCTCTCCCCTCCCAAATGAAATCAGTGATTAGAGAAATTACAATGCCATCTCCAGACTGACAGGATCTAATGATCTGGAGACAGATTGTGTTGTATCAGACAAAAAAAATGGACAGTGCAGTTTCTTGACATTTTAAGAAAGTAAAACATATAGCATTGAACATGACCGTAAACTAGACTTCATTTGGTTAAGGGGGGGAGGGGAGGGAGAGGAAAACTTCAGCTCCACCTGAAAACCAGGAAACCCCTGATCCTACTTACTTAAGTTCCTCCAAATGGCGAGTCTGGAGTTGAAATGTTAAAGAAAAACTTCAAGGGGTCCCCAACAGGTCCCCCTACTTACAACAGTAGTCCCCAACAGTGGTGGGATTCAAGTAATTTAACAACCGGTTCTCTGCCCTAATGATTTCTTCTAACAACCAGGTTTTTTTAATTATTTATTTATATGCCGCCCTTCTCCGGAGACTCAGGGCGGCTTACAATGCGCTAAGCAATAGCCTTCATACTTTTGTATATTTTACACAAAGTCAGCTTATTGCCCCCACAAACCGGGTCCTCATTTTACCCACCTTAGAAAGGATGGAAGGCTGAGTCAACCTTGAGCCTGGTGAGATTCGAACTTACAGTAATTGCAGGCAGCTGGATGTTAAATGCTGCCTTGTAGGAGGCATTAGCCTCCTACGCCACTCAGGCTCCTTTGCCAAACTGCTCAGAAAGTTAGCAACCGGTTCTCCCGAAGTGATGAGAACTGGCTGAATCCCACCACTGGTCCCCAAGCTTTCCAGCTTTGTGGGCTGGTGGGGGGGTGGAGAGGGAAAAGTTCCACAGTCCAGTTCCAAATGGGCCGCAGCCCAGTACTGAGCTGTGGCCTGAGGGGTTGGGAATCCCTGACATACAACACTTGGCAAGCTCTGGAACAGATAATTTATAGAAAACAGAGAGATAGCTATCTAAGAAAAATCTGCCCTTTTACCTCTTTTTTTTAAATCAATGAGTGCAGGACAAAAGAATAATGGTATAAATTATTGATTCAATTTACTTCTGCGAATTCAAAGCGTCAATCCACTTGACTATTCAACCATCCTTTGGGCAGGGGAACAATTACCCCCAGGGTTGTGTGCGCTGTCTTTGTGCGAAATATAGGACGGTTCACATGTGCCACACTCTTATGACAATCTACTATTCCCCCCCCTCCCCCAAAAATCAAAGGTCCAGCTCTGGGCAGAGCACACATGGTGCCACAGGAAGTGAAGCAAAGAAGTATAAAAATCTTTAATTGCTTCCAAACAAATTGCATGTGCAAACTAGCAGGATCAACGTAGTCAAAGAAAAGTGTGACATTTCAACATGAATTACAAAAATGGAAGTTATTTTTATAAATCAGTTTGCCCCGATGGAAAATATTCTAAGAATATGGGGAAAAACATACCGTACCTTAATGTAGCATGAATATTGATTGCTGGAAGTTCCAGTGTCCCTTTACACATTCCCAAGTTCACATCGCCTTTGAAGAGAAGGATGAATAGAAACAAGAGATGGGGGTGGGGGTTGTTTGTTTGTTTGTTTTTAAATCTTATTGTAGTAGAACCTTCCCCAACCTGGTGCTCTCCAGATGTCTTGAGATTCAAATGACAAATCACAAGATCAAAATTGTGGGGCGGCAAATGAGGGAAGTTTCAATATATGGTTTCCTTGGAAATGATTATTTGATTGTCCTTGAACCGTATCAGTAATACAAGTAAAATAAAAGGCAGCCACAGATATTTTGAAGTTGGGCTAGTGATACCCACCCATTTGTTAATCGTGCTCATTAAAATCTATTAGCTGCACTCAATCCAATTCAGCCCTGCCCATTTGGAAGGACATAACTTTAGATCATATTTCAATTGCATTAAATGATTTAATAGATCCCATACACATAACTAGAGGGGAAATGGGTATCGTAGCTTGGCCAAGCCACAGAGAAGATGATGCCCTAATGTCTCAGTTAACCAATGTCCTGCTCTGTAATTCCTTTAATTGGCATCTTTCATCATTGTCCCATGGTACTAGCTTTGCATGAGGAAATGCCATTCTTTTCTAACAATTCTTTGAAGCCTATTAGTCAGAAAATCATGTATAAGAAACAGCAGGGGTGAAACGTTTGGAAGAGAGGACTTACAGCCTGGGACTGCAATAGAGCACATGTAGGAACTAAGAGGCCCAACAATACCTTCTGGTGCTCTTTGTGTTTTCCGCCCAACTTGTTTTAATTGGTGGTTAAGCTGTAGCCTTTGTCATTATTTGCAAATACCCATAGATTCACCTCAGGAAAAAGATGAAGATGACATAGTAGAAAGCTTCATGGGAAGTTTGTGTGTTTGTGTGTATTGGAACAAGTTTACCAGTATGTCTCCTCATAAATTGATGTTTTTTTTATTGGCATACTCATAGTAATAGATATTTTATGAGAATACCAATAATATGCATTTAAAACTTCAAACGTTGAGGGAGGGGGTCTTCTGATTAAACCAGAAACACTGAGAAGAAACCAAAGTGTTGATGCACAGAGGGAAAGGCTGTAAGAGGATTACATCTGTCATTCCATTATTCAGTCTGAATGATTGGTTAAGTTTTGTGTGATGTCACAACGTTTTTAGTTTCCCTCCAAGTTCACAAAGGGCATTAGTTTTCTGTGATGTCATGATAGTATCTATAAATTGCTCAGAGGTGGTATTCAGCAGATTCTGATCAGTTTTGGAGAACCGGTAGTGGAAATTTTGAGTAGTTCAGAGAACCAGTAAATATCACCTCTGACTGTCCCCGCTCCCATCTATTCTCTGCCTCCCGAGTCCCAGCTGATAGGAAGGAAATGGGGATTTTACAGTATCCTTCCCCTGCCACACCCACCAAGCCACGTCCACGAAGCCATGCCATGCCCACAGAACTGGTAGTAAAAAAATTTGAATCCCACGACTGAAACTGCTACAAAAAATAACAAGGAGATTGCTTATCTTATCCATTTTATCATATATGTGAAGATCTTAAGCAGGTCTTTGACTGGGGTCTGTAGGAGATGACCAAGGAAAGGGTCAAACGTGACATCAGTCATGAATTCATTGGTGCCCACAAGAGTCCAGCCTACCTTGAATTCCTTATCTACCGCCAAATTGCTTTTGACCATTAGTAGTTCAAATTCTTATAGGGAGTTTAAGCTTACAATACATCTTTATACCCATTTGAACTGTCTACATCAGGGGTGTCAATCTCAAGGCCTGCGGGCCGCATCCGGCCCATGGGGTGTTTAGATCTGGCCTGCGGATCTGCCCTGGAAACAGCAAAGGACCGGCACGCAGTGCCTCTGCCAGCGAAAACAGAGCTCAGGAGGGTCACATGCAGTCCTCCCGAGCTCCATTTTCACTGGCAGAGGGTTGCAGGAGACCGTCACAGCTGAAAACAGAGATTGGGAGCCTGTTTTCACTGGCAGAGAGTTCGGGCCACCACAGGAGCCCCCAACATGAGTGACCTTGAGCTGGCCATTCCCACCCTGGTCCCAGAGGTCAAACACAACCCTGATGCGGCCCTCAATGAAATCAAGTTTGACACCCCGGTCTAGAAAGCGATTTCCCTGTCACTTGAGAGGATCCTGTTAATCAGAGAGAATACAGTAAAATACATTATTCGTTATTGTTGACCCTTATACCAATTCTCATACATTGCAAGGGTATGTGGGGATGACCTTGGCAGACTGGCCCAGAGATTGTCTGGGGAATGGTCAAGTAAAGGACAGTTGGCTAGTGGGTGGGCAAGAGGCTCAAAAGAGACCCTTTCTAATTTTTTGTGGGAGGGGGGACTTAAGGAAACAGGGAGATTGTACTTTCAGACTTGCAAGACTCTGTTAGTAGCTTTATAGTAAAGCAAAACTAGCTGATTTGATCATGTTTCCTGTAGGTCTACCTGGTAAGGCTGAAATCACAATCTTGCTAGTCTAAAAGTACAACTCTTCCCCCACCTCCACATAGCTGTGGATTATGCGGTCTTTTTTTTATTGCATTTTTACAATTAAACAAATCTTACTCACATCTTATGCATAACTGCGACCATTTACATACCATAACATTCCAATTCAAATACACTCTATACATTTTTACTATACATTTTAATTCTACTTCTATTTTGTCTATTCCTTTCCCATTTTTCTGTTCTCAATCCAGTCATATCACTTCTCCCGTATTGCGTAGTATTCCGAATCTATTTGTCCTTTCAGTTTAATTGCCAGTTTGTCCATTTCTACACAAATATTTTTTTAATTATTAAACCTTCGAAAGGTATGTTTGTATTTCTCCAGCATTGCATGAAAGCTATCCTTGCTGCAGTTATTATGTGTTATTATGTGTTATTATGTAAACACACAATGGATTATGCTGTCTCTTATCTCACCATCCATTATGCAGTGTCTCTGGACCAGCCTCCCAAGGTCATTCTCACATTGCATTGTTCACATAAATGAATTCAAATGTATTTACATATACTAGGATGGAAATGGGAATCGATTCTAGAGAAATGGTGTACATATTACTGATGTATGCATTGCACTTCATTGTTATGTGAAGTTGCTTTAAAAAGAAGCAAGATAATTTCTATAACCAAAGATAATTTCTATACTACAGTTGGGCAGTAGAAAACTGGACAATCAATATATGGCAGCAAAAGGTTGGTATTTCCTGTTGCTATCTCATGGCCATCCAGATAATTGATTAGGTATATGATCACACTAATGCAACTCAAAGGGTATAAACTTCATTCTTCGTGAAAATGCACAGTATAAAGACCAGCAGATCATGTTGAATAATATTTCTCTTAGGATCATGAGAAACGGCCTATAGAATACAAAAAAAATAAAAATAAAAGAGTGAGATGGAAGAAAGTTATATTTGTATTTGCCAAAAAAAATAGGATGAAGATACTTTGGAAATAGCAAATAAAAGTTTGGGAATGCCACATGCCAAGACAACATGGGGTGCAGGGTGGGGGTAGTGGAAATGGAAGATTATGCAAGAAAGTGAAAAGTGTTAGGGGAAAAAAATATTCTCAGAATCGGCGAATACAAAGGGCCTCATTTTTCTCATTTATAATGGAGTGATGGAAAAATCCTGTGGGTGCAAGCTGCCTTGTTAGCATTGTTCAGTTCCAATTCACAACGAAGCCAAAGCCACAAGCACTCTTGAAGCCTGTGTCATCCAGGAACAGCTACTGGATGATTCAGACACAATTGGCATCCGTTATTGGAGGCCCTCTGATATTAGAGATCTCAGAGCCACCACAATTTGGGGTTCAGTGTAAAACTGAACGTTGAGAGCTTTGAAAAGTGGTTCGCTTTGACACCCAAGTCACTACACCCAAGAAAATGGGATAAAGAAGGAATTTAAAAGACAGCAGGGGGAGACCGTGTGAAAAGTTTGCACTTGATGCCAGATTCCATGCGGATGCCAGAAGAGCACCTGCCATGGTGTAAGCTCTATTCAACAATCATCTTTGAACTTTGAATCAACAGCTGTAAAGCATCAACAGAAAGGTGGAAACACACCGATGCATAATTCAGTACCACAAATGGACTTCCCTTAGGAAGTCTTCCTTGGGATCCTTCCCAATTAATTGTTGTGGCCCGCCAGCAGCCAGCAGAGCTGGCAGCAGATTCGGATAGTAAAGAGATTGGGGAGGAACATGGGCCAGTCCTGGAGTCTGGGGAAGGCTCTGATGAGGGCTCTGCGTTGGAGGCAGAGATGGGGCCAGGGCCGTATGCCAGTTATCAGTTGCCTTCGAAGGCAGACATCAGTGAGGCAGACAAACAACTGGAGTCTGTTCCCAGTGTGCGCACGTGCAGAGTTGCCAGACGAAGGGAACAGCTAAAGAACAAGGGTCGACTTGGGAGTAAGGCAGTAGTGGGTTCCTCCCGGTTCGGCCCAGTTCTCCTGAGCCGATAGCGGTGACGATATGATGTCGCCGAACCGGTTCTGCCCTCCTGCCCACCCACCCACCCACCCCACATCCCCACCCCCCACCCCCACGTTATTCTTACCTTTTATTTGGCCCCACCCCCACTCTATTGCTGCCTCCTGAGTCCCAGCTGATGGCTAGAGGGGAAAAAAACTGTTTAAACTCTTGCAGCAGGGCTTCAAAAGGCCACACTACAGCTGATCAGTGTTAAAAGAAAACAAATGAGTAGATCAGTGCCTGCAAAAATAAATGGGTAGATCGGTACAGCTCTGCAAGCAGTTAAAAGCCTGGTAGACCAGTACCTCTGCTAAATCCTAAATAAGTCACATGACCATCAAGCTACGCCCACAAAATAAGCCACGCCCACAGAACTGGTAGTAAAAAAATTTAGAATCCATCCCTGAAGTAAGGCCACAGGTGGATGATGAATGGCCCCTCCCAGAGGGAATAAAAGAGGAGCAAAAGGGGAGTGGAGTTTGCAGCAGACAATTAGTTCAGTTAATTGGTTTGTGATTCCTTGCCAACTTTTGAAGATATCGGCCTGGCAGCTCCCCAAGCTAGATAAGTTCTGTGACTGTAAATTCACCCTTGAACGACTTTGCTGGATGTGAATGAGAACAACTGCTATCTTCTACATTCATCTTCACTGCAGTTAGCATAGGCACCATCCCACATGCCTCCACCTCGAGCAGCAGGTAGCCACATCTGTCAGTCATGGAGGATCTCACCAACATTGCTTCTGTTTTGCAGATGTGTTGTCCAACCAGTTTTTCCCATTTCTAACCTGGAAGGACCAATACTTGAATTTCTGCCTATGTAAATCATATTGACCCAGAACCTAAGCCTGAGGTGAGGAGTATTGGTGCCCTTGTGCCAGGGAAACAGAGTTGGTATCCCAGCATAGAACTAATCTAATCTAATTCACTGGTGCAATGGCACCTCCATGCCAAGATGCCTGTATTCAAGGTAGCTAACTCAGGTTAGGGACACTGAAGTGACTTCAAAGAAGCAGGACAGAATCAAGAAATCTGGCTGCTAGAATAACAAACAAACAAAAATCACTTACTAATTGAAGGGCATGGAAGCAGAGTGTCGAAAATAGTCCAATGTAAGTGAAGAAGCTTGGCAGAACATGAACATAGGAAAGGGGACTCTCTGGCCCACATGCCAAGCTCTACCCTTGTTTTATCTTATATCATTTTCTGTAGTAGCCTACATGTGTTTTCACCTTGGGTATACCTGATGGTGCCCTGCTGGTTTCCACATGCTGGCACTGAAGCCTTCTCCAACATGGACCAACAAAATTCACTTTTGCTGTGGAACCTAGAAGGTGGTGGATGGGCCAAGTGGCAGATAGATTTCTCTTCTAAATCTTATTGTCACCTCCCTACATCTATTGCCTTATGAGAGCATCAAGTGTTGCATGTTGTACATTCCCAAGTGAGGTGGGGAACCCAAAGCAGATACAGGGGAATAAAAATGCCAAAAAATGGGAAATTTGGGGTGGGTGGGTTAAAATCAAGTGGTATCTAACTGGATTGCATAAGATGAAGTTTTAAAAGGGTTGTCTCATCAGGTATCTGCAGCTAGTAAAACCAAAACATCTTGTCCACTGTTTTGTCAATTTGCTATCAAAAGCAACAGGTTCCTCATTTGTCCTGAGGTTATCAAGCAAATGCAAAGCAAATTAGAAATGAGATGTAACACCTCAAGGTGTGGTCAGAAAGGACAAGATGGTAGCCACAATTGTGGTATTGAAGCTCCAGCACATATCTAAAACATGGACACATTGCACTCTTGTGAGGCACCCTCCTCCAGATATTGTTAGATCACAACTCTCCACCTGCATTTACTCTAAGATCATTGGAGACGTGTACAGAGAGAGGTTGCGTCACACCAATACTCAAATCCTTCCTCTTCAGACCTTTTTTCAATTGATGAGGAAGGTACACGTTGCTATTTATTAGCAAGTTTGCCTCTTTAATTGTTTTTGTTATCTTTGAGTCCATCTTGACTCCTAATTACTCTAATGGACAAATCAAAGCAGTTTCCTAAGGAGCACTTTTGGGAAAAGTGTTTTGCTTTTCCTCATTAGATAAGATTAACAGTTGGAAGAGACCTTGTAGGGCATCTAGTCCAACCCTCCCCAAAGCAGGAGACCCTACCCCATTTCTGACAAATGGCAGTCTAATCTCTTCTTGAAAGTCTCCAGTGGTGAAACTCCCACAACTTTCGAAGGCAAGCTGTTCCATTGGTTGATTGTTCTCACTGTCCGAAAATTTATCCTTATTTCCAGGTTGAATCTCTCCTTGATCAGTTTCCATCCATTATTCCTTATCTGGCCTTCAGGTGCTTTGAAAAATAGCTTGATCGTCTCCTCTCTGTGGCAGCCCCTCAAATATTGGAACACTGCTATCATGTCTCCCCTCGTCCTTCTCTTCCCTAGACTAGCCATGCTCAGTTCCTGTAACCGTTCTTCGTATGTTTTAGCCTCCAGTCCCCTAATCATCTTGGTGGTTGTTCTCCACTTTTTCTAGAGTCTCAATATCTTTTTTATAGCATGGTGACCAAAACTGGATGCAGTATTCTAGGTGTGGTCTTACTAAGGCTTTACAGAGGGCTATTTGTACCTCACTTGATCTTGATTGTATCCCTCTGTTAATGCAGCTTAGAGAAAGAGTGATTGGGTCAAAGTTACCAGGACGAGAACTCGAATTTCTTTCCTCCTAGTCTTCCACCTTAATCACTAGACCAAATTGGCTCTCATATTACATCACACAGTCCCCTGGAAAGTTTTAGAGCATCCGTGGGGCTCTTAAATCAGGCAGCACCAGCTGAGTTTCTCAGCCTCCCATCATAAGGGGGCTTTTCTTGTTGCAAGATATTGCTATAACCTGACTGCTGTTGGGAGTGAGTGGGTTCTTGACTGGTGCAGTTTACTCTGATGTCACAATGGCTCAAGTGCAACAATGGGGGAAAATGTTTTTGACCTTGGTGCCTGTCCTAAAGGTAGAGTGAAGAAAGAAGGGGAAAAAAGTCTTCGGCTTTGTTGTTTCCTGGCATAAACATTTCAAAGGAAATGAAGCAAGGGGACTGCATTTTGAGGCACTGCTTTAGATTCTTAAGGCTATTGAGGTCTTGAGAGGCTGACTTAATTCTCAGGTGAGTTAACCCAGAATGGAGTTATAGCCCGGCATAACTCGGAGGACATTGTTTGTATGAAGTTGGCAGGGCCTTCAAATGGTGTGCCCTTTGGCGAAATGCAGAAATTTAGGAGTCCTTCATCCCTTTACGGTCAAGGCTTTTACAAGAATCCCCTGCTTAATCTCTGTGCCAGAATGCTGCTATTGGCAGAGGAGCAAAGATAATAATTTTTAAAAAGTGGCATTTGATAAAGCATTTGCAAGGTTAGTACACCACTTTCATTTATTGAGATGGGTCTAGGGCAGTGATGGCTAACCTTTTTGCTGTTGCGTGCCAAAAGTGGGGGGGAGCATGGGAGGGTCGCGTACGTGCGTGCCCACACCCATAATTCAATGTGCCCCGCCCCCTGTGCATGCACGCATGACCCCCCCCATGTTCCCCCCACTTTTGGCACACGATGGCCCTGTGGGCCCAGCAGGCCTGCTTTTTTTGCCCTCCCCAGGCTCCAGAGGCTTTCTAGGAGCCTGGGGAGGGCAAAAACAGTCTTCTCCACACACCCCAGAGGCCAGAAATGGCCCGTTTCCTGACTTCCAGTGGGCCTGATAGACCCAAAAATCAGCTGAGCAGTGCATGCATGTGTGCTGGCTATTTACGAGACCGCCTACTGCCACCAGTGGCCTCCCACCGGCCAGTACGCTCTCATAGAGAGGGCCTCCTCCGGGTGCCATCGGCCAAACAATGTCGACTGGTGGCCCCCAGGGGGAAAGCCTTCTCTGTGGGGGCACCTACTATCTGGAATGAGCTCCCCCCGGAGATTCGGAGGATCCCGGACCTACGCACCTTCCGCCGCGCTCTTAAGACCCTTTTATTTCGCCAGGCAGGCCTGGCCTGATTCCCCTTTTTTAAAAAATGTTATAAATTTTAATTCGTTTTAATCTATTGGGGTTTTAATATTTTTACAGCCAAATTTATTTAATTGGATTTTAATTGGGTTTTAAATGTTATACTTGTATGTTTTATTTATGGCTGTTCACTGCCCTGAGTCCTTCGGGAGGAGGGCGGTATACAAATTAAATAAACTGAAACTGAAACTGAAACTGAAACTGAAACTGAAACTGAAACTGAAACTGAAACTGCTGGAGCTGAGCTAGGGCAATGCTCGCATGCCCACAGACATGGCTCCGCATGCCACCTGGTTCTAGGTTCCTAGTTCTGGAGTTAGGTTCACCATCACGGGTCTAGGGTTTCAAAACTGGGTGAAACACCTTAAAGACAATAGGTCCTTTAGGCCATTCGTCTCCCCATTTTAGGAAATCGGCAGGAAGAGACATGAATGGAATAGAAATAAGCATTCTGGTCACTTGCTAATGCCTGCAGGTGAAACTGGTTTGAGAGGCACAAAAACAGCTGCTTGAAAAAGAATTAAGATCTCTTTCCTTCTCGATTCATGTTTAGCTGTATTAGTATACAGGCAGCTGAAACACAGTCTTGTTCATTCCCAGTGGGAGATGGGAACTGTAGTACAATACAGGGGGAGCAAGTTGGAAAAATGTGCTGTATTGAAAATGGAAATGTCCAGCTCTCCCCTTTTTGTCTGTGTGCCAATCCCCATCCTTGTTTTCAGCAGGATTTGCATGTGCTCTAATTCTGTATGTAGCTCACAAAATAGTTGTGTGTAGCCTATAAATAAAGCCCATACAACAAGGACTTGGTTAAAAGAATTTTAACAACTCAAATAACATGCAGGTTACAATGTACTAGGAAAAGTGTCCTTTTTCAGACCAAAGTCATCCCTTGATGATGATCAAACTTATTAATTCTTCATAGTAAGAAGCAATACAAAGCTGAATCAGACTGTTCATCAAACCTGAGGTACTGTCAGTGACTGAAAAGGATCTGTTGTGGATCCCCCATTGTTTGATTCTTCAGGGAAGAGTAAACTAATAGGTGTGACTGAACTGTGACCCCCAGTTGCGTCTGTTAATGAGGCTAATGGCAATGGATGCTGGGAATTGTAGTTCAGCACGCAGCTAGTGATGCAAAGATTGACCCGGTATTGGCAAGCATGCTCCCTGCATTCATAAGTGGCATGGCTAAAGTAGAAGCATGGATTTATTCTCAACCAGGCTGTCCCACAAACAACCCTTAGAATTGAGCTTTTGGTGAAGGTAGAAGACCTTTCATTCTTTTCCTTGTGATACAGTTTTACGTTTGTGGATACAACCAAGCAGGAATATTTAGTTCTTTCTGTGCTGCTATGTTCATCCTATTGCCATAAAGAGTAGCTATCTTACACCATGCCTATTTAGGGCTTTCTCCCAGTGGGACCTAAAATGGCCGTTTCAGTTGTTGTGGGATTGCTAGAACTTGCTAACTTAGTTTAAGGTTGAGAAAGCGGGAGCCAAAACTTAATACAAACCAGGTTTCCGTCAGGATGCTTGCAGGCAAAGCTCATCTTCTCTTATGCAATCATTCCATCTTATACAAGAATTTGAAAGCAGTTGGCACAGGATCCAGACACACTCTTCTTCTTCATGCAGCTTTCCCTTCCCATCACTCCCTACCACCACCGCTCCCTCCCTCCCCACTTCTTACAAGCCAAAAGTCACCAGAGGAAAAGAAGGCCAAATGCCAATTTGCAGCTCTACAAGCCATTCTCAGCTGGAATAATACGGTGCCAAAAGAGCCATTTTTGAAAAAGTTCTTACTCTTGTGAAAAAGGCTCCCATTTTTTCCCCCCTACTCTGCTCACAGCAGGCTTTTGGATCCTTCTTTCTGCTCTGCCCTTTTGGTGGTGAAGGGGCAAGGGGGCTCCTTTTGTTTCCCATTATGTCATCCTCTGCTTTCTGATTTTTTATAAAAAAACACCTCATGGGAGAAGCACTCCCCTGATGCTTCCCCTTGGGATGGAGTTGAAGCATGGGAAGCCAAGGAGATCGCACATCACTGGAGAGATGATGCCATTATGGAAGACTGAACGCTTGCAGATGTCCCTTGGATATCTCCCTACAACTCTAGGTAGTCCCCCTATATATCCTTCATCCTTGCTGTTCTTTGCCATCACATTGAATGGGAATGATGAAATGCAGAAGGCTTTTTCAGCACAATACGGGTAGTATTGACGTACAACCACAATTGAGCCCAAAATGTCTTGTTGTTAAGAGAGACATGTGTGAAGAGAGTTCTGCCCCCATTTTAAGACTTTGCTTGTCACCATTGTTTAATGAATCACTGCTGTTGATAAATGAGTAACCCGGTTGTTAAGTGAACCTGGCTTCCCCATTGACTTTGCTTGTCAGAAGGGCGCCAGAGGTGATTTGCATGACCTTGGGACATTGCAACCGTCATAAATATGAACCAGTTGCCAACCGTCTGAATTTGGATCACATGACCGTGGGAATGTTGCAAAGGGCATAACTGAAACACGGTCATAAGTCACATTTTTCAGTGCCACTGTAACTTTGAACGGTCACTAAACAAACTGATGTAAGTCGAGGACTACTTGTACTAGCACCAAAGCACCAATTCTGAGAACTTTTTCTGGGGCCAAGATTTAATCTGAAGCCATGAAATGACACCATAGAAAGCCTACTTCCGGGTATATGCAACTATTTCTTTTGCTGGAGAGAGGGAGAGGGAGAGGGAGAGGGAGAGGGAGAGGGAGAGGGAGAGGGAGAGGGAGGGAGGGAGAGATGGAGGGGAGGGGGGCAAGGCTTCACAGCGGCTCTCTGATCAGAAATTAAGCCCTGGCTGAGGTTAGAAGGAACGTTGCATGAAAAGCATTTAAGTCCTTCGAGGTTTAGAGTATTATTATGGTTTTGGAAAAGCAGCACTCTCTGTACAGTCCGGTAAGAAAAGAAAGAGAGCCGTCGAGGGGAACAGGTCTATCTTTGGGAAAATGGGAGGTTACTGCCAAATATACAAGAATTGTGAGTGTCAGGCAGGAGGGTATAATAAGAAGAAAAGGAATTCTTAACCTGCAACTTCAAAAATAAATTAGCTCTTCAAAGAGTTCTACGTAGACCTGTTGAGATCAGCTTGTTACAAGCCAAGCTTCAGGCCACTGCCTCATCTGGTGCCCAGTTCATCCCAAGGCAAATACGGAAAGCTTGCCCTCTCAATCCTGGATCAGCCTTAGGCTTTCCTTTCCCAGTCTCCCCACCCCACCCCAAGATGGCAGGTCTGATCGTATCTTGAGTGCGATGAAGCAGCATGAATGGTCCAGGCCTTGACTCTCTGAATAAATGTATCTCGCTGCTTGGGAAAGGGGGTTCGCCAGATTTCTTCTTTTCTGAGGATGCCTAGAAAAAAGAGAGAGAGACAGCCAGAGAGAGACATCAGTAACAAACCTGAACCTTTAGGTTGGTTTTCTTAGCGAATGTGAAAATAATCTGGTCTACGAGCAGGGGTTCCTCAAGGTATGGTCAAAACAGTCAAGATAGCCACCACAACAGGACAACTGAAACTCTGCTTGTCCTTAATGTGCACTGGACATAAAAAGAAGAAAAAGGTTGAGCTCAGTGGTGAAATCCAAATTATTTTACTACCGGTTCTGTGGGCGTAGCTTGGGGGGTATGGTGTGGCTTGGTGGGTGTGGCAGGGGAAGGATTCTGCAAAATCTCCATTCCCACCCCACTCCAGGGGAAAGATACTGCAAAATCCTCATTCCCTCCCCACTCCTGGGTGAAGGATATTGCAAAATCTCCATTCCCACCTCACTCTGGGGCCAGCCAGAGGTGGTATTTGCCAGTTCTCCAAGCTGCTCAAAATTTCTGCCACTGGTTCTCTAGAACCTGTCAGAACCTGCTGGATTTCACCCCGGTTGAGCTTCATATCATTGTGTCTACTCTCTTAACTGTTTTGGCCATACCCTGTAGATACCCCTGGTTATAGGACACGATGACAGCAAGAATGGACCTTCCTGATTCAACCCTCTCTCCTCCTAAATTGAGCACAATAGATATGGCTCTTTGGCATAAGGCCAGGTCCATGTGCAAAACATGTGAGCATTTTTTTTTTGAGGTGGGGGATATTTGGTGTGAGGTGTTAGAAAAAATACAGTCATAGAAACAGCTTGCATGCAGAAAACTAGCATGCAAAGAAGGAGGTTAGGAAACAGCTGTCTTCTGGCAAATTTAATTCTTTAAATGCAGAGAAAGTTTCATTTTGTTAAAAAAATGCACACTCACTCATTCTTGTAAATTGATGTGTTATACAATCCTCATCAAACATTTTTAAAGCATTATAAAATGAAAAAAAGTAAATAAAAGAGCAGTGAGAGGGGAGGGGAAAGGGGAAGAGAGAAGTGAGGAAAGGTAGGGAAAAGAAAAAAAAGCATTGACTTCCGACTCTCCCTGTTGCCGTAGAATAGGGCATTAACATCAAATCACAGCTTTTTGTTTTTCCATAATAATACGAACAAGTCATTTCTATAAAGATCTATCGATCTAAGCTGTAAAACCCAAAGTCAAAGTTACATTCTTTTCCACATCAAGCTTGATCCGTTATACAATCCTGTGAGCAACTTTTGCATGGATAGCTGGGCTAAAAAATGCAATTGATAACCATTTCCTCACCTGCAATTTCAATTGGAACAATATTACCAAACAACTATTTCAGTGGTGGGTTGCCCCCAGTTCGCACCGGTTCTATAGAACCGGTAGTAAAACTGGCGGGTGGCTCCACCCACTGACCCTGATGTCATAAAAACGGTTCTGTGCTTGCGCAGAAGAGCACACGCGCGCGCCCGTTGCAAACTGGTAGTAAAAGTAAGTAGAACCCACTCCTGAACTATTTGGATTAGATAACTTCAGAAAGCGAAACTTAAACCCTTTGGAGATAAGACGAATGTGGAATTCCTAAGAATTCCACAATGAGAGACAATATATTGCTTAAGGTTTATAAAGGTGCCACAAATCGTACATTTTATCACCAAGGTGCATTTGTCCCTTTATTACTAAAATTTTTGCTTTTATAAAAGATTTGTATTTGTGTTGGAAACCCTTCAGGTTCTACCTTCTGACTGCCAATCCATCAACATATTTCATACCTCACCTTCCATCTTGCCACTCGGTCTCATTGCGGGCCAGTTATCCTTTTTCCCCGAGGAAATTAAACACATTAAAAAAAAAAAAACCCTTTCCAAATAAGAGAGGGGATCTTTTTGAACTCCACTTCCTTTTTGATTTAAATGAAAGCAGCTGAAATGGGTGTGCTTCTCGGAGATCACAGACCAGATGTTAGATATATAATGATTTGATCACTTAGGCATGTACAGTATATGTAACTCTACCCTACTTTTAACATTTAAATTCTCTTAACAAGTGCAAAGTACCCACAATCCAATCCTATTCCCCATGCCCTGTCTGGATTACATGTCACTCTAATGCATTATATAAAGCTATCAAAGGACCGTTAATGAGATTGTTAGTTGAAACATTTAGACAACGAAACAAAGCCCACAATTCATCCTTTCTTCTTATAGGGTCAACCTCTTAATGATTTTGGAGGCACCAGGTCAAAGATTAAAATGCAGCTTCATCTCGATGAGAAAGAAGCAATATGGGACACATCAGGCATTTTGCATTACAACTGTATGGATTTAGTATGTTGTCGGACACTGATGCAATGGGAGACCAAAACATCTGAAGGCTGCAAGTAAGGCTAAACTGTTCCAATAGATTTTAAACAGTCGTTAAGCTAGGCCTGTGTGGCTGGAAAAATCCCACTCCTTTCCTTTCCTTTCCTTTCCTTTCCTTTCCTTTCCTTTCCTTTCCTTTCCTTTCCTTCCCTTCTTTCCTTTCCTTTCCTTTCCTTTCCTTTCTTCCTTTCC
Organism: Ptyas mucosa; assembly: GCA_012654045.1. Classification (NCBI taxonomy): domain Eukaryota; kingdom Metazoa; phylum Chordata; class Lepidosauria; order Squamata; family Colubridae; genus Ptyas; species Ptyas mucosa. Next base: position 593,908 of record WNWU01000112.1, on the reverse strand, counting down.
TTCCTGCCCTTCTTCCCTTCATTCCTTCCCTTCTTTCCTTTCTTCCTTCCCTTCTTTCCTTCCTTCCTTCCTTTCCTTTCCTTCCTTCCTTCCTTCCCTTCCTTCCTTCCCTTCTTTCCTTCTTTCCTTCCCTTCCCTTCCTTCCTTCCCTTCTTCCCTTCTTTCCTTCCCTTCTTCCCTTTTTTCCTTCCTTCCTTCCTTCCTTTCCTTTCCCTTCCTTCCTTTCCTTCCTTCCTTCTTTCCTTTCCTTCTTTCCTTCCTTCCATCCTTCCTTCCTACCTTCCCTCCCTCCTTCCCTTCCCTTCCCTTCCCTTCCCTTCCCTTCCCTTCCTTCCTTCCTTCTTTTTTTCGTAGCCTTAGCAAATTTGAATGGTTACTCCCTATGATTGCCAGAATATCAGTCCTGGTACTTTTGAGGTTTCTTTTATTTTGATAGCTGATTCTTTTTCTGTTCCCCCCCCTCCCTAATACTGAACTAAGATATATTCGACGAAATTGGAAGCTATTCCACCGCATGTAAAAGATGTCAACAAGCCGATGAACTGCTAACATGCCATCCTTTGGTTCCTTCTAAAGGCAAACAAGAGATTTTCCTGAAGGGCGTTACAAGAAAGAAAAGTTTAACTCCCCCACCCCTTCACTCTTTCAAGACTGAAAGCTAGGATGGATCCTTCTCATTATAACATAGAAATTTGGGGGGGAGGAATAATTTGATTTATTCTATTTTGGCCCTTGGGGTCCAGCTAGGCATGATAACTCTGACCAGATCTCCCAGAATGTTATGCTTGACTTCAGAACATTCATAGAACTACTAATTCTGATCAGGGTAAAAGCTGCTGGAAGTGGATGGGGTTAACCCTTTTCTGTTATATCCAACCCAGGACCTCCACCCAATTTCTATCCACCCTTGGTGCTTCCTAGCAGGAAAACAGCAGGGTAGGAAAGGGGTTAACCATCTCCTTCTCCCCCACCCCTCCCTTGTTTCTCTGATCAAATTAACAGCGCCTCATAGCTGCTTTGAAGTCAAGAAAAAGACATCTGGAGAACTGGTCATGGATCTTCCATGTCGACATGTTAACACGTGGACTTAAAAGTGGTTTCTGAGCCCGTCTCCTGCTGTGGGAGTTATGGGCAAGAGAAAGCAGTGTTGACCGCTTCAGATAAAATGCAAATGGCTGTCCTGAAAAGACTTCCAATTTTTCTGCATTTGGGGGACGTTGGAATCAACTACCAACTATGCATTGTGCCTGAAATGCCTTCCTAGTCCCACTTGGTTTGTTCAGGGCTATATATGTTTGACAATGGCCTTCTTTCTTAGCTTTCACCTGATTCTGTTTTGGAAGCATCTGAAACAGGAGACAGGAATGCTATGAAAAGCTTCAAAGATCCAACACTGTGTGGAACCAACAGAGGAGCTGGAACCTGGTCTGACAAAAGCTGGGAAGTATGGAAATGGTTGAATAGACTGTGCATGGGTACAACAAGATCCAGGGACATTAAACAAATGGGGCTCTCTGGTGACTTCTGTTCTTTGCTATTGTGTTGACATGCAGACAACAACACATATGTATACCTCCCCTTTGTATCCTGATCAGTGTATCTTTGAGAATCTGATAGCAGTGTGACAGATCCACAATTATTGTTGCTAGTTTCTGGGCAAGATCTGTTTAATTTGTACCTATTTTAAACTTGTATTTTATATTTCAATTTTTATGTCATGTAGCATGCCTTATTTTAATTGTGACGGTTTCACCGGTGCAGGATTTGTTGATCATTCCTTGCTTTTGATGAACCTGACAAGGTTGAGGGGAAAGCAAAAAAAAAACAAAACCTCATAGATTTCAGTCAGGTTGATTTTCTTCCGTAGTCTGCTCCAAACTCGGCTACCTTGTCAAAGATGTGAGGGAAAGCAAAAAAAAAAAAAAAAAGGAAAACATTCTCTCTATACACAGAGCTTCGGCTGAGGCCTTTGGCTTGTTTCAAAATTGCAAGCGATGCCCTCTCTTTCCCTCCAAGAGCTGGTGCAAGGCCACGCATACTGCAATCCCACCCCTTCTTTGAATTCTTCCTAAAGGGACATTTCTTGTGATGCGCCAGAAACCACTTTTTAGATTCCCCTTATTTTGATACAATTATTCAAAGCTAGCTTTGTCAAGAGAAACCCATGGTTGATGGGGCACACATAAGTTTGTGTGTGAATCTGCTGCGGGCATACCGTGTTTCTCCGAAAATATGACTCCGTCTTATATTTTTTGAACCCCGAAATAAGCGCTTGGCCTTATTTTCGGGGAGGTCTTATTATTTTTAGGGTATGTGGAGTGAGACGGGAATTATCTTGCCGTCTTACCTGATTTCCAGCTCTCTCTTCCTAACCCTAACCAGAGGAAATTGTGGGGACCGGCTGCGCATGTGTTTAAATATTTTTGGGGAGGACTTATTTTCAGGGGGAGGGCTTATTGGGGGGGGTTATTTTGGGGAAAATATGGTAGAGTATGCAACTTATCATCTGGATCACCGTCTTAGCTAATAATTTTCCCCTTAATAGCTATCTGCACAATTCTTGTGCACCACTTTTAAAAAGTGCACTATGTACTACTGGAGGTACATAACTTATGCTTTCATTGATTGTCTGTTAATTCTTCTGTATGATCTGTTCAGCTGTTTCTTACCTCGGGCCCTCAAGGCCATAGGTCTCCCCTCTCAATTTTCCTCTCTACAGACAGGTTGGCATTGATTGTTAGCTGCATAGGTTATATGAAATAAAGCCTTTTGTAAGGCTTTCCAGTGGTCTAGAATTTCAGATATTTAAAAATATGCCTTGCCTATTTTATAGAGAAAGGTGAAGACAATCCATCTATTGCATGTGCTGTTGGCCCTGCTTCATTATTCATTTGAGATAAAAATAAACTACAATTCAAACAAAATGTGTTGGGCCCACTCATCCCTTATTTGCATTTCCATAACAAGATTGTCCCACCTGCATTCTTTGCAAATGTTTTTTTTTTAAATGCAGCGCCCTTCTTCACTTTATTGGTTGAAATACCTGCAATTTCCCCCCCCCCCCCAGCATTTTTCAATGTATGCAATTTTATAAGTGTGTATAGTATTAAACAAAATTCTCTAAAAAAGTCTTAAAGGGCTGCTTGATGAAATTTGGATAAGTGTGAATTTCAAAAGCAGGCTGCGTTTCAGTTTCCATCCTGAAATGACAAAAGTAAGTTCGTCTTGAAATGTTTGTGACGTCTATGCAAACAATAGTCCTGGCTGGTGTCATAGACAAGGTCAGCCAAGGCAAATCTCCCCCTCCTTCTCCTTTGCTCTGTTTTGGAGTGAGAAGCTGCCTTTAAACGGAAATGCCTTGTTCATGGGAATGACGGGCATAGATTGAGATTTCCCCGCATTCACAAACTTTTCGGTGATGGTGTCATTACAAGGATCATCTCATGGCACAAATTTGAAACTCAGATGAACTCAGCCTTGTTCATCATCTCCGGTAAAAGGTTTAAAAAGAGTCTTTTTTCGAAGAATACCCTGTTTTGCTTTCATTTTACTTGTCAAGAGTAAGGGGTTCTGTTCTCTTGTTGCCAGAAGGGGTTCTGTTCTCTTGTTGCCAGAATGAAAATCTGCCCTGAATTTTGTAATCTGTTAAAAAAGTTGGCACGTTAGAGGTTTTTGTGAAATTCTTTGCATGGTCTGCTGGACATTTTCTAGCATAAAGAAATGATGAAAATACATCTTAAAGAAGGCATGGTCAAAACTTTGGAAGGAAAGAAAGGAGAACACAATTATTTGCTTTTCTGCATACAGCCTTCCTATTTTACTTTTATTCATTTATTATCTTCAAGTCAGCCCTGCCTCATGGCAATTCCATGATCAAATCTAGGCAGTTTTCTAGGTAGCATTATCAGAAGTGGTTTCCCATTGCCATCTCCTTAAGGTTGAGAGAGAGAGAGTAACTCGCTCACTCTCAGTTGGCTTCTCCGTCTAAGACAGGAGTAAAACTCAGGTTCCCTCATTCCTAGTTCAATACTTTAAGCCCTGGACCAAACTGACTCTCTTCTGTTCTGGCATTTACAGCTTAATCTCCTTGGAAGACTGAGCACTTCCATTTCACTCCCCTAAAAATTGGGGGAAGTTTATTTTTATTAGCTCCTGCCCTGCTTGTGAACACTTACGCCAAATGGGTTTTTTAAGACATGTTTATCAATGGGACTTAAAAGTGTGCAATCTCAAAATTCCAGAACTTGCACACGAATTGAACAGCAACAGACTAAGATAAGCTAGGACAGTCATAATATAACAAAACCTCCTTCCTTCCTTCCTTCCTTCCTTCCTTCCTTCCTTCCTTCCTTCCTTCCTTCCTTCTTTCCTTCCCTCCTCCCTCCCTCCCTCCCTCCCTCCCTCCCTCCTTCCTTCCTTCCTTCCTTCCTTCCTTCCTTCCCAGATTCTTGGAGGCTTTTTCAAAGAATACAAAAAAGGGAAAGAACGTCTAGCAGGATGAGTGAATGTACCACAAGAGTAGGACTATGTCTCCCAGTAATGCTTCTTGGTGCCTTCTCCACTGACTGACTGACTGACTGACTGACTGACTGACTGACTCTCCCTCTCCCTCTCCCTCTCCCTCTCTCTCTCTTGCACCTAATTTTCTGATTATTTTTGATTTCATTTCTCTCTCAACAGTGCAGCAATCAATCAGCTGGCTGCAGTCCAGGATATGAACTGGAATGGATCTGTCTGCAGTTTCTCAACCAACTTACAGGAAATTGGTCCTGAAGACGTTTCAGCAATGAGGGCTTAGGAACAAATAGCTGAGATACCCCAACAACTGCTAATTTTAGGGGCAGTCTTATACAGAAATTATGTCTAGTAATGAGAACCACATACTGTATGACCAGAATTTATAGTTCTTTGTGGTGGGACAAGGGCTGCCATTGGCTTTGAGGTGAAAACTGGAGTCCATATGCTGAAAACTGGGCAAGCTCAATTCAAAATTTCAATGTCATTCCATTTCAATTAAGTTGACTCAAAGTCATTAACATGGATGCTCTCCATATATTTAATAATCGCTATCTTCTGTCCCTAAAAATGTTGAAAGTCTTCTGTGGACAATTCTGAAGTTGTACTTGGGGTTTTCTTGTCAATTTCTCACTTAGTATCTACCAATGCCAAAACACCAATTGGCTTTCAGGATTCTTGCTTGAATTCATGCTAAACAGTATACATGGCAATGAATTGGTCACAGTCCCTAGCACCAGATGTTTCAAAAGACCGACATCAAATTCAATTCCCTTTAACCCAGAAAGAATAGTGTTCCTTACCTTACCTGGGCCTCAGATACTAATGCTTAATTCAGTAACTCCAACTCCTGATCTCTATTTTGCCACCCTGTAAAATAGGCAACCTGGTGTCTTCCAGATGTTTTGGATTAAGATCCCACATTCTTTTGCCATTGGCCATGCTAGCTGGAGTTTGTGGAAGTTGAAGTTCAAAACATCTGGAGGGCATCACATAGCTTGCTCTTGCTATGCAGAGTAAATGCAAATATTGCTGGATTACAATGTCTAGGAGAATAAGCCAATACAGTGAAAACTGAATGAACGAATGAGTAAATAAATGAACAGCTAACATGAAGGATGGTGGGAGTTGTAGTTCACTGAAATCTTCTAGCTTGCAGATTGTCATTGTTCAAATTAAAGAGAACTGCCAGTAGCTGTTTCAAAGAATTGAAGGTAGGTATATTAAAACAAGAGTCAGTCTACAAACCCAGTCCATTCTGTTTCATTTGATACAGCATATTAAAAATGTCACTTTCCAACTAACTGGTCATCTAAATAGAGTTTCACACATAATAATGCTAACTTCTATTGAATGGATGTAAAACACAATTTCTCTTCAATCATGTTTGAACTGATGATACCAACTATCTTCCTGGCAATATACACAGAATAAGGGCCAACTTTTCCCAATCTCTGTTAGGAATTGTAGTCTCATACCCTGTTTCCCCCAAAATAAGACATCCCCTGATAATAAGCCCAATTGGACTTTTGAGTGCATGGCAATAAGGCCAAACACATATTTCAGGATTCAAAAAAATATAAGACAGGGTCTTATTTTCAGGGAAACACGGTACATCTGGAGAGTACCAGATTGGGGAAAAGTTATTATGAAAGCATGCACATTGTCCCATATTTAATGGATGAACCCCAATATTATGTTTCTGACACCACGACAGACCTTTGATGAAAACCTGGTTTCTCCTATAACTTCTTGCTGCAAAAAAAATTAGTTGTTTTAGTAGATTTCTGGGTAAACAGCAATAAACCATCTCCTAATTACTTAGTAAAAGCAACAACAAAATAAGCCCAACTGACTCCTAAATGAAAGAGTTAAAATGAAGAGGGCTTTGAAAAACTCAGAGCAAAATTTAGCAGGGTTCTCATGAGGAACATTTAGGTCAGAAATATTCAGTGCTAAGCATTTGTCTTCTGCATCAGGTTCCAGCTGCTACAACTCAAGGTCCTAGTGAGTAGATCTCACAAACCTGAAGTAGGTACATCACCTCTAGAACCTACTGTTGAATTAAAAGTACTTTTTATCTATCTTTATCCTTGCAAAGGAATAAAATGTATCAGCGTGAAAAGGGCTATTTGCTGTTCATTATTCTGTCCTGCCTTTTTTTGCCCCTGTCACTGAAGTTGGCTAATTTCCCTCTGCTACAGAGAGTGACTGCTTTTAGATTCTGTTGGAATAAGGGAGAAAACACTGTTTTAATACAAAACATTTGCTAGACCAATTCTCGAATACAGCTCATCTGTCTGGAACCCACACTGCATATCGGACATTAATACAATCGAACGTGTCCAGAAATATTTCACAAGAAGAGTCCTCCACTCCTCTGCTCGCAACAAAATACCTTATGCCACCAGACTTGAAATTCTGGACTTAGAAAACTTAGAACTATGCCGTCTTCAATATGACCTAAGCATAGTACATAAAATCATTTGCTACAATGTCCTACCAGCCAATGAATACTTCAACTTCAACCAAAACATGAGCACAGAATAGATACAAACTTAAAGTGAACCGCTCCAAACTCGATTGCAGAAAATATGAGTTCAGCAACAGAGTGGTCAATGCCTGGAATACACTACCTGACTCTGTGGTTTCATCTCAAAACCCCCAAAACTTTAACCTCATCTTATTCCTAAGAAGTTTGTAAGGAGCATGCATAAGAGCACCAGTGTGCCTACTGTCCCTATCCTAATGTTTCCTATATTTGTATCTATTTTATGTATTGAATTCATGCTTATACTTATATATATTACCTAATACGTTCTTGACAAATAAAATAAAAATAAATAAACATGGGAGGCCTTGAGCTCCTGTCATGGGCTGGGGACTAGATGATGGCAAGGCCATGGAACCCAGCAAAAAAAAAAAAAAAAAAAAAAGGATATTGCCAAGTCTATGGAGATTCTCAGTCATCCAGGTCATGGTTGTCCCAAATGTACTTTTTTTTTCTGCAAGAGGCAACTGGACATTCTGTTTTTTCTTTGAAGATGTTTTGCTTCTCATCCAAGAAGCTTCTTCAGCTCTGACTGAGTCTTATCTTAGATAAGAAGCAAAACATCTCCAAAGAAAAATAAAAAAGTCCAGTTGCCTCTTGAAAAAGCACCTTTGGGACATATTGCCAAGTCATATCCCTGCTGTGATTGGGTGCACGTGAGGAGAAGCCATTAGACAAGCAGGCATCAAAAAAATGGAACATGCTCAAATAGAGACTAGCTAAAAGAAAGAGCATCCCACTACAATGTATTCTTAAAAATGCAACTACTGAGTAAGTCCAATTTTATGAAGAGCCAGTTTGGTTTGATTAAGGTACCAGGTTAGAAACCATGAATTCTAGTCCCACCTTAGGCACAAAAACAGCTGGGTGACCTAGGGCCAGTCACTTTCCCTTGACCTTAGAAAGAGGCAATGACAAACCACTTCTGAAAATTGTGCCAAGAAATCTACGGATAATTAACCAGGCGATCGCCAAAAATCAACACATACTTGAAGGCATCCAAAAGAAAAAAAAAGAATGCATAAGTTACCAAATAAAAGAAATAAAATGTCTGGAAGAAAAAGCAAGTTACGGGAGTGTTATGTGACAGGACCCAGAAGGAGAGCCTGCCCTTTGGAACATTATCTCATTGGAGATTAAATTGGCACCAATCCTGCTTGCCTTTCCAAAGGCTCTAATGCATAGTCATAGTTCTGTCAACTTGTTTAGGAATCCAGTTATGGTTTAGGACCTATCAGATAGCTATTTTTGATGGATCCATGACTTGGACTTGCCTGCTTTTTATGTTTCTCAATTTTAATTTTGTTTCCCTCATTGGGTTTTTAATTTGGTTTTAAAGGGGGTAACTGATATTTGTATTTTGTTTAGTACTTGTGTTATTTGGTTGTTTTTAATTTTATGAACTGCCCAGAGTCACAAATGTGCGATGGTTAGTTATGCAAATTGAATGAATGGATAAATAAAAATAACTAGTATAGCTTAAAGTAACTGTGGTAAAACAATTCCATATCCCCACATCTATATAAATATGAAGTTAATGAGTATATATGTTGTCAAGGATTTTGCTGTGTTATTCTGAATTACCTCTTACTCTGCCACTCTACTTCCTTTTCTTTGGCAGCAGATCTCAAAGTGGTTCACCACATCACTTTTTACATTTACATGATGGTAAAATAAACTTAGAGTTGCCCGACTTTCAATTTTGGAGAAAATAATTGGAAGCCTTGTGGTGCACCAGCATAACTTTAACTAGGGCGAGAGTAAATCGAGAGCTTTTTCTTTTTCTTTCTTTTTCTTTCTTTTTCTTTCTTTTTTCTTTTTGGAAAAAAAATAATCCATTGCCATCCAAATATTCATGATCCATAACCCAAAACTGATCCAAAAGTGAAAGAATGCTGGATGTTGTAGTTCATGGACATCTGGAGATCACAGATTCTCTATCTCTGTCTTAAAGATTGTAAAACTTAGCTTTGACCTTGAGAAGGAGATGGGAAAAGTAAAATTATCACTGAGCCCGGGACAGTAGAAAGTGTGCAAAAAAAGAACAGCTTTGCCTTGATTTTGCTGCATTTAAAAATGAGCAGAGGTTTCAGACACATTTTCAAAATGTATTATCTACCTAGAAATCTACCTACCTACCTACCTATATCTATCATCTATCTATCTATCTATCTATCTATCTATCTATCTATCTATCTATCTATCTA
>WNWU01000112.1:555245-584625 GCA_012654045.1 Ptyas mucosa | reverse complement strand
CTATCTATCTATCTATCTATCTATCTATCTATCTATCTATCTATCTACATCATTTATATATTATATTTCCTATTTCTAAATCACCCATCCCCCTTAGAGGGTTTTGTTAATAGTCCCTACACCAATAAAGCAGCTTTCCTGGAACCCTTCTATGTCTTTCCTTGACCTGGCCTATCTTGAAGGGTGTATAATGGTGTTCTGGGAATTGCAATTCTAACATGTCAATTGAGAAAGGCTGAGAATTAAAATTTAGCTAATTTGGATTAAGTGATCTTAAGTTTGCACTCTTGTTTAGGAACAGTCTTCCCAAGCTGGCAAACTCTATTAGTTGTGATGCCTTGAGATGATGATGTAAGCAATAGCCTAGGTTGATCTAGAAGGCATTAAAACAGGAATGGATGTTTAAGAATATCAGAAATGCATGTTGGATCAGATAAAGATTCCTCTAGTTTCTCATTTTGACATAAATCCCAACAAAACTGGTTTTCCAGAGTGCTGAAATTTTGAGCACTGTTTGTAACAGTGAATTGTTCTAGGGTAGTAATTAGAAAAGAGGTAACACCGCGGTACTAAAAATGTGAAAATAAAAAACAGGATGCTCAAAGAAGAAAGAAAACTACATAAAAGTATTTTTCTTTAAAAAAAATAGATTTGGCATATGAAATGCATTTGTAGTCTCTGAGAGAATAAAAAATTGTAAAACATCCATTGGTTCCAGTATACCTCCAATTTTCCCTTCCCATCACCATTTCCTTCACCATTTCCCTGAAGGAATTGTTGGGCAGGCAATTTGGACCTTTATATATATATATTGGACTTTGCACCCCATAACCATTAAACTAGATTATCCAGGGAATTGTGGGAGCTGTTGCTTCTCAAGGGGTTGGGGAGCATGAAGATGTTTTATCTGTGATCTCGGGGGGGGGGGGGGTTGGGGGGGGTCCCTTCAGTTTGCATAGGAATCGATGTGAATTTAGTATAGTTCCTAATAATGTAAGAATCAAAGAATGATGATGAATGATGACGACAGAAAAAAATATACATGCTTATTTGCCCATATAGCACTTCTCTCTCTCTTTTCAAATTGTGGGGCCAAGAATCAATACTGTTATGAAGATGTACTAAGGAGCTTTCAGCTGACTGCTATTTCAGAAGAGTATTATTATTATTTCACTTCTAATTAGTTAATACTAAGGGCGAGCATATTTTGTGAACAGGTCCAATTGGAAAAAACACAGTATTAGGAAATCACAGCAAAATAAAGACCAATCTGAGGCAACATTCTTTCAAGCAAATCGGGCATAACAAAAATGCTCACAAGAGTCTGATGAGGAAGGAATGATATTCTTGTTGGCCATATATCTAGCGGCCAAGCAATTCTTTGTGGTGGGAAGAGATAGCAGGACCTCTGAGGAATGCCTCAGAGGAATACCTAATCTAAGGAAAGTCCTACATTGTATGTGGCACGGGGCCAGGCTACCTACAGAACTGGCTTCGTCCCATCTCATAAGTTTGCCCCAGCTGATTAGGTAAGGAAGGTGTGTTGCAGACATCAGTCAAACAATTCTGACTGGTGGGGTCTAGGAAGAAAGCCTTTTCTGCCACTGCCCCTGCATTATGGAATATCCTTTTCCAATAAGGAAAGCTCAAAGTACTTTAAGGTATGGGACAAGTGGTATGATTGGATTAAGAGGGGAAAAAGTGGATAAAGATATTCTTAGTAAGGTATAAAGACAATCTTGATGAGTAGCTTAAAATTAATAACTGATAATCGGTAGTGTATCTACATGTTTACTTCATATAAATACCAATAATGATTTCACCGTCAGGATGATGTATGTGGGACTAGGTTATGAAATTTATAATCTCTATAGGAGAAGAATATATATAGATATGTATGAGAATATAAATGGAAAGTTAATATAAGATATGATCTATGTATATGAATATTTTATTACGGTTTTAATTGTTTTTATGACTGTTTGATATTTAATAAAGTTTGTTTTTTTAAAAAAAGGAATATCCTTTTCCTGGAGGTGAGATGGGCCCACACTCTCCTGATCTTTTGAAAAGAGGTCAAAACATGGCACTGCAGCCTTGCATGGGGAGCCCAAAAAACTATGCAGTTGTGGGATTGAGTGATGCCACATAATGCCCCCTTTGACTTTCATCACCCAATTTTTAATAGGGGTTAAAATGGCCTCCTTGAACTAATCATGCCCCCTCCCCCGAATTCAAGGATTACAGGGTAGTAAAAAGAAAGGGTGGCTTTTTTTTTTTTTAAAAGGGCTCCTTGAATATTTTCTTGCCTCTTCAAAATGTTTTATAATTTTCTAATCGATTACATTTTTAAATTTAAATTTGATCATTTAAATTCTCAAATACTGTTTTGTATTTTGATACTGTACTGTACAGCCGTCCACAGTCCCGCTTTGAAGGAGAAGAGAGGTCCAGGACTGCGATATATATATATATATATATATATATATATATATATATATATATATATACACACACATACACACATATATATGTGTGTGTATGTGTGTGTGTGTGTAGTTGCACGTGGGAGAAGGCAATCTTTTAGAGATATCTTGCCTCTAAGCAGTTGTCAAGCTGAATTTGAAGATCTCCAAACGTTTAGCAGCTGTATGCAGATAGGTGAAAATATTTTTGAATGTTAAAGAAGTGTGGGAAAATCTGTGATAGAATGCGGCTTTTGTGGATAGTTGGGCTAACTTCCATATGGTTTCCGATGGTTCCAGTATTCATGCCAATTGCTAGAAGAAGCAAAAAAATAAAAAACCCGATGATCTTACATTGCTGTTGAATGTTGTATGGGAAATGGGATTTTATTTTGAAAGGAAGTTTTCCAAATAATAATGGAGAGAGAAAAGAGGAAAAAAGAAAGGAGAAACGTTGTGTTGAAAAAGTTTGGCCATGAAAATTATGGATGCATTTGGATTCATATCTGTGTCTGTTTGCGTGTGCACGTACACATGTACACACACATATGTGTAAAAGAAAGTCATCATAAAATCTTGATTTTCTTACAATCAGTTGATGTGCAGCAATGGGCAAGTCAATTTTATCACAGCTTGGTGCTAAAGATGATAATCAACTAATGTGCGCACTTCATGAGGTTAGAAACTTAAATACAATTCAGTTCTCTCCCTCCCTCCTCCCTCCCTCCCTCTCTCTTTCGCTCTCTCTCTCTTTCTCCCCACTGAAGTAAATTAAACACAAAGTGAAGGAGGGACATGCCCCCAAGATACTGTGAGATAGTATCATGAATGAGGACTCTCTTTTGCATAAAATTGGCATGTGATAATCTATATGCCTAGGTACACTAGAAATAATTCTTCTAACTTCTAAGAGAAATGTGATACTGCCCATCTCATCCCAATGGAAAATTCTGTCACCAGGTGATCTTTAATACTTAGTTATCCAGCTTTTAATGAGCTATTGCCAGCTATTCTCCTTATCTATGGTGATTTTAATAGTCTTTAAAATGAACTTGGATTGTGGACTTCCAGCCTTTCTAAGGGAGATCGGTTTATCAAGCCAGCTGTGCAAGTCTAAGCATCACTTAGGTAACACCATCATTAACTTCTAACTATTTTCTTTCTACTTAGGATATTTTACCAGCACTAAGTTGGTCCAGACATTTCTTTACAGCATGCATGAGTATATTTTTTTCTTAACATGAGCATTCTAAGGGGTTTGGAAGGAGGGGTGTTGGTTAAACGTGAATAAACAAAATTTGGAAAAAAATGTCAATTTGCGCATATTATAGCACTTGGTTACAGGAAGTTTAATTTGAATAAGTTTCCACTCAAATGCAACCTAAATTTATATTTATCTTGTTATGGTATTTATTCACTGCCTCAATCCAATCAGAATGTCTGAATCAATAATAATAGTGTGGGATTTCCAAATACAAACTGACAAAGTCTGGGTATGTAACTGTGGTTGAAAAGCCAAAAAAAAATGTGTGGGTAATTGATGTGTGGTAATACCAGGAGGCTGGGTTGATAAAATCAAAAATGAGGAGGTAATAAGCCACCTGGGAAAGCCAAGGGAAATCCTCAAAACCATTAAAAAGAGAAAGTTAGAATATTTTGGACATATGATGCGACATCCGGAAAAATACGGCATACTTCACTTAATCCTCCAAGGAAAGATTGAAGGCAAACGAGGTCCAGGCAGAAGAAGAATATCATGGCTTCAAAATCTAAGGGATTGGTTTGGATAAAACTCAGCAGCACTTTTTCGTGCGCTGCTGATAAAAATAGGATCGCCAACATGATCGCCGACGTCCGATGACAGATATGGCACAACAAGAAGAATACCAGGAGGGACAGAGAATAAAAGACAAAGAATGGGAGAAGATCACAAAGTATACAAGATCTGAAAACTGAAGTTGAAAGATTGTGGCATAAACTGGCCATGGTGGTGATAAGCACCATTGGATGCCTTACCCAAAAAACTTTGGCCAGCACTTAGAAAATCTGTGCATTGACAAAATTTCCGTCTGTCAATTACAAAAGGCCACATTAGTTGGACCGGCACACATATTATGCCAATACGTTACAACATCCTACATTCTTGTGAAGAACTTGATGCATATGAAGGCCAACACCAGCTAAAGAATTGGCAGCTGCAATTGTTGTGTATAAAAATATAAATAAGAATAGCACAGAAAACAATACAGTAAAAAAAAGTGCATTATAAAGCTTATTCAGCATCAAAGACTCCACCATGAATCCCCAAGGAGACTCCAATTTCGGGGGAGGGGGTTGTCATAAAAGTTGGGGCCATCTTCAATTAGTGCATAGGATGGGAACCTTGTTGTATCCTATGGTAAGTGGGGAGCCTTAACAGCCAGCATTTGCCTGGCTGAATTATCTCCCGATGCCTCTTCCAGTTTGTGCTATTGGAAAGAGTCAGATAGGATATGAGAGCAACTATGACTTCCTTCTTCCATGACTGGTTATCAGAGGCACAGTTCCTCCAGGAATTGTCTAGAGCCATCGGGAGGAATGATTAAAAAGTCTCCTTGGAGTGATTGTCTCATCTGCTTTTGGTACCCAGGTACCAAGTGTATCAAACCGGTCTCTAGCCAGCATTATCAAGAAGCAAAGGGATCTCTGGATGTGTTTATGCTTGCTAAGGCAACTCGATTCCCGTACCATATTTGGACCTGACTACAGTAATATCTTGATAGCTTGCTTGCCTAAAAGTAAAGGCCATGATGTAAATAAACACAGATTCTGATTCCATTACTTGCAATTTAATTTTAGTTAAATATTCAATTATTTTTTACTAGCTGCAAAATTCATAATCTGTCTGAGAACAACTCCGGGGGGTGGGGGATATATCGTATAGGGTATAGGGATAGATTGTATAGGGTATTCTATACAATGGCAAGACTTTCAATATTAAGCCCAGAATGCTCTTTTTTACATTAGCAACAGACTGTCCTCAGACATTTGGGGTTGCCTTTTAGAGAGAGAAAAAAGAGGCTGCTTTCAATGCCAGTGGCATTCAAGCGGTATCAAACTAATTGTTGTATCAAAGTTAAGGTGTGGCCTGTACTGCACAGTTCCCTGTGAGACTATGTTTAAATTTTAAACCTAAAAAAAAAAAGAAATCAAGAATTTAACACATCAAAGAGACTGATTTGATTGTGCAAAGAAAAAATGTGTGTTTTTCTATGCTGTGAGTTATATTCCTCAATAAAATTCTGCACAATTCAATCCTAATAAGACGGAGTTACTGCTTGACTGTCAGTCCCCTGTCTGCCCCAATAATACCTGTTGAAGGAGTATACCTACTCTGAAGGAGGAAGTCTATTATTTGAGGACTCCAGAACTTGTGGCTTCTGCTGGAAGAGCAAATGGAGGGTTTGAACCAGGGAAGCCTTCACCCAGCTTCAGTTGATGTGCTACCCCGTTCTTATTTAAGCAGAAGGTCCTTGCTACTGTGACTTACGCCCTTGTCACTACTGACTTAGACTAATGCAATGCTCTCTACAATTTTACATGATGACACTGTAGCAGCTGCAGTTGGTTCAAAGCACAATGGCCTAGGTGCTTGCTATCATTTGCCAGAGAGAGCATTTATACAGTATAAGTGCCGGTATTAACCTATCAAGCTCTACCTAGTTTGGCGCCTATATATCTGCAGGACCTCACTCTCCCAGCTCAAGTAGTTCAATGTAGCCAGGAAAAATCTGTGAACGGTCCCATACTTTAGAGAAGTGAGAGAGACTGAAGTTTGGTAGTGGCCCCAGCCTCAGGGACCTCCCTCTTGGTTCCTAACGCCTTGAGTGCTTTTCTAAAGCAGATTAAAATAGAGCTCTTCTGGAAGATGTTTAGGCTGCAATATCATCTTATTGGGTTATAGATTGGCTCTCTTATCTCATTAGTATTCTGTGTTGATTAATTGGCTTGTGCATCTTTTAATTTTATGGTATTTTGGTTATTTTACCTTGTGAACCACTGAGAGTCCTTCAGCGATTTTTAGCGGACTATCAATATATATTCTTTCAGCTACATGCTAGTTGTGTCAAGAATATAAATCTTGGACTGACTTTTCTGTACAGGGACAATTTCCTTCCACTGAAGATTCATTACGAACTGAATTGATTCAGGAAACTGAACACTTTGCACAGCGGAGTTTTCTCTACCCCTGGAGAATTCTAAAGAAACAAGGTGGCGGGCTTAATTTGAAGAGGAGATTCCAATGATGGTCTCTTCCGGCCCTGCTGTCCCTGCACACCGCATCTCTTTGCGTTGCGTCTCAGATGCCGCATTTCCCCAGAGCAATGTAAGGCTGGATATAAAGCTGGCAAGGTAATCAAACCAAATACGAAATGATCTTTTTAGTGAGGGTTTAGTTCAATCCAGAAGACATGTAATCAGAGGAGCTGCTCCAAATTTGTCTTTTATTTATTTGTGGCTAAGAGAGGAGAGGAAGACCAGAGATAAATTTGTTTCTTGGGCGCTACGGTAATAAGGTATGGAAGATAAATGTTGAAAAAGGGGCTTCCGTTAGCCACTGAGCCATCCCTTCTGTTTCTTAAGAAAGTCTGCAGTCTCTTGAAAAAGACAGCAGTGGCAGACTAAGAAAAACACTTAAATCTGCATTTGATCAAGGCTGCCGTTCGAGTGGTGAAACCCTTGGAGATTGTTATTGAAACGGTCAGGGTCAAATTCATAAAGAGATAAAATTGGATGTTTGCTGATCATGAGGAAGCGTGCAATAAAGGCAAGTGTGAATTGAATAATGAAGTGTTTTGCAAAGATTCTGAATCAGGGGTGAAATGCTCCTGGTTTGGACTGGATCTTCTGATCCGGCAGCGATGGCGGCGGGTGATTCGGAGAACCGGTAGCAAAAATCCCTACCCACCCCACCCACCCCATGCCCAGCTGAGCTGCGCGATCACCAGAGGCTTTTTTTTTTACTTTTAAAAGTATTTTTTCGGCCAAAGAAAAAAATGCTTTTAAAAGTAAAAAAAAAAGCCTCTGATGATCGCGTGGCTCAGTTGGGATCGTCAGAGTCTTTTAAAAGCATTTTTTCTACAACCTCTTCAGCCGAAGAGGTTGTTTAAAAAATGTTTTTAAAAGGCTCTGATGATCAGGCAACTCAGCTGGGATTGTCAGCCCCTTTTAAAAGCATTTTTTTTACAACCTCTTCAGCCAAAGATGTTATAGAAAAAATGCTTTTAAAAGTTAAAAAAAAAAAAAAGCTGGCCATGCCCACCCAGTCTCATTACCCTACCACCAAGCCACACCCACAGAACCAGTAGTAACATATTTTACATTTCACCACTGTCCTGAATGGAAAGTGGGCTGCTGAATACCCTAAGAGTGTGGTGCTATTGTGAAAATAAAGCCTGTGTAAAGCCTACAGGCAATGCTTGGTAAATGGCTCGATATGGGAAACCATTGAGCAGGGAGTAAAAACAAGGCTATAGTATTTCCCCTTATTAACAGGTTAACAGAGTTGGAAGGGACCTTATGGGTCATCTATTCCAACCCCCCACTCAAACGGGAGACCCTATATATTTCTGCATAGTTTAAACAAGCTTGGGGTGGCATTGAAGGTGTGATGATTCAGGATATGAATGTGCACTTACATGTGTATGTAGAAGATGCCACGTTGTCAGCTGCAGATTTCAATGCTTCTCGGCAAATTGTGTGATGCAGTGAGGCATATGGCGCTGAAAACTAACGCATCGGGGATCAAAGTAGATGCATCGGATAAAGGAAATTCTAAGTTCCATAAACAGGGAAAACCTAAGTAGGTGAAATGTGTCTAACTTGGTAAAAGGTTTACTAAAGCATGAGGAATAGGCGGAAAAAAAATTAAGATAAGCTTCATGGTGGTATGAAGGTTGTGGACAGTAGTTGCAAGGAATGGATGTTTTTTGAAAGGGCCAAAAGTGGCTGTGTAAAAGAGAGTTAGAAAAAGAAGAAAGAGTTCTCCATGGATGGGTTGGGTGGGGGAGGCATAATATCAGGAATTAACAGTGATGAATGAATTGACCGCAACGACGAGTGATTAGAAATGTCATGAGGTGCAAAAAGAAAGGAAACAGAAAGAATTAAAAAAAAAAGAATGACTTTCAACTTTCTTTGGTACAGACACTAATTCTCTTATTGTAAAGTTAACATTTGCCTGCATTGCTTCTATAATCCCATTAATCATCAAATCCCCAAAAAATCAATGTTTCATTTCTTTCACTTTCACAAAAAAATCCAAAAGAGGTTTCCAAGTAGAAATAAAATTGGTCTTTTCTTTAATCAAAGCTGTCCATTGTGCTATCTCTGCCAATTCCATCAGCTTCATCATGCATTCTTCTGTCATAGATGTTTGTAAGTTTTTTCACTTTTGTACATACAAAAATCTTGCCGCTGATATGGTATATAAAAAACAAAGTTCCATAAGATCTTACATTCTGTTTGTCAATTAAAACAACAGCAACAAAAAAATCTTTGGTTGCACTTGTATATTTATTTTTAAAAACTTTTTGTCTTGCTTGTTCATCTTTTAATCTTGGGGAGGGAGGCTAAAAATCAATAAAGTTAATATAAAAAAGAATTTTTTTAAAAAAAATCATGGATAGGTGGAGTTCACCAGTTCTTCAAAAAGAAAAAAGAGGCGAGAAGATTAAAGAAAAGGCAACACATGGTTCAGTGTCCAATATAGATGTAACAAGAGAAGGGATGTTTTCTCAAAGGACAGAAAGATAAGAAGAAGTAAAGTAAATGGTGTTTATGTGAACTTGATTTAACTATACTTCTTTCTCTTATTTCATAGCATAAATTTCCTTTGCTTATTATTTTTACCGCTTTTCTGAGGTTTGCATAGTACGGTGAAAGGGAATAATACGATGACCGTGCGCATGTATATATTTTATTACAAAGTGTGCTTTCTGCATTAACTTGTTTTAATAACCTGTGACCCAAAATAGACTGAAATAAGTGCAGAAGAACATAGGTTTTTTTAAAAAAAATTAAAAAATCACCAAACCTAAGGAATATGGGCTGCTACCTTTACAACACAGAGAAGGAGCAGGGCTAGAAGTACTTCTCTAAGTAATCTATCATGTATGTAGTGAAGGAGCCATATCATATCTGACTTTGAGGATGCACGATTTTAGGTATGAATCTACTAAGGCGTTTCCCGTCTCTTTCAGCAGAATTGTTAATTTGTAACCTACCTCCTAAACCCACGTTCTAAGGAGTAAGCCTAAGCTTCCAGGATCTGGGCCTGCAATAATCCAAAGCACCATTAGTTGGCATCAAAGGGAAGTTGAAAAGCATTGACCTTTTGCTGCCATCTAATGGTTGCCAGAAGTTTTGCAGCTTAGCTTTAGTGGCCATGGAGTAGCGTAGGAGTTTTTCAGTAGATATACATAGCACTGTACTATTTTTTTTAAAAAAAAATCACAGAATGGGGAGCACTACAGTTCTGTTTATATAAATATCAGTACCCCCCAACAGTTTAGCATGCATTTTAGGATTTCTCTTTTCAGACTCACTTCGTATTTGTAAGTACTTTTTCAATCTAGCTCATTTAGATAGGAAGAGATTACAAGAATGCTAATCAGTTAACCCACTTTACTGTCACAGTGACTTATCATGCCATAACTCATTGTTGCAGCCCATGCCAAAATTTCTGAACCAGCCTCTAGCACTTCCAAGCAAAGCTTGGAAATCCTGGAAAGGTTTCGTTCCACAGAGAACATGAACAATCAGAAGGTGGATTTGGGATTAAGGGTAATTTACCGCAGATCAGGAATGATTGTTTACTTCCAGAAGCCCAATAGTCATAATAATTGGGGGGGGGGGATTCTTCATGAAATTATACTATTAAAATCATGAAATCTTGCAGGGATGGGAGAAAAAAGGCTAGATCTATGTGTGAAAGGCATTAATTCTTATACAATTATTCATTCCTAGCCTAAGATAGGATTTTTTTTCCTTTTCATTATGGTTTGTCCTTGCTCTTTTGAAAAGAACAAGGCCCCTTTGTTGATCTAAAAAAACAAAGCAAATATATTCTTCAACCATACTGTAGGCAAAACGGACAAGACGAAATCAAGAATCTGAGTCAATCATCCATCATCTTCCTGCCTTTCTCAATAGTAGAACTTGTGCAACTATATCCTGGAACTTCATGTGCTTGGTCACTCATTGGAATGTGAGGCTTACTATCCGGTGGAGAAATGTTTTATTTATCCCCGTGCTCTGTTGTAGCCTGGCAAGTAGGGTTGACTTGATGTTCAAATTCAGCTCTGCTTGCATATTTGTTGTTTTATGATTTTTGTAAAGATCTGTCTTGCTCCTTGCATGCAGTTTTGATTTATCGGATTAACAGTTATACAAATATAATATAAAAACACGATCTAGTTGGGTAGCAAAAGAGAGATGGAAGACCGTCCCTTGCCGGCTGCATTCAAGCAAAGAGTAGAAAGCTGTCTCCCTGGGATGATTTAATTTGGGTTCCTACGCTGAACATAGGGATTGACCTGATGTCCTCAATGGTCACCTTCAATTCCTGATTTATCTGAACTGGAATTAATTCTTGGATTGACTCAGGATAGACATACATGTATATTAGGTACAGTGGACTCTAAAATGCAAATGCCATGCAGTAAAATTGGAATGAAGGCATGTAACTATGAAGGTGCTGTGGATGGAGGTTGGAAGTATGCTGGACAACTGGAAATCCACCAAGGAAGCTAAGAAGACCTAAGATAACGTCTGTTGAGAAGGTATCTTATGTGAGCTCCAAAACTGTGAAATAAAGCTAAATATAAGAGATGAGAGCATGGCTGCATCCATCAGATTACAAGGTGGTCTCCTTTGATCAGGAAAAGTGACTTTCTAGGGCTTCGGATTTATGCATTTATTTGTAAGAATTATATCCTATCTTTCCTCTAGGATCTCAAGGTGACAGATGTAGTGCTTCGTTTTGAGAATAACTGGCCGGAATTCACCCTCTGAGCTTCCATGGTTAAAGCTGGATTTGAACTTGGGTCTCCCCAGTTTAGCAGTTTAACACATACTGGCTCAAGATAGGACTGCAAGAACATAAGACTTTCCATATATAATTTGTGTGTTTTCCCAATGTGCATATCTTCCCCAAGAACATATGACATTTTTAGATCTATTTATTTGGTTTTTATCCAAGCTCTATTATTTTATAAGTAACTCAAGGCAGCAGACATAATACTCCCTACTCCTATTTTCCCCACAACAACAACCCTATGAGGTGGGTTGGGACGAGAGAGTGTGACTGGCCCAAAGTCACCAGGGTAGCTTGAATGCTTAAGGCAGGACTAGAACTCACACTCTCCAGGTTTCTAAGTCAACACCCGAACCACTGCACTAAACTGATGCTGATGGACAAACGAAGATTCACTGTGTGCTAAATAGGCATCTGTGCGGCAATGTAGATTAGACAGCACTCTGCTGAAAATGCTATCTTTGAAACAATGGACAACTCTGGGCAGAGCAATGCCTATTCGTGCAATCAAATTTTCACATGAAAATTTTCTAGATCCCGCCTTTTGTATCAAAGATATAATAACAGAAAGAAGCACTGGCAGTTCTAGAACCTAAAAAAAGGCTGGACTTTCCCTTGCCCTGAGTCTGATTAGGATATTTTCTCTTCTCTGAATATGAAAGTGGAGAAAATAACAAATGCCCTGAATAGTAATGATCACATTTCAGCTATTCTTTATTAAGAAACCATGTTTAATACATGAATTGGAGTAGGACTGAAGGCTGGGCTTCATGGGCCAAATTAAATTCCTTTGGAAGCCTTGCTCTGTGTAGATGGGAATGTTAAACCCAGGCAAAGTGGAAGGCCTTGCTTGGGTACAATTCTACTTGCATGGTATATATATATAACTAGATTAGGTTGCAGGATGACCCTTATTATCTGAGGGACAAAATACAAGCAGCTCACATCTCTTACCTGCATGTTAGAGGGATGTCGAACAGCAGATATTGAACAGAAGGCCACCAATTTCTACACCAGCAACACGGTGAGAACATCCCAGCTTAAGCTGCATGCAAATGCCAATTTATTACTTAATTCTGAGCCTAAAGAACTCACTTCTTTCCATTCCTTTTCCTCTTTACCTTCCTGTGCCTTTTTCATGCATGCATGTCATAACTTTTTTGTTTAGAAGCCTGGGACAGGGACTGTATTCCACTCTCTTTTTATCTGTCTGTCTGTCTGTCTGTCTGTCTGTCTGTCTGTCCATCTGCCCACCAGTCCATCCATCCATCCATCCATCCATCCACTTTTGATGTGCATTTCTTAAGGAGTTAAAAATGCAGCACACAAAGTGAATGAAAACTGTAAAGCCAAGGGAAAAGAGTACTTCTAGAGCAAATGGTTGGTCACCAATCTATTTTTGTTTTGTTTTAGGGATTATTTTTTATGGGAGAAATGACTGAACTTTAACCAACTTGTGGATTGGTACCGTCTTGACCCATCTACCGTGTTTCCCTGAAAATAAGACCCTGTGTTATATTTTTTTGAACCCTGAAATAAGCGTTTGGCTTTATTGCCATGCGCTCAAAAGCCCGATTGGGCTTATTATCAGGGAATGTCTTATTTTGGGGGAAACAGAGTACTTGCAATAGGAGCTAAGCTAACCATATCCTGAAGGCTCAGAAAAGTGCTCCTGGGCTTGATAGCTATTCGTACCTTTTCCCCGGGTAGCAGCTTGCCCAATATACTGTATGGGAATGAGCAAAATCTGATATCGCTATCATTCAAGAGAGCACAGAAGCGGCATCAAGAGACACTTTGAATCAAAGGTTCATGGGAGAGAATAGCCATAGAATTAGATCATGTCTCCTTTCCCAGGTTCCTCTCTGCCCAAAGCAATCTTGGAGAGCAACTACCTTTGCCCTCGGCTCTAATTACTTTCTTTTACTCCCACCCTGTCCCTAATTTTGAGCAATGCATGGGCCATACACATCAAGAAGAATGTTCCAGCATGTGCCAATGTGACCTGGTGCTTTAGAACGTGCTCTCTTGTGTGAGTGGTTATTGTCAACGGTAAGACTCCAACGGCCCTTTTAGGAAAGGCAAGGAAAAAAATGAGGAGGGAGGAGAAGAATAATTTCAATCTTTCAGATTCCTAGTTTTGGCAAACCCGCAAAGTTTGAATTTGAAGTAAACATTTTCTCAATGCATCTTTCCAAGGGGCAGATTTTTTCCACTATAAACTTATCTTTGTATCAATCTGCTGCGGCAAGAGTTTAGCACAGCTTTTGAATAGCATAATCAAAAATTCGTATTTGTTCTTATTGTATATTAAACTTTCTGCATTTTTTGAAAAAAAAACCTGGATGCTTTCTGATTTTGACTGTGGGGCAGAATCAGAACTAATGGTTTTTTTAAAGGCGTTGGAAGCTGCTATAGGAAATGGCAGTTTTTTTAAAAAAGATACAGAATGGGAAATATATATATATATAAATTGATTGTGAGAGATTAATGGAAACTTTGTTTATTTCACATAGTTTTTCCAGCGTTCTTCCTGCTCTCCCCAGAAAATAGTCAATCTGTGAAGATGCCTGCTTTGACTATACAATTTATAGTATTGTTTTATGCAATTA
Organism: Ptyas mucosa; assembly: GCA_012654045.1. Lineage (NCBI taxonomy): Eukaryota > Metazoa > Chordata > Lepidosauria > Squamata > Colubridae > Ptyas > Ptyas mucosa. The sequence continues at coordinate 570,472 of WNWU01000112.1, read as the reverse complement.
CTGTAGCTTCTAGACGTGGTAAATTGGGCTTACATGCAAGTATGTATAAAACTACAGCTTTCGTTCTTTAATGTCATATATTTGTTATGGTCTCTGTTGGGTTGCACACCGTATATGCCTTTTACCATAGTGTGCATCATTTTGCAATTTATCGGCACCCATGCAGGGATACCTGCATAATTTTCACTGTACTGGCTGTAGAATTTTTATTTGTGGCACTGGAGATTTCAGAATATGATTACCTTTCAGGATAGGAATCTCCTAGGCAGTGACAAGTTGAAAGGCCTGTCCCGTGGAAACCACTTCCTTCAAAAAGGCAACTGAAAGGTAGGTTTAAAATCCTTGATCCCGCAAGGAAACGGAGCAGGAATTTATATGTTGCTTCAGGCAACAAAATGTCCTGGGACTGGCATTTCATCAGAAGCAGAAAAATGGTGAGTATTTAGATAGTCCTGATCTAAAGTCATTGACGCTTCTAAGTTGTGTCGATCCATGTTAATCCATGTTAAATCTTGGGCAACCAAAACAAAAGAGTTCTAATGGTTCCTTAGGTCAGTTGATCTGTCTGTCTGTCTATCTCTATCTCTATGTCTATGTGTAGATCAGTGCCTATGTATTATTTGAAATAAATAACAGATCCCTCTTTGTTTACATCAAACCAACAAGCCCCGCTATTTCTAATGCACAGTGTTTTTGGATCACAAGAAAGACTCCACTGCAGGAGAGCTGCAGTTTGATCAACCTGTACTCCTTATCAGTATATTGAAACAGTGGAGTTTCTCCCAGAAAAAAAACAACAAGAACAAATGGGTAAAAAGATTATACCTTTACATAAATGACGTGTGAAAGATATGGTGATAGATAGCAATTTGAAGGGGACTTGGATGAATGTAGATTTTTTAGAAATGAGCATTGCAGCCTTTTGTGCATAAAAATGCTCCCTAGAAAGACTATATAAATGATAAAGCGTTCAAAGAGGGACCCCTTTCATGCCCGCTACTTTCCTCTAAAAGTAAGTCTAAGCAGATCAAATAAAAATGCAGGTAAGTTAGCAGAGACCTAGGAGCAAATTTTTCCCCTCCCCTCCCTTAGACCGTGATCAGTTTTGATGCTGTGATTCAAGAACAGTTCGTCTAAAGGACATGTTCAGATCGCATCCAACAAAACCGGGCCTTTAAAAGAAACGAAAAAGAAATCGGTGGATATGTTCACGCTATGCAATTGTGTCATGTTCTTTCTGAAGTCATTCCCACTGAATTCAATAGGGCTTGCGTTCAAAAACATTTGCTTAGGGCTGCAATGCTTGGAGCTTTGCCCAAAGGCTTAAAAATAGACATTTTCAGACTGGAAACTCACGATAATAGGTTCTTTTGTTTGGGGGAGATGTCAGGGAAAGAGTGCTGTTTGCCTTTGGTATGGGGTCTCTAATATCCAACCTGTTGCCTTCGCCTGAGAAGAAGGTTACGCTGTCAGATGATGGTGGAACAAAAGTGAAAGCAGACTCTCCAGAGATAACACTTTCGGTGCTCTCTTTCCAAAAAAGCCAATTGCCTGTCTGTTGCAACCCAACGTTGCCAGGATCTCAAGTCAATCTGGAGATCAGGTCTTTGGACCTGGAAACGCTTATTCCCTAAATCCAGCTGTGGGACGGTTGGCTGAGTTGTTCCCTGGTGGTGGAAAGACACTCTGCACATGGTCAAAGTTGCTCTCTTTCGGGGGGTTAAATGGTCAAGTGCTACATCCCAATTCTGAAACCAAAAAGAGGTGCTTTGTCCTCTCCCACCACTGAGTTTCTTCTCCAGGGGAGTTGTAATGCTGGCAGAGGACAAGAGGCAGCTGGGGAGAAAAAAAAAGAGTGGGACACAAGAGGGAACATACCTGTTGTTGGACCTCAGTGGGATGCCGACATGGACCAGGCCCCTTCCATCCTCCAAACAGAGAAGGCGTAGCTGAGCCTCTCGTGGGCCAGGTAGTTGCAGCTGGAGATCTTGTGGTCAAGCTCGTCACTCTGCAGGACCTGGTAGAGGAAGTCGATGTAGCGGGCAGCCAGCTTGAGGGTCTGGATCTTGCTGAGTTTGTCCGAAGGCAGGGTGGGGATGATCTTGCGCAGCTCGGCAAAGGCGTCGTTGAGCGACTGGGTGCGCTGACGCTCCCGCACATTGGCGATCACCCGCTGCGTGTGCATGTCCTCAAAAGTCTGGGACACCGGGCTGCGCTTGCTGCGCTTCCCCTGTGGCAAAGGGCTGCTGCTGTACTCTGGAGGGGCTGAAGTCAAGGGTTTACCCAGCTGGCTCCTCTTCCGAAGACTCTTCTTGGGCATCTTCTCGTTCTCCTCCTCGCTGGTTCCCAGGCTGCCCTCGGGTGAGTCTGGGCACATGCTTTCCTCTTTCATCCTCTCCAAGTTGGCCTCCCTTTCCCTTCCGTGCACAGGATGAGGAGCTGGACCTTGCAGGCCACAGTGCATATAAGCCAACCAGGTTGAGCAAACTCCAGGACGAGGATCCCCAAGAGCCGAGATTTGGAAGGCTTCAAACGGTTTTTTGTGACTCCAACCTTCACTGATCTGCTTATTCACCTTCCTTTCCCCCCTCCTTTAGGGCTTAAAGAGAGGAGGGACATTGTTAAAAGTCTCTTAAAGCCCTTTACGGATAGGGTAGGGAGTTTGAGGGGAGGGGCTGTGTGCAGACCAATACAACCGTGCACAATAATGCAAACATCAAGGGAGCTTATGGGTTCCAGATTGCCTTCCCTTCTTTTTTTTTTTCCTCGGCATTCTCTCTTCTCCAACCCCCCCCCCTTCCTTCAGCTCTGAGACACAGATGCTCCAACCGGCCGCCTGGATGCCAGAGGTCATTCCCTTCATCGGTTGTAATTGACAGGGAACTGCCGGCTTGACCCCACCCCACCCGCAACTCTGCCCTGAAGATTGCAGAGCGGCTCTTCCTGCAAGGCTGATCCGTAGTCAACAGTGCCATTTCCACTTCTGGGTAGGCTGCTTGCCTGCTCGTTGCTTCGAAGAAGTTCTCACTTTGGATTCGGAGAATTCAGCTCTCTCTCTCTCAAATGAGCTGACCTCTGTTTGAGAAGCTGCGTCTCAGCATTTGAGTTAAACAGAAGGCTTTTCAAAATGGGCTCTGCATATACAGAAGAAATGAAGGACTTTTTTTTTTGGCCCTGACCCTATGTGCCTGTTTGCTATTACTGTATAGCGCTTGCTTGCTCCCTACTCTAGGTGGAAGAAGCATGTGATAATCATATGCAGGTAGTCCTTGATGTACAACCGTTCGAATAGTGACTGTTCAAAGTTACAACGGCACTAAAAAGCGACTTACAGCTAGTCCTCACACTTGCAACCGTCACAGCATTCCCCACAGTCACAGATGGAAATTTGGGGGTTTGGCAACCAGCATTACAGTGGTTGTCATGTCCCGGGGTCATATGATCATCATTTGCAACCTTCCCAGCTGGCTTCCGACAAGCAAAGTCAATGGGGGAAGCCGGATTGACTAAACAAGCAGCCCCCAACCTTTCGGGCACCAGGGACCGATTCCACGGAGAGAAGTTTTTCCGTGGTCTGAAGGGGCCGTGGTTTCGCGTGCTGCCTGCATCCTGTGGGTGGGGCTTCGCTTGTTTGCGTGGACCGGTTTGTGGCATGCCGTGAACTGGTGCTGGTCCACAGACCGGGGCTTGGGAACCTCTGCACTAAACAACTGCATGATTCACATATGATTCAGTTATGATTCACAACTTTTTTTATTATGGTAAGCCCCAGTCCCACAGTGACATCAGTGGCAAATAAAGTTAACAAATAAATAAAAATAAATAAACAAATGCAGTGATTTGTTTAACATTTGTGGCAAAAAAGACTGTAAAATTGGGCATGATTCATTTAACAAGTGTCTTGCTTAAGAACAGAAATTCTGATCTTAATTGTAGTTGTAAGACTATCTGTAGCACAGTCCCCTGTGGTTACTTTAAAGTAAGCTCACTGAATTCAATAGGACTTACTCACAAGTAATATGTAACCTAATAGACTTAACCAGTTAATATTTTAGTGATGAGCCTTACTTTTGAGGAGTCTTCCTCAGGCTTCCCTTCCCTTCTAATGCATAGACAATAGGGCCAAAAGCCCATTTAATTATGGGATATGTAGTTCAAAATATTGGGAAGGCACACAGCTGGGGATGGATGGTGATTGTAGCTATGTTTTGTATGGTTATTAGAATCATCTGTTTTTAAAATTATCTGTTTTAAAATAACTTTTTTTTGCAAAAAAAAAAACCCAAAAAGAATGATAGGATCGCACAATCTATAATATGCAAGGCAGCTAGGTTGAAGATTGGGGCATATGTGCAAATATATTTTCTGCTTCCAAGAAGAAGAAAATGAAGAAGCAGTAGTCCCAATAAATCCAATCAAAGCCAAATTACCATGATATCTTCCTTCACAGCTTTTCTTCTGAAGACGAGGAGGTGGGCTAAAAAATTAATGTGCTGCCCCAGAAGAGTTTTATACATCCAGGCAATTTTGTATAATCCAGGAGGCTTGGCTCTTGCCTGGCCAGGAGATATCAAAACTGTATGGCCCCCCTGGCTGCCAATTTACCTGCCTTTTCTTTCTCACCCAATGGGGCAAGGCAAGGCGGGACGAGGCTGGTAGGGATTTCTCACTGCCTGCTGGCTTGACAAAGACAGGTGACTGGCCAGTACAAGGGAAGAACAGCAACAGGTGATCTAAAAGTTGAGAGGGAAAAGAGGATTTTTAAGGTTAAGGTTGTCGGCAACCTTGAATGGCATTTCTAATGCTCTTTCCTTCCAGTCACACTGCACAGGGATTCTTATTTTTTACAAAGCCCAACACAGACTGTATTGAGGAAGGTGATGTTTTCAAAGCCGCCTTCTTCTTCTTCTTCTTTTTCTTGTGGCACATCCGTCATTGGATGATGGCGATCATGTTGGCGATCCTGTTTTTATCAACAGCTGCACAAAAAAGTGCTGTTGAGTTTTGTCCAAACTCAGTCTCTTAAATTTTGAAGCCATGATGTTCTTCTTCTGCCTGGATCTCATTTGCCTTCCATTTTTCCTTGGAAGATTAAGTGAAGTATGCCGTATTTTTCTGGGTGTCGCATCACGTGTCCAAAATATTCTAACTTTTGCTTTTTTATGGTTTTGATGATTTCCCTTGGCTTTCCCCAGTGGCTTTCAAAGCCTACGCTGAAAAAATAATCACAAAGAACACTGCATGTATTTGAGTAAAAAAAAAAAAAAACAACCACCAAAAAGTGAGTCTGTGAAGGAGACATCGCAAGTCACAGATTTAGAGGATGCTGAATTGGGAGATGAGGAAATTATCAAAAAGCAAACAGATGAAAGATTTTCATTATTTTTTAACCTCCTCCACCTCTCAAGATAAAGAAGATTCCATTGATAATGCAGTCAATAAAATGAACTTGATTTATACAGGGTGACACATCTTTACAGCATTCAGCTCCTTGCTGTCAGCCATCAAACCTTAATGCCAGCCCTACATAGTTCACCAAAACCATTAAGATAAAACTGTCACCTCTCCCCTTATGCCATCATCATCACCACCACCCCATTTTCACCCCTGTAAATATATTTATTATACTTTACTATAAGGACAAGTTCTTCATGGAGCTGATGATTGTGGGCCTTGTACTGTTACATCTGTAACAGTAATTGAGTAGCCTTTAAGGCATCACAAGGAAACAAGAGCCAATGTCCCATCCACACACCATTCCCCCTACCGAGAGAGCGTGCTCAGATGATGCTGTGAAGTTTAGAAGGCTGACCCCCAGCAGGAGGAAAGGTTATGCCAGTGGAGAAGCAAAGCAAAGCAAAATTCTTTGCAGGTTTCTGCAGCCACAGTTGAGTTTCCCCTGTTCAAATCCACTCAGAATTGAACTGGCCTATTTACACTCTAGGTCTCCAGTCATGGATGACAACAACATGCTTCCCAAGACTTTCTTTGGCACCTGCCAAGCAACCTGCCCTAGTTTATTATTTTTTTAAAAAAAATAGAGATGAGAGCTAAAGGTAAGCATATGGCAATGGGTCTGCCTCAAGTCCATCTTGCATTTGCATTGAAGTCCGGGTCAATCTCAAAGTCATTTTACTAGCACAAAATGGTGGGCTTTGCCTCTTGGTTTGCAATAGTGACAAATATCAGTAGCTCCGGTGTAGGATGAGGGTGGAAGTTCGTTCTCCAAGCTTGTGGGTTGGTTTCCGAACGTTTTGTTACCAGGCTAGGTAACGTTTTCAGAGAAATTTAGGAAATGTCAGTGTTGGTGTTTTAAATTCTGCTAGCCTGGTAAAGAAACATTCGGAAACCAACTCACAAGCCTGGAGAACAAACTTCCAACTGTTGCCTTTTGGTAAATGAGCAGCCCTCATAGCAGAGGTGGGTTTCAGCAGGTTGTGACCAGTTCTGGAGAACCGGTAGCAGAAATTTTGAGTAGTTCGGAGAACCAGTAAATGCCACCTGACTGGCCCCGCCCACATTTATTCTCTGCCTCCCGAGTTCCAGCTGATTGGGAGGAAATGGGGATTTTGCAGTAACTTTCCCCTGGAGTGGGGAACGAATGGAGATTTTACAGTATCCTACCCCTGCCATGCCCACCAAGCCATGCCCACCAAGCCATGCCAATTCCACCGAGCCATGCCCACCAAGCCATGCCAATTCCACCAAGCCACGCCCACAGAACCAGTAGTAAAAAAAATTGAAACCCACCACTGCCTCACGGCCAACTCCAAATGTGCTCGTTGGCTCAAAAAGATTGTGGCTCCTCTATTCAAAGAATCCCACCGTTCCTCTTGATTTGCTGCAGCAAATCTTCAAAAGATGGAAGGATGATTGGCCTGTGAACAAAGCCAGAATACCCCTTCAAAAGGATATTCTGGCTCTGTTCACAGGCCAGCCATATTTGCATTCAGCAGATATCTTGCTTCCTGAAACTATCAGCCTTAACTTTGAAAGAAATGATGAAAAACAGACATCCAGTCCTCGTGGTTTCTGCATAGCCATATTGCTTGGTTGCATGGGTGTGCATGAGCGTGTCAAGGAGAGGCAAACGACAAAGTAGAATCATGGTGCCAGCTCTGCCCCCGTTTCTACATGATAAAATGGTTGGATTCTGTGGACAAATCTGTGTACATTGTTTAAAGCCAAGAAAGTACCATTTTCAACTCAGGAGCACGCCTCTCATTTTGTTGCTTTCTCCATTTTCCCTTTTTCCTTTGTTTATTAATATATATGCATTAGAGGGAGGAAATCCATTAACATATAATATTGGTAGAAGAGATTGACTACTCTTGTATCCCCCAAAAATGTAAACATCTGACTTATCTCTAATGCAATTTATATCTATTCTTCCTATATTAGTTGAAATGCATGAGTTTAAGATTTTTACATTGTTAGGCACAGAAAGATGAGATGGAAGACAATCAGACATTCGTTCAGCCCTGTTATTCTGAGACATTCAGAAAGAGAGAGAGAGGGAGGGAGGGAGGGAGAGAGGGAGGGAGGGAGAAAGAAAGAGAGGGGGGGGGAGAGAGAGAGAGATTGAACTATGCCCAGAAATTTAAATTTATTACAGCTAATGTCCATTTATCTAGAAAATAATATTCCATCTTAATAGATGTCATTATTTCATTTGATATGCCTGCATTTCAGAATAGGTAAGGTTGAGGTATGGAAAATACTGGGTTAATTTGATAAAAAGGAAGATATCCTGTAGGTAAACATAGATCACTTCATGGGTCCAACAAGCTTGGCTCACCTGATTCTCTCAATCGGATCTTATACAATCAAATGATTTCAAGTTGTCGTTACTGCTTCCCCCACAATGTGGAGGGGATCAATGGTGCTTAATCTTATATTATATTTATATTATTAAATAGAGGGTCAACCTATTCTTCAAAGCACCTTGAAGGCAGGACAAGAAGCAATGGATAGAAACTAATCAAGGAGAGAAGCAACCTAGAACTAAGGAGAAATTTCCTGACAGTGAGAAAATTTAATGAATGGAATGACTTGCCTCCAGAAGTTGTGGTTGCTCCAATACTGGAGGTTTTTAAGAAGAGATTGGGCAACTATTTGTTAGAAATGGTATAGGATTTCCTGACTGAGCAGGGGGTTGGACTAGAAGACCTCCAAGGCCCCTTCCAATTCTGTTATTCTGTTATAGTACCTCTGATTTGCAAGTAACTCAGAAGGGCTGGACCCAAAAAGGGTTTTGGCATAACCATTCTTCTACCTGACACTAGAAGAAAGAAGAGCAAATTTAGCCTTTCCACTATCTCCAATGGATTCGAGAGCAACTTTCATCAACTGTTAGATGTTTTAAATTAGAGATCTGAGTATTGAGTAGCATGCCAATATTTAGTGGATGCAGATTGGTAAAATTGGATTAGAGAATCAGATTGGGAAGGTTGTCCTAGAGTGCCATAGGCTGCACTGTATAGGTAAGTCCAACTACAGTATTCCAACCTGTTTGCTCTCTAGATGAGTGAATTTCAATTCTCAGCGTTCGTCTGCCGGCATTGTCCTTGTTTGGTACTCAGAAATCCATGCACATTTGGGAATTGAAGCCCCACCTTATGTTGAAGGCTTACAGTTTAGTTTAATATTCTAAAAGGTTTACCAATAAGCAGGTTTTGGAACAATAGCATTTTTGACAATATTCGCCCTCTTTAATACTGTTTCAGTTTTTGGGGAATTTCAGGCATACAAGATTATAATTTGGGCAAAACTTGGTGGGCGAATTGGAAGTTGAGGAAAATGGATTTCATTTAAGATCCCAAAAAATCAGTTTGAGGCAATTCACCTCATGAACTTGATCTTGGTAGGATATTTGTTTCCTCTTATTCAGATATTTGCCACACAGATATGCTTTGAACCTGGTATACAACGAGTATTTCCCAAGCATTTGGTGCAGCCATCAAACTCCACCACCACCACCACCACCCCGCCACCATTTCCTGCTGACTTTTAATATATCTTGTGACAAACGGAGAGAATTATTAAACATGTGGAGAACAGCCTTGATAAAGTTTTTAAATTTCATTTAATTAACTGCTAATTATATTAAATTAACCATTTTGATTGGTTTAGTATTAAAATAAAATCAAGCTACATTTTTCTTCTTGTTCTGGCCACATTGCTAAGATTTTCCCTACTTTTGGAATACAGCCCTTAATCTGAAAAAAAATGTGCACTCCTCTTAAAAAAAACAATCTCCTCCAAACGCACAATTGGACTCAATATGAACGTGACATTTTTTGCACCTTTAGCCTTTAGATTCTTGCTTTCACTGATATTTAATATTTAAATATTAAGACCCGAGTCCCTCTAATTTTATAGCTGTATAAATCTAATACTTTATTAATTATTTATTATTTTATAATGATTGGTTAATAATTCTAATTTGCAAAGAACAAAACTATTCTTATTATGGATAAGATGTAGCACCTTTGAGCTAGATTTTTAATATTTTTAATTTGCGGGAGATGCCATCAATTAATTGTAGAGCCAACACGATGCAAAGCTAAGTATCTTGAATGTAAGAGAGCCCGATCCTGAGTTAAGGACAGCATTAGAACTATGAGCAACCCTATTTATTTTTACAAGGACTTCCTCTCTACTACAGGGATGTGCAGATTTGTTTTCCACAGCACTGTTGTCTTCTCTTGAGCTGACAAATTATAGCAACCAAGGCTATGGGAGAAATTTGTACCTCCTCGAATATTTCCAATATAGGGAAGAAAAAGAAAGATGTCCATAAATTGTACTCATTTAAGGGAAAATACATAAGCATTATGTTGCATCGCAAGATAATTTGCCCTATCTCTTTCTGTATAGATGCCAAAATTTAAAAAGTTTTACTAGCCCTTAACTTAGCTGGGACATTTTAATAAATTTTATAAATTTATAAAGGACATAAACTTGAAACTGTTGAACATTCTTTTTAAGAACATTTTCCATTGATCCAAACCCCTTTTTATACAGCGAGTGAAAAAAATTCACCTAATTTTCTTCTCCTCTCATGTCATAAGGAAATGATTCATCCATTTCCTCTGGAAGCTTTTTGTTTTTTTGCGGCTATAATTGTTGCACTTATTTATTGGAATTATAAAAAAAAAGTTCTAAAATACCATTATAAAATGTCTGCCCACGTTGGGAATTTTCTGAGCGTTCGCAGAAACCTAGCAAGAATCTTCATCTGTAAAATATATCTGTTTCAACAGATCTCAGCGGGCGGGATGGATTAGAATTATAAAACATTTTAGACAGCTGGATGAGCAATAGTTGGGTAATATCAGGAATTTTTGAGTTGGGCTCCTCTCCCTTAAATTGCTTGGTTACAACAGCTGAGTTGGCAATCAGGTTAATTAACTAATTCCCAAAGAAATGAGCAGTGACTTGAATAATGGAAGGGAAGAGAGAGAGGCAGAGCAAAGCCAGGACTTTCCGTGAGTTCCTGCTTTGATGAGAATCAATTTTTCATCCTCCCCAGTTTGTTAACATCCCCAAAGGACCATGAAATGCATTGTTTTTGTCTTGCTTCAAAGCTACAAAATATATTTCCCATCATTCTCTCTTCTGGGTTGGTTCTTCTTTGGTTCCTTTTACCTCTCCTGATGGAACATTACCAGCTTACACCCAAACCTGGCAGCTGGTTTGTTTCAGCCAAGTGCTTTGAGAGCCGAGGGGATCATTATTGTCTCAATATATCACTTGCGACCACAGCTCTTTCTGCCAACAAGAGAAAGCAGTCAGGGCAGTTCGGTGATATGCATCTTTCCTCCTCGTCTCTGCCAATAAAGTGTTTTACACCTTGGCCAGAATATCCCACAAATGCTTTTCCATTTTCTTCCAGTAAAAATGCAAAAATAATAAGTGGAACCGCTTACAGTTGGATGCCTAAAATGCTTGTCTTGCTCTGAACTGCTCTGAGAGGAACGGGAGAATGAATTCTGGCCATTATGGTCAATAAACTTTCCATATGGTGTGATAGGGCTTTCACAACTCTATCACAACACAACATCAATAAAGACTTGATGCTTTCTTCAAGCTTAAGGAGAGGATCGCGGTGACTATTATTCAGTTCAATTGCTCACTTTTAGTGCAAATGTTTTAACTTCCCGGTTTGTCTATTGTAATGCATGGCTTTTAACTTTGATTTGATTTGTAGCTGACAACATTATATTGATTTTGTCTGTCTACAGTACCTGTTTTCAATCAAGTTACGGATTTGGGGAAGTCAGAACAACCAGTAAGGCCAATCAATAGATGGTTTAGTCAGGATCAGAATATTTATTGGTTTGTATTTTTTCATATACACAATAAAACAGGGAGATTCCTAAATTTGATAATGAGGTAAAAAAAAATGTGTTTGCATTTTATAAAACTCTGCAGTTTTTAAAATGGTTCTCTTTCTTCTTCTTCTTCTTCTTTTTCTTTCTTCAAAATGGTTAAGAAGGATCTGAGAGAAGCAAAGTTGTCATATAAGTCTGACCTGTAGTAATTTCAAAAGCCACAGAATTTGATTCACCATTCAGGTCATCCAGTTCATCTGCCGCATTTTTTTTTCTTCTCTCTCCAATATTACTGAATATTGAGAGAACGTTTTTTTAAAAAAGCTATTGTGTGTTTCTAATATATGCAACTGCTCCTGAATGACTGCTAAAAACCCCACGCTTAAAAACTGCTATGCTTAGCAATGTTTCTTCGATATAATTAAGAATAATATAATTCCCAACAATTTCAGATGGCCATTTTATGGATGAAGGAATGTAACGTTTTGCAATGTTCAGCTTTTTTTCGTAGACATCTCCATGCTGCTTGTTTTCATATCACCTGGCAGTTTTTGTCATGTCGTCCTTTTTATTATACGTATATTTTTCTCAAGGATTTTTCATGCATTTCTTTTGTTTCCCAACTTCCTAAATTCCTAAAAAGTTGCTCCATTTCTGAACAACTTTTTTTTTTAAATCTCACAACTGCATTGTTAAATTTGGGGTGTATATGGGGTGTATAGGAATATGAAAGCTGCATGTTAACTGCATTCTCAGTTTGTCTATTAATCCAGGAAGTACAAATTAAAGGCAGTTTATATTAAAATTCAAACCAAATGAGTTCCCCCCCCCCCCCACTCCTACTTTTAAAGCTACGTCTGGATTCAGCCCAAAGAATTTTGATCCAGCTATATATACAATTGTGTCAAGTTTAGTTTAAAACTCCCCCCCCTCCCCAAATGCAAGCACTTTGGGCGTTGGTTATAATTTCCACGCAATCAAGCACTGGAGTAGAACAGCCCTGATCTAACACTGCAAAAAGACAGCGCCTATGAGAAAGAAAGGGCACACTGCAAACTCAGCCTAGGAACGAAACATTGGGACAAGGCAACTGCACATAGATGTTTTTCGAGCTCAAAAATTAAAGACCAAACAGAAAATCATTTTGCTGTGCGAGTTTCACTTTAGAAAAGGATTTCGGAGGAAGCAAAAGTATATCAGATAGCAAGCTTTTCAGTAGCAGAAACAATATATATGTGGCAGGGTGTTGAGACTTAGGTTCAGCCAGGCAACAGGGAAAGCCCAGCTGACTATTTATTTATGCATTGCTATTCAGAATAGAATAGGGGACGTGGTGGCTCGGTGACTGAGTTTGTCGATCGAAAGATTGACAGTTCAGCGGTTCGAATCCCTAGTGCTGCGTAACAGGGTGAGCTCCCGTTACTTGTCCCACCTTCTGCCAACCTAGCAGTTTGAAAGCACGTAAAAAATGCAAGTAGAAAAATAGGGACCACCTTTGGTGGGAAGGTAACAGCGTTCTGTGCGCCTTTGGTGCTTAGTCATGCCGGCCACATGACCATAGAGACATCTTCGGACAGCGCTGGCTCTTCGGCTTTAAAACGGAAATGAGCACCGCCCCCTAGAGTCTGGAATGACTAGCATATATTTGCAAGGGGAACCTTTTATTCAGAATAGCCTTCTGGAGTCCAGTTATCATAGTTGCTAGTGCTGTAACTCCCATTACCTTGGGAACCATGGCAGTGATAATCCAGCGATAGAGAAAATTGCTCAAGAACTTTGGTAGTATGTTATTTCTTGCTGGCATATCTATCAATGAAGAACAGTTGAAGCAAGGAAAAAATACGGGAAGGTATACAAAGATCCAAAGTCAATCAATGCAGCTTTCACTCCTAGATGGGATTTGATATGAGAGAAGCTGTACTTCGATGGTAGAGTGAAGAAGACTTAACACCATGCATCCTAAAAAACCCCTATTTTTAAAAAGTAGTTTAAATACTAATTTCCAAAGCACCAAAAGGCAAGACAAGAAAGAATAGTTGGAAACTAACCAATAGAGAAACAACCGAGAACTAAGGAGAAAATTTTCTAACAGGGAGACCAATCAACCGATGGAACAGCTTGCCTTCAGAAGTTGTGAGTGCTCCAACACTGGAGGCTTTCAAAAAGAGACTGGACAGCCATTTGTCTGAAGTGGATGTAGGGTCTCCTGCTCAAGCAGGGGGTTAGACTAGAAGACCTCTGAGGTCCCTTTCAACTCTACTATTCTATGTTCCTGCAGTTCTTGGAGGCTTGATGATGATCACCATAATGTTGAAGCTTTCAACATTTCCTTCCCACAGAAACTCACAAAGGGTTATCTTTCACCCTGTCTTTCCTGAAAGTTGCTTAGAACATATTCATTTTATCAGCAAAAGAACGGTATTTACAAAGACTCTCCAACTAATCAAGCTGGTTAATTGCTTTTTAATTTTTTATGCTGGATCATCAAGGAATATAAATAATTATTGCTTGATGGGACGGAGAGAGTACTACAGATTCCTTCCCCCCACCCCCCATATATCAGTGAGAGAGAGAGAGACAGAATTGGGAGAGGGACTTGAGCCAAGGAGATTTGGGTTCACAGATTTTTCATATTATTTTTGTCCTAGAGTGGAAACATATGTGGTGTGAATAAAAATGCAAAGCATCCTCCGGAGTGTGCTGTTGCTCGGGTAACATGGGCATGCAGGATCTCAGGGAGGCTAGCTGTAAATGGGAACTTATATGCTCAGTGATGCTTTGATCCTGCAGCCCTGATAGATGATGGCTCCGCAATTCGTTTCCTTGTCATTGTGACATCACCTCTTTGGAACCTTCCCTTCCCCCATGGATGGGAAGAAAAGATGCTGATTTAGGCTTGGTCTCTTCCCAAGCAACCCCATCCCAAAAGTTGAATGGAAGTAAATTTGGCCTAGGAGGGACTCTGGACTGATAGGAAGAGACAGACGATCCTTCTCTGCATCAGAAAAAATGTACCTCTGCCCTCCATGCACTGAGAGCTGCCTAGGCCAGTATAGAATGTACAGTATAGAATCAACTCCTATGGGTTTTAAGAAAAGAGTATCCATTGGGTATGGAGAAGCGTCTACTGATATTCAGCTTTTCAAGAATCTGAGGCTTGTTGCTTACTTCAGAGCTAGCAGATGTTGCAAAACAGAAACATCTATTTTAGTTGCCCTGTTCTTTAGTTATTTCAAAATTGTGCGTGGCTGTGCACGCATGCATGTTCCCTGATAAAGTTATCCCCAAAATTTGTATGCATAGTTGCATAGATTACAGCAGACAATTTTTCTTAATTTTTTAAAAAATTGGTGCAAAATGGGCACAACTCTACATTCAGCTATTCAATCTTCTCCCTGCCTTCCTAAGCAAATAGCGCTACTTTTGCCACTTGCTACTATAGCAAATAGCACTGCACACCAGAACAACTAGACACAGGAACAGTTTTTCCCCCGAACGCCATCACTCTGCTAAACAAATAATTCCCTCAACTCTGTCAAACTAGTTACAAAGTCTGCATTACTATTAATCTTCTCATCGTTCCTATCACCCATCGCCTCCCACTTATGACTGTATGACTGTAACCTTGTTGCTGGTATCCTTAAGATTTATATTGACTGTTTCCTAATGTGATTTGATTGCTTAGTTGTTCCTTATGACTATCATTAAGTGTTGTAAGTGTTGTACCTTATGATTCTTGACAATGCATCTTTTCTTTTATGTACACTGAGGGCGTATGTACCAAGACAAATTCCTTGTGTGTCCAATCACACTTGGCCAATAAAGAATTCTATTCTATTCTGTTCTGTTCTGTTCTGTTCTGTTCTGTTCTGTTCTGTTCTGTTCTGTTCT
>WNWU01000112.1:478350-555235 GCA_012654045.1 Ptyas mucosa | reverse complement strand
CTGTTCTGTTCTGTTCTGTTCTGTTCTGTTCTGTTCTGTTCTGTTCTATTCTATTCTATTCTACTCTACTCTACTCTACTCTACTCTACTCTACTCTACTCTACTCTGCTCTATTCTATTCTATTCTATTCTATTCTACTGGTATTAAATGTTTATTCACGTGATGCTGCGGTTCTTACATTATTAAGAAACTAAAGTGTAAAGGCATTTTTCCTATTGTTTCAGTGTCTCCCTAATATGAAAATTGAAAAGAGGTTTAGAAATGGAAGTTTTATTTTGGTTCCTCCCACTTGCTGCAAGTAGTGAATAACAGAATAAGAGAGTTGGAAGCGATGTTGGAGGTTTTCTAGTCCAGCCACATGTTTTTATTTTATTTATTTTTTATTTTATTTCCAATTTATATACCGCCCTTCTCCCTGAGGACTCAGGGCGGTGTACAGCCAGACATAAAAAACATAAAATATAAATATTAAGACATTTAAAATATATATATAATTTGGCTACAAAATTTAAAACTCACAGACCAATTAAAATATTAAAAATATTTAAAATTTCTTCTTAAGCCAGCCCGGCTTGTTGGAAAAAATGTGTTTTTAGGGCACGGCGGAAGGCACTGAGGTCATGAATTCTCCTAATCTCCGGGGGCAACTGGTTCCAGAGGGTGGGTGCCCCCACAGAGAAGGTTCTCCCCCTGGGAGTCACCAGCCTACATTGTTTGGCTGATGGCACCCTGAGGAGGCCCTCTCTGTGGGAGCGCACGGGTCGATGGGAGGTCATCGGTGACAGCAGGCGGTCTCGGAGATAACTAGGCCCTATGCCATGGAGCGCTTTAAAGGTGATCACCAACACCTTGAAGCGCACCCGGAAGACCACCGGAAGCCAGTGCAGCTCGCGCAGGAGCGGTGTTATGTGGGAGCGCCACGCTGCTCCCGTCACTACCCGCGCGGCCGCATTTTGGACCAGTTGGAGCCTCCGGGTGCTCTTCAAGGGGAGCCCCATGTAGAGAGCATTACAGTAGTCTAGGCGGGAAGTGACAAGGGCGTGAGTGACTGTGCACAGGGAATCCCGATCAAGAAAGGGCCGCAACTGGCGAATCAGGCGAACCTGACAAAAGGTCCCCCTGGCTACAACTGTCAGATGTTCCTCCAAGGACAGCTGCCTATCCAGGAGGACTCCCAGATTGCGAGCCCTTTCTGCGGGGGCTAAAGACTCGCCCCCGATAGTCAGTGATGGAGTCAACTGACTATATCGGGATGCCGGGAACCACAGCCACTCCGTCTTGGACGGGTTGAGCTTGAGTTTGTTTCTCCCCATCCAGATCCGCACGGCTTCCAGGCACTGGGACATCACTTCGAGGGCATCATTGGGGTGGCCTGGGGTGGAGATGTACAGCTGGGTGTCATCAGCGTACTGATGGTATCTCACCCCAAAGCCACGGATGATCTCACCCAGCGGCTTCACATAAATGTTGAACAGAAGGGGCGAGAGGACTGACCCCTGCGGCACTCCACAAACGAGAGGCCTCGAGGTCAACCTCTGCCCCCCTGTCAACACAAACTGCGACCGGTCGGAGAGAAAGGAGGAGAACCACTGTAATACAGTGCCCCCCACCCCCAACTCTTCCAGCCGGTGCAGCATGATACCATGGTCGATGGTATCAAAAGCCGCTGAGAGATCTAATAGGGCTAGGACAGAGGAACATCCCCTGTCCTGATGTTCAAGCAGGAGACCCTATACTGTTTCAGACCAATGTCTATTCAGTCTCTTGTGGGAAGCCTCCAGTGTTGGGGCACTCAAAACTTCTGAAGGCAAGCATTCCGGTGGTTGATTGTTCTCCTTGTTAGGTTCTGCCGTATTGTTCTACTGTAGAAGGTATAGCTTGGAACACAGATATACCTTTGAGATGATGTACATAGGCTATGTGGGCAAAACTCTGTGCACAGGTAGGCCTTTTCCTTGGTGAGATCTAGGTCCTGCCAAGCAAGGCCACCAGAAGTAACCCCATTCATTTCTGAGTATCCCCAGATATGTCAAAATAAAGCACAATAATCCCGATGCCATGCCTGCCCTTCTGGTTTTCTTTCTCCCAGACCAAATTCTCGATCTTCTTCAGAGGTGAACTATCTATTCCAGAGGCATTTGGAAGTCTGCAAACTTTGGCTCTGGGAGGGAGGGGGGTTTTGACCTTCCTCTTCCCTAAAGCTGGTTCCATCCTCGCCCTAACAGGCATCCAAAAATCTTCAGGTTGCCACATCAGAAGTGCTGTTGCTGCAGTTGACTTGCTGTACGAGCAACAGACTTTACTGATTTTTGCCAGAGGAAATTCACAACCAATTACATTCTGTTTGATGTGGAAGGAGGAGAAGGAGGAGGGGGGGAAGGGGGAATGATGTGTGTGAGAAATTGTGTTTGTATGTGCGTGCATGCAAAGCTGGATTTTTCTCCAGAGACTGTAGGAAGAGAAAAGGAAGAAAATTAAGCAGGGTATCTGGAAGTTTGCTCTGAAGAAAATTCCAGTGCCTTTCTTTAAAATTTGGGGGGGGGGGGGGGAAACGACGACAGCAGAAGATCAGCTTTATCTGCTCAGGAGTAACGAATGCATTTGTAAGTTTCTCTAAGCTTAGGACTCCATTACACACTGATTGACTTCATGCCTCATTTTAAGGTACATTTACTTTAATCATGGGTTGTCAATTAATTTCCTAATATGTGCACCAGCACAGAGTGAACCTATAAATCTGGATTACAAATCACAAGAGCTGCATTCACATAATCGTAGTTAGTTCCGCTAATCTTGGCTGCAGAAATGACTGTGAAGTCTTCTGTACCTCTCATGCTATTGTTCTAGCCTGGCTAGGTGGCTCAGTGGCTAAGACGCTGAGCTTGTCGATCAGAAAGGTTGGCAGTTTGGCGGTTCGAATCCCTAGTATAGGTCTCCTGCATGAGCAGGGGGTTACACTAGATGACCTCCAAGACAGGTGTGAAATCCAGCAGGTTCTGACAGATTCTGGAGAACCGGTAGTGGAAATTTTGAGTAATTCGGAGAACCGGCAAATGACACCTCTGGCTGGCTCCAGAGTGGGTTGGGAATGGGGATTTTGCAGTATCCTTCCCCTGCTATGCCCACCAAGCCACACCCACAGAACCAGTAGTAAAAAAATTTGGATTTCACCACTGTTCCAAGGTACCTTACTGTTACTGTTTTCTGGATTTGTTTAGCGCTGATCTGATAGCTTTACAAATAGTTCTCAACTTATGACCATGGGTTTAATGACCAAAGTTATAGTAGCAGTGAAAAAAGTGATTTACGAGTGATCCTTGCATTTATGATTGTCGCAGCATCCCATCCTAACCCTTGGCCATGTGATAAAAATGTGGGCGCTTGGCAACTGGCATGTATCTATGACGGCTGCAGAATCCAGGAGACCCATAATTGCCATTTGCATCCTGCCCAGTAGATTTCCAATAGGCTAAGTCAATGGGAGAAGCCGGATTTGCTTAACAACCACAGCAAACAAAAGGTCATAAAATCGGGCACAACTCAATTGCATAGCGATGGAAGGTCCGGTCCCAATTGTGGTTATAAGTCAAGGGCTATCTGTATAGCTGCTAAGAAGAAATCCATTATACAAAAAGTCAAGTCAACAAATTCACTTTGGAGAACTTACCAAAGGCTTGCAAGAACAATTCAGTGATAGGATTTTTTTAAGTATTAGTTCTTGCCCCTGTTCTCTATCATGAATAGGTTGGCCTAAGGGTGAAACTGCCGGCTGCCTGCAATTTGGCAGTTCGAATCTCACCAGGCTCAAGATTGACTCAAGCTTCCATTCTTTTGAGCTGGGTAAAATGAGGACCCAAATTGTTGGGAGCAATATGCTAACTCTGTAAACTGCTTAGCGAGGGCTATAAAGCACAGTGAAGCCGTATATAAGTCTTAAGTGCTATTGCTATTACAGTAGATAGACCTGTATATTACAATATGTTACAGTCTGTCTGATGTAAGGGGACAGGAAAACTGTACAATTAAAGTGGTAGTTGTGGTAAGTGATATTGCAGTCCAGGGGCTGGAGTAAACTGCTCTTTCCCCCAAAATTGGCAATATTCAACTTTGGCAATGTTCTCTCTGACAAATTCATTTTTTCCTGAGCCACAGTGATACATAAAAAACTGGAACTTTGGAGCTTTTTTTTTTTTAAACCCAAGCGCACATGGTAGATGCAACCAAATTGTCTCAAGTACATCAATATTTAAAGAGACTTGAAGACCTTCCCTAAGGATGTATTTTAAGTAGTCCTCATACCCTCTACTGACCCACTAGTTACTTAAATAATACTTTCTGGACTAAAGCACCTTAACATGGTTTAATGCACTCCCATTGGTCACTTGTAGAGGGGTGCCTCCCCTTGTTGTTTCACCACATCGTTCTCCTTCTACTTGTTTCCTTGCAAGACTCCCTCATCTTGAAACACAGCCAAAGATTTTGGGAAGACAGATCTATGCTCTTAGACCTACAAGACAGACCACATCTCATTTACAAAGTCCTACAAAATGTGGACTTGGGTAGGTTCAGCTGCAAAGACCCAGTACATTCTAAAGAATGGGTGACCTTAGAGTTTTGAGACTTCTCCGGGGGAAGCAGTGGTTCCGATTATCCTTGATGCTGTCAGAAGAATAATTCGGAGTTCTGTCTTGAGCTGGGGTTGTGCAAAAATAAATAAAAATGAAATCTAGGCAGCTGTGAGGAAAGGAGAAATATTTATTCCCCTTTGGGGGCAGCAGAAATATTTGTTTCATTTGCAGAGAAATGGGGTACAGGGAACATTGTTTTATATGGGAGCTTGTTCTGGGTGTGGAAGTATATGCATGTTGATTCTAGACTGACATGTGAGGGATGTGGATGTATGATGCTGTCCCACTAGTAGACCAGTTTAATTAACTCTATTTGTGTTAGACCTCCTTTGATATGTGGATTAGGTCTGAGTAATTTATTTGGGGAATATAAATAAAATAAATTTTAAGGAAGCTTGAGTAAAAGATTTTCCCCCTTGTGCTCTTTTTACTTGATTAGCTTAGTTTCAGCTTGACTGTCAATTATCTAGCAGAGAGCTGATTCTTAGTCCATTGTGGATTCTGTTAATGTTTAAGGAAGTGTGGAGACAGTATAAGGAATAAAATATATTTCAATATAAAACTTGCCATAATATCCTGTCCTATTACTATAGACCCAGGTTTAGATACCTCATTTCTGGTCACCTGTGAACAGAGAACACTGTAAGTTCTAAATTTCACTTCAACTGGAAAGAAGAGATAAGATGGCAGCAGCTACCTACAGATTAACCATTATTTTATTTTTTGCACATCTGGCAAAAATAGTCCCTGGACTGCAGAACAGAACAGAAGTTAGGGATTTCTGGACTGTAGGACCTGGTCTTGGGCCACAAGATTCTTATTGTGCTGTCCTTTATCTTAGGGTCAGTTCCCCTGGTCAGAATTTCCCTGGCCCACTTCCGTCTCATACTGCTATTTCACCATTGTTCCAACAGTCCAGCGAAAGCCATCCTATCCTTTCCTGTTCCCATGTTTCAAGGAAGCCATTTACAATCTATTATTTCAATACTTATTTTAGCACCCTGGCTAAGGTTTTGTAGGTTGCATGGTTGTCTGAATCACCTACGCATCCCCCTTTTTGTCTGGGAAGAGCAGAAATATTAGCAGGTTATTAGCAGGGATTCTGGAAGGGTAGATGGTGAAAGCATGCTATCTAGGGTGAACACAGGAGGCCAATGAATCTGGCCTCTTCCCTTTTACCTCCCCAATAAGAGATGTGGTGAGCTACTGTGGGTCACTAGCCACTGCCGGACTAGCAGTGGCCCATGGTAAAACCAACAGCTGTTCTATTTGTGCAGCTGAATAGGGGACAAGGGGCTTGTTCAGAGCAAGCCAAGCCAAACCGCAATGGGACACCTCTGGAGCATTGGGCTCCCTTTAACCCCCTTTCTCTGCTTTGGAGTGGATAAAGATGTCTGAAAATTGGAATGGGGAAAATAGAAATGTGTGTGCATGATTGCAGGGAAGCCGGCGGTGGGGGTGGGGGAATGGAGAGAAGACCAAATAGAAAGTTTGGGAGAGATTTTCTGAGTCTGAAACTCAGTCTAGGAGAGGAAAGATTCTCTAAGCTGATCTACAGTATATATTTGGACAAAAAGTCTCAGTCTGTTCGCTTCTGAGATTCGCGAAATTCTTTAGTTTCTCGAAGCATGCAAGCTCATCTATCACTTCAGAATTTTGGAAAAGAGGGGGGTACGGAGGAGAAAGCAGCAGGAAGGCTCATTTGGTATTACTAAAGTGTCCCACCGCGCCTTTTATGCGACATGTTAATTTTCTATGATCGGGTTATTTCAAAAACCAATCTAAGCTGCTCAAACGTCCCAAGGCATCTGAATGTTCATCCAATCGGAAAAGATAACCTAAAAGGAAACTGCTTTTTCCTCCTGATCCAACTTACTTCAGCTTTGTCTATACCAGAAATATGGGACCAGCAGTTTCAGTGTCACAGATGCAGGGGTATCCACAGGGGAAGATTTATTTATTTTTATTTTTAAAGTCAACCCTCCTCCTTCAGTGGAGGCTCCCACATGGCTAATCAAAAGATGAATTCCCAAAGTTCAGTTGAAGAAGTAGCAACCAATTTATCATGGGCCTCTAACTACGCACAGTGCAGACATATAATTTTTAATGGACCAGGAAGAGGAAATTGTGGAAGATTTGATTGAAGAGTATCTATCTAAAACATATTTAATTTCAATTAAATTCCAATGTAAATGCTTTTTATTTTCCTGGCTCAACTCACTATTTGGGGGTGGGGGGGAAGTAGCATCTGGAACGCTACTTAAAAGCCACATGTAGTCCTTGCCTAAGAAAAATAGGCCACCCCTGATCTCCCCAACTTGGTCTATCAACTTTTCCCAACCACACTTAAGACAGATGGACAGATAAGCTGGGTTAAGTGATTATCTTCTGAGGTAAAGCAGTTACTCTGGCTATGGTCCTTCCTTCTTATTCTTCCATTCCTCTAAGACATGGGTGTCCAACTTAAGGCCCACAGGCTGCATCTGGCACGTGGGGTGCTTAGATCTGGCCCACAGGGCTGCCCTGGGAACAGTGAAGGTCTGGCCCACAGTGCCTCTGCCAGCAAAAACAGGCTCCCAAGCTCCGTTTTCGGCTTTGAAAGCCTCCTGCAACAGCCCTCCCGAGCTCCGTTTTCATTGACAGAGGGTTGCAGGAGGCCGTCGCAGCCGAAAACAGAGCTTGTGAGCCTGTTTTTGCTGGCAAAGCACTCGGGCCACCACAGGCACTGACACAAATGACATTAAGCTGGCCACGCCCACCCTGGCCATTGCCCACCCCCACCCCCACCGAGATCACACACAATCCTGATGCGGCCCTCAATGAAATCGAGTTTGACACCACTGCTCTAAGGAATTTCTGGGAGCCAGTTTACTATAGTGATTAAGGTATCAGGCCAGAAACCTGAGACGTGAGTTGAGTTCTAGTCTTACCCTGAGCACAAAACCCTCTGGGTAACCTTGGGCCAGTCCTTTCTCTCAGATCTAGGAAAGGGATCATGGCAAATACTTCTGAGAAATCCCTTGCTAAAAAAACTATAGCAGTGGTGAAATGTAAAATTTGTTACTACCGGTTCTGTGGGCGTGGCTTGGTATGGGGGGGTGTTAATATGACTGAGTGGGCATGGCCAACTTTTTTTTTTTAACTTTTAAAACCATTTTTTCTACAACCTCTTGGGCTAAAGAGGTTGTAAAAAATGCTTTAAAGCCTCTGATGATCCCAGCTGACTTGCCTGATCGGCAGAGGCTTTTTTTCCTTTTAAAAACATTTTTTAATAACCTCTTTGGCTGAAAAGATTGTAGAAAAAATGCTTTAAAAGCGTCTGACGATCCCAGCTGAGCCGCATGATCATCAGAGGCTTTTTTTTTTTTTTTACTTTTAAAAGCATTTTTTCGGCCAAGGAGGTTGTAGAAAAAATGCTTTTAAAAATTTAAAAAAAGCCTCTGATGATTGCGTGGCTCAGCTGGGCAATAGGGTGGGGGGAGGCATGGATTTTTGCTATCGGTTCTCCGAACCACCCGCCTCCATCGCTACCGGATCAGGTGATCCAGTCCAAACCGGGAGCATTTCACCCCTGAACTGTAGTGATTTGCCAGGCAGTCTCCTGAGACTTAGACATAACTGAATGGAAGCTACCAGCTTTTCACCTTAAATCCATACAAGGAATAGCTCTGTAACCCAGATGTATGCACACTTGTACAATGAAAACAAAACAAAACCCACTTTGTGCATCACATCAAAAAAACTTTAATGTGAGACTGTTCAAACCGTGTATAAAATCCCAGTAGTGTAGTCCTGGGTTTAAAATATATTTAAAGAACAAAAAAAGGCCAAAGAGAACAAGCATTGGACATTTTATTGACCCGTTGTTTTACAATTAAGGATAATTTGACATAGGTAGAAAAAGCCAACTAGGTAACATATTTACGTTTTTCTCATTGCAAGGAATAATTGTTGACCTATTTGCTGGGCTGAAAGTCTAAACTACAAAATCTGGCTTCTCTGCTAGATTCTATACCAATCCCATTATGTTTGAAATTTATAAATTCCAAATGCCATTAGGGGATGTTGATAAGCCTGCACTTTTCTAGAAACAAGAGAATTTCACATATCTCAGAAATGAATCGACCGAGAACATCAGTATGCAGCTTAAATAATAACTATTAATATTATAATAATAGCCAATTAAAGATGGCTACCATTTTTTGGTCTTCATTTGTAAGCAAAAAAACTCTAATCCACAATATTCTTAGACTAATAATCGATTTAGAGCACATTTTCAGATTGTATTTTTCCCCTCAATATTAGCCTCCAGCTCAAAAATTGTTCAAAATGTGAACGGTATCAAACATTATGCACTGAAGTAAAGATATAAAGAAAAACGGCATTTGCAAACAAATGTGATTTTTCCCTCCATCATATTTTAATTTCAGACTGATGTGGAAATGAGTCAGGACATACTTTTTCACTGATTGAACGGCTGGATAGAAGCAAAACAAAGATGGGTCAGAAACAGACTGATTTGTCATGCTGCATTTGTAACCATTTTTAAAGAGCAAGACATCAAGTCACAAATTTCAGCATTTTATTTCATACCAAGGGCAATACAATTGCTATACTAGATCAAGTTAAGATTGTGTGATTTGGCAAAGAAAGGTCTGCAATGAAGCAGAATCTGAAAGCATAATTTGAATCACTTTGCAAATTGCGGCCTTTTATTAATTGTAATTGAAGATGAATTTACACCCTCTTTCTCCAATCCCAGGAAGTTAATGATGGCATGGTGAAATAGAAGAATTTAAAGAAATGTGGTGGCTAAAATTATAAATCTGTCTCAGGAGGCAGAATAGATCTAGAAAGACTTGCTGTTGGACATAATGCTAATAATAATCTATTAAACTATATGCTGCCCAATTCTCAGTGATTCTGGGAAACTCACATCAATAAAAGACATTGTAATATACTCAATAAAATTTAAAGACAAATGGCAGGTGTGATGAAGCAAGGTGTCTCCCTTTCTGTCAACAAAGGCCGAGGTAAAGAGCCAGAGGTTTATGGCTTATAGCATCTGAAAAACAACAGAAAATAAATTGCACTGAATTGTGACTTGTCCACCAATCTGAAACATCTAAATGTGGTTTAGCTTTCAAACCACATTTGTTTGGTATGATATACATACCGAGATAATGGAGGGGTTCGTATAATATCCTTATACCATAAACCATGATTTACAAGTGACTGTGGTATGTGACTTAGAATTACAATTTAATACACTGCAGAGTCTAAAATTAAAATCTCTCCACCTGGGCATCCCATAACTATTTAGCCAAAATGAGGGTTGTCTGTTTGGGGTTAACTTGGATCATTGAAACTGGATATTGTGGTTTATAAATTCATGGTTTAGCATTATATGAATACCTGGCTGCTAATGTGTTGTTTCACAAATCAAACTACAGCTAAGTGTGATGTCACAATATAGCCAGTGAAATAAAGCTGGTTGCATGACAATTATAATAAAGCCTCCTTTGAGTCAGCCTCAGCTCTTGATGACTCACAGCCATATTTATGTACATATACTAGTTTTCTTGGTAATTAATCAGAAATTGCATTGCTTTTTTCCTGGATTTTTTTTTAATATCTTAGGTTAGACTACCAGATATTTCTTAATGTTCTCCTAAGGAAATACTAACCTGGTCTACCTCTGCTTAACTTTCTGAGATATTCAAGATCTCCTAGTTGCTGTCACTTAACCAGACATGTAGCCTCAGTTAAGCAGCAATAGCCATATGGAACCTAACCAACCAAGATCAACATCCAAGTATACTGGCTTGGGCTGATCCTGAGATTTTATGCAGACTCCAGAGCTGCCTGAACAATGAGGAGCATAAGAAGTGGCCGCATTCCTACAATAGAGTTGCCTTTTGTGGATTTATGATGGGTGCCAATCCAGGAGGCAACCATTAATAACTGAGGAGGACAACAGCTTTCTGGTCAGTGGCATCAACCACTCAGTGCAAACCACTGGGGAATTTCAGATTATCCCTCATTCCCGCCTGGTTTTCTGAACTGCATTTTAAAAAGAGGATATTTATTTTTACACTCAAACCTTCCTGTATTTGAGGGTCGTTTTCAATCTCATATTGTGCCTTGGCCTTCACGTACTGTGTGAGTTTATCCACAACGTTTTATTTTATTCAGCTCATGAAAACCACTGCAGGCTGGTATCCTGGGAACTTGCAGGTTATAAATAATGATAGAAGTCTAAATAAATAGCGATCCCGCTTTTTTGCTTTTTCCACTGGTCTGGAGTGAAAAAACTGGGTTCAGAGGCAAGCTAGAGGGATGCAGCAATGTTGCTTTAAGGCGGTGGCCTACCCAGGAGAAGAGAGAACTTGCAAAACTAGTGATAAGGGAGAAAAGAAAAAAAAATCACCACCATCATCATGTCAAGCTTGACTCAGCCTTCCATCCTTCTGAGGTCGGTAAAATGAGAACCCGATTGTTGGGGGCCATATGCTGACTCTGTAAAGGGCTTAAGAAAGGGCTGTAAAGCACTGTGAAGCGGTATATAAGTCTAAGTGCCATTGCTCTCATCATCATCCCAATAAAAACCGTTATTATTCTTAACTTTGCTTTTACAAGCAGATTCCTTGTTGGGACGTGGCAGAGTTCCCTTTTTTCTCCCACACTGGTAGCGGGAAAATGCTCCCTGCTGGATCGTGTACATAGGCCAGCCGTTGCCCGGCTCCGCCAAACGTGACAATGCGCGCTATTTTCTCCCCAAACAGTCTCGTTTTGGGCACCGCGCAAGGACGCATCAGCTATCGGTATCGCTGGAAACGGTCCTTCCTATAGCCGATCGTCCCCCACACTCCCCGATCCAGGAAGCTGCTCCTGCGCCCTCCACCCGGTTGTGGCCCTGCTGCTGCCATGTGGCGGGCTGCCCGCGGGAGGCGGGGGGGGGGGGGGAGGCGAAGAGCAGCAGCAGGAGCCTCGGGGCCCGAGGCTGCAGGGGGGCGATTCCCTTTTGTCTGAGGGAGAAAATGAGGTTCCATTTATGGCGGGCAAGAGCGGGGAGATCAAAGAGAGACATCAAAGGCAGCGTCTCCTTCTCTATTAACGTCTTCCACATTGCGCTGCCTGCTGCTCTCGGGCCAGCTTAACCTCCCCGCCTCCCGACGGCGCAATCTCCCGCAGGATCCCCATCGGGATCCCCAGGCCTGTGCGGGAGAGAGAGAGAGAGAGAGAGAGAGAGGTAACGACTCAGGATACGACGAAAAGGTCTCAGCGGGCGCGTACCAGCACGGACGGCCACCTCAGTTGTTGTCGTTTTCCGGCGAGGCTATTTAAGAGCCAGTTGTGGTGCCTTTTCCCAAATAATTCATCTTTAAAACGGGAGGTGGTTTTTCAATTTAGAGGATTGTCCAGTAAGGAGGTCAATGAGAGTCTTTGGCTTATCCTACGCTTTTTGGGAGGGACTGTTTTGGACCACTATTCTTAAAAGCAGTTTTAGATTCCGTGGTGTTTTTTCCCCCCTGGAAAGCCGATGTAAAGAAGAGGACTGCACGTTCAGTATGGATCAGAAGCAATGGGTAACTTGAAGGACGCAAGGATTTGGCTTCTTAAAGGCCCCAAAAGTTTATGGCAGCCTGAGCTTGTGGCCTGCGGGCCATGACATGGGATGCAGGGATCATTAAGTCTGCGATCCTCTGAATGCACTCTCCGATATACAACGTCTGTACAGCTCTTGGTTTTTGTGCAGGTATGCCCTCTTCTGGGCTGTCCTATTCTCCCTTCCTTCCTTTTTCTTCCCCCTCCCATCCAAGAGCATCCCATGCTCCTCCAACTGTCTATATTAGGTTTCTTGGGGTGGGGTGGGGGGTGGGGGGCAGGGGGCTCCAAATCTGTGACCAAATGGACAACAATTTACTAGGATTGTGGATCAGAAACTGCGAGTCTGAATTCTTGTAAGCTAATAGCTGTAGCTGTTTTGTCTTTCTGCCAGACATTTTCTATCTGCCAGACATTTTCTATTCTATCATCTTCATTTTTTCCCCAAGTATCAGGTTCTTCTCCAGAGCTTTCTATCCTCCCCGCTTCCCCCCCCCCCACCCCAGCTATATTTTTGAAAACCTGCTGGCATTGGTTCTCTTATGCATTTGTTTGGCTACAGAAGAATAGACACTTTTGGATGCTTATATTGGATAAGATGAATGAAAGTGCTCAGTCTGTATTTGTCTTTGTCTAATTGACACTGCTGGGAATTCTTTGCCTGTACAAAGAGCCCAGATCTTAAAACAGCAAAATCATAACATAATCCTCATATTCATAATTAGAAAGCAGATTTAGTCCATTCTATCATGTGTTCCTATAAGTAAGGCCTACTCCTATTGAGACACATACAAACTCAAGTCATTCAGAAGGGTAAAAAAATTGCAGCTTTAAGCTTTTCTCTACATTGTCACAATCTTTTCCGCTCTGGAATGAACCATTCCCCCCCAAAAAAGTTATCAGAATGAATGATAGAGCCATCGTTTTTACATATACTTTGATGTGGTTTACTTTTATTCCTTTATACATTTATTCTGTAAGTAACCAACACACTTTAATCTACAACTGATCGGTTTAGTGTCATGTTAAAAGAGTCATTTAGAATGTTTCCCCCATGATATCTGTTATCTTACCACACAATAAGGAAAAATAATGAGGCACCGAATATGTTGCATTCTTAAGGTGTATACAGTAGCACGGACTCATTAGCCAAAGATTTTAATTTCCTTGAAAACCCATGAGAGATTCTTTTCACTTTCATTGAATTGGGCTTGTAAATCACACTGACATCTCCATGGAATCAATCATCCCGTAATAAAGAAAACTACTTTTCTTGAGCTACCAAGTTGCTTATTAGAAAAGACAATAAGTATAATTGAAGAGTTTAGTGGCTTGTATTTTAAATCAAATGTTTGGGCGTAAGCAAAGAGTGCTGCTTGAATTCCACACGGTCACTCATATTGCAATTTATTTTCCTCCCTTTTGTAGACATCCTGAATCTACTCTGTAAGGCTCCTTCAATCCCTGGCACCTCTCCTACTTTTGTTAGAGGAAAAAAGAAAGTTTTCTTTCCCAAACTTGGGAGGAAAATTATGATGGTCAGCACTTAAAACAGAATGAACAGCAAGCTGGGTTGGGGATTGGAAGAAAGCTTTTACCCCAGTTTTCTGATACTGGTCTTATAGTTCTGGCACCCCCTGGATCCATTAAAATCCATAGAATTTATTTCCAAGATTTGGATTTGGATTTACTTGTTATGTCCTGCTGTGTTAATATTTCTCTAGCAGCTTCTCTGGCTTACGGTGGGACTAAAAACCTAGAATTATAACCCAGCGTATATATTTGGAGCCCTTTCCATAAGGATGCCTACAGCAGTCTTACAAAATACAAAGAAATCTCAGAAGTAGCCAGTGGTAAATTACTTGTATACCATTGCCCAGTGTATATTTGTTGTATTTGTTACATGGACATGTTCCTAAAGCCATCAAGAGTCAACTGTGACTCCTAGGGCAGTTGATATCCTTTTTTTAGGTCTAGTTTGTACAATAAGGTAAGGTAAAATGAGCTTGTTTGGTTTTAGCTTGACATATTTTTAGGCATGATAGTTTATGAGGTATGGTGTGTTTTATGAATCTAGGCAATTATAGTTTATGCAATGAAGTTTAATAAATACAGTTGTGACTTTGTTCAACCTGTATACCCAAGCACAATAACTGGGGACTGTAAAAATGCTTAGATCCAAATAAGTAGGCTAAGCTGTAAGACGATTTGTCCATTTGAGAGATATGGCGTGTGTGAGAACCAATTTGATCTAGAAGTTATGGCATCAGGCTAAAAACCAGGAAATCATCAGTTCTAGTCCTGCCTTAGGCGTGAAAATCAGCTGGGTGATTTTGAACCAGTAATTCTCTCTTGGCCCAAGCCATCTCACAGGGGAAAATAGGAGAAGGACCTTGAGGTATTTATCAAAAAAAAAATTAATAAAGGTAGGGTAATAAACAAAAAAACAAACAAATAATAAATCCAGATTGTGTAGTTTGTTGAACCATTTATAATAAGAGCTGGTAATATGAAGCCATGGACCCATGAAGGATGCCTAAATCCGCTGATCTCCCACAGATCACCATTGCTCATAATCAGTGGCATGGACTCCACTGTTTTAATGCAGGAAAACTACCCTATAAAGTAGGCTTTAGCGTGCCGGTATTTAGAGCATTGTTTCCTAAAATGGGGAATTGATTATTAACAGGCTATCAATTATTTAACTAATAATGTATTATTTAAAGTAAGGTTTATTAAATTCATATATTACATGTTTGAGGGTGAACAGTGAATGATCTGAAACTTCATGACGGGATCGATGAGCTGAAGAGTTTGGGGAGCCCTGATTTAGAGCAATAACCCAGAGCCTTCCCTCCACACTTTTAAGAAACACTAAAAATCATAATCTTGTCTAAATGACACAGTCTTGCCTGCTTTTTATAACTTATAAAATTCATGAAGTCTACTGGCTACCAAAAAGTTGTGCTTGTCAAAGATTGGTTTTAGCATGATGTGTAAAGCCAGAAGTACATTATGCTTATTTAAAACCATCAATATACAAATGTAATGGTGAGAGGCAAATTCTTCTGAGTTAGGGATTAAAATTTAGCCTCCCAAACTGTTAATTGAACCCAATTTTAGTTTGATTTGGATATGGGAAGAGAAGGAGATTAAAGATGAGAAAAGGAATATTGTATCTCATAGAGGAAAACATGTATCTTGCTCCAAATTCCCAAATCAAGCCCAAATTGGTCCACAGAAAATTTGACAGTTTTGTGATGAATTTCAGTAGTGCAATTTTGAGTGCTGCCTTCTTGGAAAGTGTGAATTTGTTCTGTACTTCTTCCTAAAGTTTACCAGTGAGTTCATAGTTTTGTAGAGGTTTGAGTTAATCCTGTGCTGAAATTTGTTTTCCAATTTCTCTGTAGTTTTTGTCCCTGCAAAAGAATTCGCTGTGATTCACCTTTATCCTCAGGTTGCTTAACATAATATTGAAAATAAATCTTCACATTGAATGAGATAGGAAAAAAAATCCAAAATGTTTTTTTTTCTGTGGCATAGATGATTCTGATTATAGTTATAGTTCTAACATTACAGTGACTTGTATTGAATCATAAAATAGGTGGTAGGTTCAGAGTTCACCTTAGCCTCAGCATAGACCTATTGAATGTAGGTCTTAATAATTTAATAATTTAATCTTAATTGACTTCAAAGAGTTCTGATCCAAAATTAGCCAAAACTGAATCCATCCCATTGTAACTTTCCCTTTCTTTCATATTGTGAATTAAAGATGTTCGCCGTTTCCAGTTACAGATTTTCTGTTTTGTCAAATGGTTATTTGCACATGTGCCACGTTTGAAATATCACTGTCAGAAAAATTAAACATCCTCAAGCAGATTGCCTTTGATATGACAGATTTTGCAGTTTTCCTTTTGAACAGAATATTTTCCGCCTTGCACACAAATGCATTGCAGGGCAGCCTAAGGTTGAGTTGAGGGTGAGGGTCCAATGAGAAAAATGCAATCAGTTGATGGGATATAGAATTAACAGTAGAGCCCTTGGGTGGATTTCAAGCACCAGCCAAATTTGGGGCTAGATCATCCCATCCACAAGCGAAATCTTTGAAAAGTACACTCTTTAAAATCTTCCTGGTCTCAGTGGGGAAGTGTTTTGTACTGGATACACTATCATGCTTACCTTTATTTTATGCACCTAAAAACATCCATGTAATCCCTTCTCATCTATGTGTTGAGAGCTGTGTGTCAATCACACGATATAATTAGGGAAAGGTGCCTTCTCAGCATTTCCAGCATGATGTTAGAAGAAACAATCCAATGTATTGTTCCCAAACACTCGCTTTTATTTCAATCACGAGGTAAGAGAGCAAAGGTGATGCACAACTCTTTAGGATTATAGCTGTAAATGATTTAATTCTCAAGCAAAGTATTCGTGGGATTGTTCTGGGATTTGTACCTAAAAATGAATTTACTATAAAATATATCATTGCTCCAATTGGTGTTGAGTTATATTGCATAAGATACGACAATGAGAAAATTATAAGCATCATAAGATAGGGGATTTCTCTTTGGGTGAGTGTGATTGAAAGAGAGTGATTCTACAAGGGCAGTGAAATCTAAGGCTAAAATTGTAGGAGTATGTTTCCCTCCCCCCTGCAAAATCTATAAATTTGGAAATACAGAGGCAGTTACTCTTTAAATCTCTCTTGACTAGGTCTGCAATTTCTTCTTCTTTTTTTTGAAGAACATCTTTTTGGCCAGGAGAAATAAAATTGAATCAATGTTTATTAGTAACATATTTCTTTGGTGGTCTTATTAATCAATAGATTTGGTAATTTTGCAAAATTTTTGACCAGGAACTAATAGTGGAAAGAATTATATATTGCAGGTGAGAATGCCTTTATTACATATTGATTTCAGGTTTTTTTGGTGTGGGGGGGATGAAATATAGAAGAGAGAGAGAGAGAGAGAGATGAATTCCTTTTCTGAGGCTATCATATAATTTCCTTATTTATTTAGAATGATCGATGTAGAAAACCTTACTTTAAGGGGTTTACAATCCAAATAGATACAGGAAGTGATAGGTGAAGTAGAAAAATAGAGGTATTGAATACACAGGTGGAAAGTAGATTATATTTCTTGTAGTTTAAGATATTAACATACGTTCTGTACTATAAGATGCAAGATCTGCAGGGATAGTCCAAAGATTTCTTGAGAAACAAAAATTTTAAGGAAGGATTTAAAGGAAGTAATGCTGTTAATTGCATAAGGATGTTTAAGGAGCCAACGAAAAATGGAGAGATTTCAAAAAACAGATCTTTTTAAAGCTACATACAGGTGGCAAGAAGAGAAGTTTGAATATAAGAAAAGACTTAAAGCAGGTGGACAACATTGGCTTATCTTAAAGATTCACTACAGTTTGTCCTGATTAGTAACTGAATGGAAAACCCAAGGAAATTCCAGGGCTAGAGGTAGTTGAGAAAGGAAGAAAGATGTGTACATACACCTACACTTACACTCACACCCACACACTAGAAGAAGACAGGGGAAACACAATTGTGTCCATGTAATCTCCAGGAATTGAAATCAACAGGAAGAAAAGTTGGTTGTTTTTAAAAATGAAGAGTTTAAAATGGATGAGGTCATGCAAAGTTGGAAGGGAAGGAGATAAAGCTTGTATGAAATCCGAAGCAGACAAGCAGCTAAAATGGGCATTTCAGGAGAGCAGCCCTGTGAGGACAAAAGCTGGATCATTCAGCAGCACTAACTGGATGGAAGTGAGCGAGACAATGAAGGTGAAACACAGAAAAAAAGGAAAGAAAAGGCAAGAAAGAAAGAAAAGAGAAAAAAGGAAAAGAAAGAAAGAAAGAAAATAATTATCGGGTATGAAGAATTTCATTGAAAGGAAAAGGAAGAATATATTTGTAATACTATAAACTGGGTGCACATCCTATCCTCCCTCCCCTCTGTGAACTCCTAAAATCTTGGAGCTAAGTCCCAAGAGTTCCCTCCAACAGTTGGTTTCAGATCGTAATTTTAAATGTGACAGAAGGAGGAAATAATTAAATGCAGAAAGAGTGATCATATTGAGTGTATTTGATCAATTTAATTTTAATCACATTTAAACTGAAACAAGTGCAGGTTTTGAGCTTGGTTCCACCTATTTTGGGAATGCAGCTGGCATGATGCTCAAAGATCTACTCCTGGTGGAATAGAAGAAGCATCGGGTTTTGCTAATGGGCTTAACTAAAAGGCAAAAAGACAAAAAGAAAAACTCCAACCTTGTGCCTGATCAAAAAGGCCGAGAGTGACTTTGTGGATGAAAAGAAGAATGAATGTGGAAAGGGAGCGTCATGATGAAGAATCTTGGAAATATGGGGTGGGAGATGATGATGAAGCACTGAAGCAGAACACCTAACTGTACAATATTGGGGTTGTAAGATTGGATGGAAGCTGAAATATCTTCTTTGATAGAGTCATCTGCTTTCCGCTGATCCTGGAAAACTGTAGAAAGACTTCTCCGGGGACAACTTTCTAGGAAAACAATGAAGGACAAAAGTTCCCAATACAATGAAGACAAGAAGTGCAAGAATGTCCTTATATTGGGTGACTGAAAAAGGAACTAGAAAGGTAGAAAGAAAGAAATGATAGACCAAGATTAATAATTATTCTCTGGTACTATGTAGAAGAAGGAGATGATGGGATTGAGTGGTAGAATGTTGATGCTTCTTTGTGCAGCCCTTTTGTCTTCTTCTCCACTCTTAATTACTGCCTGACATTTATCATCTGTTAAAATAAATATATGTTGGCAGAAATGAGTGGGTATATTCCCTCAATGCTATATTTATATTTGTAGTGGTGTTATTAGACACAGGTTAACATGTTCTTTAAAAAAGAATCTTGTATAATCTTTAATTGAGTAGGAATCTAAGCCCAACAGCTTAATACTGTCTAATCTGCTTTGCCACAACTTGATTCCCTTAAGGACCATCAGGTCTCATTGCTGCCTACAATGCTAGCCATTCAGCTTTTGATTAAAGGCCTCTGATATAGGAGCATCCATCACTTTATAAGCCTGAGTTCAGGGATAGATGGACAGAGAGAGATCCTTAAATACCTTACAAAGCAGTTACGAGGTAAGCCTAGGTAGGAAGGAATAATAATACACTTGGCAAATAAGGTGGATTTGCAGCAGCCTTTTGGAGGGCCCAAAAAATCCTGTGTTTCTTTCCATGCTCATTTGAACATTGACGCACAAGAATTGCATACTGTTGTAACGACTGACCTCTACTGGCCAATGTATTCTCCTGCAAATGTGCAAAGGGTTACTGTACCATTTCTTGCCTCCAAGGGGCTTTTTCAAAGGGCAATTGGACTATTTTTTTTCCCCTTGAGGAACACATTTTGCTTCTCATCCAAGAAGCTTCTTCAGGCCTGACTGGATGGTGGGGAGGAACAGAAAGATTATATTCGTTTGCAGTCATCTGGAGAACATAATCCATGCCCCCCCTCCCAATCCATTCAGAACTGAAGAAGCTTCTTGGATGAGAAGTGAAATGTCTTCCTCAAAGGAAAAAACAAAGTCCAATTGTCTTTTGAAAACGCATCTTGGAGGCAACCATGACTTGGATGACTGAGAACCTCCATAGACACGTACCATTTCTTGTCAATGCAGCTGCTTCAGAATCATTGGAGCGAGGAATTATATCATGATTGATGATCACTGCTGAAGCTAACTCTACCAAGTCTCCATACACTTTGTAGGCTCACCTTGGAAGAGCAATTTCACCTCCATTTAATAACCAGTTGCTTTTCTTTATAACTGAGAATGAATTTAATTTAACCCCTTGTTCATATCATTGTTTCATTGCATTACATTGGAAATAGATTTATACTGTACATGAGTTGAATCTGATTGGTGATGCATAATTTCACATCGATGCTTCACTTCCAATTCGGTCACTTAGCAGCTAGTGTTCTTTTTGGTCACTGTGAACTCAAGAGTAAGTGTAATCTTTTTCCTTTCCTTTTTTTTGTTTTTGTTTTGTTCAGTGCTGATTCTGGCAACTGCCTGCACTACTCCCTGCAGTATTTTGCCAAGGTTTTTTGGGAACTGATTTACCCTTGCCTGCTTCCTAGGACCAAGAGAAAGTAACTGGATCAAGATCATGCAGTTGGCTTTATTTCTAGCCTGATGCCTTAATTACTACACCAAAGTGGCTCTCCCTTTTTCCCAATAAAGATTGTGTAATAAATCTACAAGCGTCATGATGAATTTGTCAGGGCCGACAATTGACGTTATAGATAATTCGTGCTGCAGTGCTATGCATATGGACTTGAGTGTAAGTCCTATATACCCTTGCCATTCCTATTCCCAAATGCCTTGAATACGGCAGTATTGCAAACACAGTATGGTTGATGCTGCCATAAGCCATGTTTGCAATATTATTTTCCAAACCAAGTATGAATGCAAAAATGCAGATATTTAAAGAAAACGTAATAAAATGATATGTACATAGATTAAAACAACACATTTAAAAGGCATACATTTGTAAAATGAGTGCAGAATTTAAAAAATAATAACTCAACAAAATGTGCTTAATATTATCACTGAGATTTCATCTAGCCTTTTGGTGAAATAACAGACTGCTTCACAGGCCTGGGAAGAAATACCCTTAAGGTTGGTTAAATGAAAAACTCAGAAATAAAAATTGACAGAGTCACCTATCTCTCACTGCAGCTATTAAATTACAATTAAGTAATATATTAGGTAACAATTAAGAATACAATTTAACTGTGAGATTAAACCATTCAAATAATAAAAATGATTCTGAGAGGAGTTATTAGTGGAGCATGGATAGAAAAAAGAACCAAGTGAAAATTAGGGTAAATCTACTTTTTACTAATATAGAAAAGAAGTAAGAATGAAAATATTGTGTATGGATATTTTATTTTCAGACTTATATACCACTTCTATGGAATTCTAACAATGAATATCTTTCATACCTCTTTTTTGCAACTAAAGTTAAAAGCATATAGTGTTCATAATAACAACATAATATAGTACATGACGCAAAAGCCAGTTTAGGGCCAGTGATTAGTATCAATAATTCAATTAACCACTCAAATTACAAGACAGAACAGTTCACAAGATTTCTACTCCTATCACCTGCTTAAAAAAAAAACAGTCTTCGGTGACCTGTCATTCAAAGGCTAGATTTTAAAGCTATTTTGATTATTTACCTTTTATATACTTCCCAGGCAGTGTCAAGAATTGAGCTTAATCTGCTGGGTGCAAGACCTGTACTTGACCTTACACTTTTTTAAACAAAATTGATTATGTGCCATACTTTATTTCTCATGACAAAACGTTGTGGCCTTTGTGGGAAGAATGGAGGAGATATGGTTCTGAGGCAAGCGGAAGGAAGGATGCTTCCTTTTAAAAACTGGATTTCTGGAAGAATTTCTGGAAACGGAGAAAGGGAAGGGTATATGTATTTCTTTCTCTTATTTATTCATTGCATTGATATCCCAGCTTTCCTCTAGGAGCTCAAGGTGATGTACATGCTTTATTTTCTTCCATTACTCCCTACCCCAACTGTCTTGTAGGTTGGTCTGAAGTGAAAAAAGAATGGCCAAGTAATTCCATTCATTTCTGTGGTCAAGAGCAGATTTGAATCCAGATTGCTCCATGTAAAAGCAGGGGTGTCAAACTTGATTTCATTAGGGTTGTGTTTGACCTTGGGGGTCTGGAATGGGCGTGGCCAGGGTGGGTGTGGCCAACTTGACATCACTCATGTCGGGGGTGCTTGTGGTGGCCCAAGTGGTCTACCAGCGAAAATGGGCTCTCAAGCCGCGGCAGCCCTCGTGAGTTCTGTTTTTGCTGGCAGAGGCACTATGGGCCGGTCCTTTGCTGTTTCCAGGGAGGCCCTGTGGGCCAGATCTAAGTACAGTGCAGGCTGGATGTGGCCCATGGGCCTTGAGTTTGACACCCCTGATCTAGCTGTTATGTTTTGTACCAATTGCAGCTAGTATATTGTCTCCAAAGGCAGCTCTGTACGTAGCACATTACAGCAGTTCAGCTGTGAGATTATCAAAAAGTAAGTTACCATCACCAAGGCATTCTGGTGGGATTGCACGCGGCCCTCCCGAGCTCCATTTTCTCTGGCAGAGGCACTATACACTGTTTCCAAGGTAGCCCCATGGGCCAGATCTAAGTACCCCGCTGGGTGGATCAGACCGCCAGGCCTTGAGTTTGACACCCCTGATGTAGGGAGTAAGACTGATGATCTTAATGGAGACATGCAGAAACTATTATCTAAGCACAAACTGCTGAAAATTACATTGATTAACATTCAGAAGCAGTCCAGGAAGATTCCTTCTTAATTCACAGAAGGAGAAGGCGGAGGAGGAAGCACAACTCAATCAGGCCTGCAGAATTATTTTATTGTAGCCAATCTCAATAAAAGTAGTTTTAGCCTTCCTGTGGAGCTGATTTCATGGTCCTGTCTACCTAATGGAACTGAGTCCTTTGCCTCGGTCACAATGTCACGCTGATTGGCTTGCTTCCTAATGTAAAGGGAGAATGTTGGTTTATTCCCAACTGGGTATTCTCCAGATAGCTTCAAGCTTTCCAAAACCCAGGCAGTAGGCTAATGATTATGCGGAAAGGGGGGAATTATGGGAGTAGAAGTCCGGCCCATCTGGAAGGCACCAGGTTAGGGGACTGCACGCCCCCATCATCAATGTCAATGCTCAGCCCATCAATTCCTGTTCTATAAATACTGGGGCTTCTTTGGAGATGATGGGCAGCCAGACTGATCGCTCAGTGTTTCCCCCCCCTTCCCCGAAAGACCCAGGTGTTCATGAGGAGGTGGGGGAAACGTTCTAGTGAGCTGTTTCAAACTCTGGTTGTAATTGGTTCCAGACCCCAGCTGGCTGTTGCAGCATTGCATGGCTGGGGTGTTTAACCGCAAGGCTACAGAGCCTTGGCATGTGTCCTGCTCCAGGAACTCCATCAAAGCCGAGAGACCGTCCTGGCCCTTTGGATCCAAATTCATTCCAAATGTTCCAATTATCAAGGCCTCCCACCAGCATCTTTTGGCTTCTTGGCTCCAGGACAAAAATCCGCAGATGAGGAGAAACAAACAGCCACGCCTTGCCCTGTCAT
Source organism: Ptyas mucosa (assembly GCA_012654045.1). Classification (NCBI taxonomy): domain Eukaryota; kingdom Metazoa; phylum Chordata; class Lepidosauria; order Squamata; family Colubridae; genus Ptyas; species Ptyas mucosa. The sequence continues at coordinate 531,829 of WNWU01000112.1, read as the reverse complement.
CATGCCAACACAGAGGCTGAGGCCCTGCAAGCCTGTCTGGGAAGAGGCCTTTGGCCCTGGCAGCATATGCTCCTCCCCCAACAGTGCCCCCCCCCCCCATTTCCATCACAGGTTTGATGGAAAAGAATGCAAAACTTCCCAGGCCAAGATGTGTGGGGAAGAATTCAGAGGGTGGGGATGGGTGGGTAACAGGACAGGACGCCAAAATGTCTCTCTTCTTTCTTCCAGATCATGGCCACAGTGTGGGAAAACGGGAAGACCTCCACCCTAGTATTTCTTTATTTACTCATTTCTTTATTAAATCGATTTATATTACAGGCCTCTGTGAGTTTTCAATATATGTCCCTGTGTATATATAGGGAAGCTTACATTGCACAATGGAGGTAGTCCTCGACTTACAACAGTTTTGTTTAGTGACCCTTTGAACGTACGATGACACTGAAAAAAGTGACTTATGTTATGACCATTTTTCACCCTTATGACTGTTGCAGCATCCTCACCTTCATGTGATCAAAACTTGGTTGCTTGGCAACTGACTCATATTTATGACAGTTGCAGTGTCCCAGGGTCATGTGATCCCCTTTTGCGACATTCTGACAAGCAAAGTCAATGGGGAAACCAGATTCACTTAACAACCGGGTTACTAATTTAACAACTTGCAGTGACGAAAAGTTATAAAATGGGGCAAAAGTCACTTAATTAAACAGAGATGATTTGGGCATTCATGTAGAACCCTGCCATGGTTCCCATCAATATTTCCTCCTTGTCACAAAACCAGATCCATTCAAAAGGACAAGGGAAAGAGGCATAGCATCCTAGAAACCCATGTAGCATCTCTTTGGGAGGAAAGATCCAAGGAAAATATGTGGATATCAGCTTTTCTGGCTGCTGAAACATCCTATTTTCTAGCACTCCCTTCTCCCTGTCTTTTTTGGGAAGCTTTTAAAAATCTATAAAGGGGCTATAAAGGGTGGTAAAAATAAGCCACCCAAGAACCAGCATAATTTTTCCTGTTTCAGTGTGATGTCTGGAATATCTAGGGTCCTTGGTTCCATCCCCCTTTTTTTCTTGGTGAAGCAGTGGATGGCATGCATTTCATTATGGAAACGGAGACAGAGGAAGTGAGGTAAAATAAAGCTTGCATTGATAGGGGAGAACGTGACAAGAAAGGCTGCCTTACTAGTTTGGTTGTTTTATTGTCCGAATGGAAGAGTACCATCTATACATGGGATTCGTCGCTCCCACATGTAACACCCTTCTTGCGTGAGCTGCACTGGCTCCCTGTGGTCTTCCGGGTGCATTTCAAAGTATTGGTTACCACCTTTAAAGTGCTCCATGGCTTAGGACCTGGTTATCTACAGGACCGCATTCTGCCACCGATTGCCTCCCTCCGACCAATACTCTCCCACAGAGAGGGCCTCCTCAGGGTGCCGTCAGCCAAACAATGTAGACTGGTGACCCCCAGGGGGAGAGCTTTCTCTGTGGGGGTCCTAACCCTATGGAATGAACTGCCCCTGGACATATTATTATTATTATTATTATTATATTATATTTATATACCGCTCTACTCCCGGGGGACTCAGGGCGGTGTACAGACAAATGATAAAATACATATAATACAAATATTTTAAAGAATTGATTAAAATACAATTAAATAATTTGGTCTTAAACCTAAAATTAAAACTCTAAATTTATGAGATTAAGATTTAAAAATATAAGAGCAATTTTAGAAGAGGTTAGTCCAGGCCAGCCTGCTGGAATAGAAACGTCTTGAGGGCACGGCGGAAAGCGCGGAGATCTGGGATTGTCCGTATCTCCGGGGGGAGCTTGTTCCACATGGTGGGTGCCCCCACAGAGAAGGCTCTCCCCCTGGGGGCCGTCAGTCGACACTGTTTGACCGACGGCACCCTGAGAAGCCCCTCTCTATGGGAGCGTACTGGTCGGTGAGAGGGTACTGGTGGCAGAAGGCGGTCTCGAAGATAGCCCGGTCCTAAGCCATGGAGCGTTCTAAAGGTGGTAACCAAAACCTTGAAGTGCACCCGGAAGAACACAGGAAGCCAGTGCAGCTCGCGCAGGAGGGGTGTCACATGGGAGCGCCACATCGCTCCCATAACTACCCGCGCGGCTGCATTCTGGACCAACTGGAGCCTCCGGGTGCTCTTCAAGGGGAGCCCCATGTAGAGAGCATTGCAGTAGTCCAGGCGGGAAGTGACGAGGGCATGAGTGACCGTGTTTAATGAGTCCCGATTTAAAAAGGGGCGCAACTGGCGTATCAGGCGAACCTGATAAAAAGCCCTTCTGGCCACAGCCGTCAGGTGTTCTTCTAAAGATAGCTGTGAGTCCAGAAGGACGCCTAAGTTTCGAGCCCTCTCCGTGGGGGCTAATGACTCGCCCCCAATAGTCAGCGTTGGCACCAACTGACTATATCGGGATGTCGGAAACCACAGCCACTCGGTCTTGGATGGGTTGAGCCTGAGTCTGTTCCTCCCCATCCAGATCCGTACAGCCTCCAGGCACCGGGACATCACTTCAAGGGCATCATTGGGGTGGTCTGGGGTGGAGATGTACAGCTGGGTGTCATCAGCGTACTGGTGGTACTTCACCCCGAAACCACGGATGATCTCACCCAGTGGCTTCACATAAATGTTGAACAGAAGGGGCGAGAGAACCGATCCCTGTGGTACCCCACATATAAGGGGCCTCGGGGTCGATCTCTGCCCCCCTGCCAACACAGACTGCCACCGGTCAGAGAGAAAGGAGGAGAACCATCGCAACACGGTGCCCCTCACTCCCAACTCTTCCAGCCGGTGCAGCATGATACCATGGTCGATGGTATCAAAAGCCGCTGAGAGATCTAATAGGACCAGGGCAGAGGAACAACCCTTGTCCCGAGCCCTCCAGAGATCATCAACCAATGCAACCAATGCCGTTTCCGTGCTGTGTCCAGGCCTGAAGCCCGACTGGAACGGATCCAGATAAGATGATTCATCCAGGTACTGAGGAAGCTGTTGTGCTACCACACTCTCAACAACCTTCGCAACGAAGCGAAGGTTGGAGACTGGACGGTAATTAGCCAATATTGCCGGGTCCAGGGAAGGCCTCTTGAGGAGAGGTCTCACCACTGCCTCTTTCAAGGCAGCAGGAAAGACACCCTCACTCAGAGAAGCATTTATAATCCCCTGGAGCCAGCCTCGTGTAACCTCCCGAGAGGCCAGCACCAACCAGGAGGGACACGGGTCCAATAAACATGTGGTTTATTGGAATAAATAAATAAACATATGAATAAACAATAAACATATGAAGGATCCCCAACCTCTGCACCTTCCGTCGTGCTCTGAAGACCCTATTATTTCAGCAAGCTGGTCTGACGGGATTTTAAATTGGGTTTTGATAGGGGTTTTAAAATGATTTTAACTGGGTGTTTTAAATTTGGCCAATGATTGAATTATTTTAATTAGTTTTTAATTTTTGTTGTATATTGTTTTTACCCTGGCTGTTCACTACCCTGAGTCCCTCAGGAGAAGGGTGGTATATAAATACAATAAATATAAATACAAATACACCAGTTCAGAAGCTGGTTTTCTTCTTTGTTTCAAGGACAGGGTTTGCAGATCTGCAGCCCCGCTCAACACACTTTTGGAATAAGCTCCTTTTTTGAAATCTATTTCAAATTTTTGAGAAGCATCAGCTGGAGAACACTGCTGAATGAAGAACCGAATGGGAGGATCCTATCACCTGGACCATTGGTGACCGTAGGATGGAACTGAAATGCGTTTAAAGACCTTGATCTTCCATCAGTTTGATTGATCTGCCTTGCTTCCTGCACTATTTCAGGCATTTTATGCCTGTGCATTCTAAATTCTCTGGCTCCAGACTTGTCCTTCATGAATTCCAAAATTTCACAGAATGGCTCCAGTTTTGTGCTGGTGTCACCACAAACCCTTTCTTGTTTGAGGTGTGGCTGAATTAGACCCAAACCTCCAATTGGTCAGAAACATGAGAACTATTCCATGTACATAGGAATGCCTTTCTAAACTAGTAAATGTGTCCTTTATTACTCTTGCATCGATCAAGGCATGAGCTCATGGGCTACAATTGATTTAACCTGTGGCTATAAAGTCATTTGAATCATGGTACTTAATAGATCATTTGCATTTCAAGGAACAACTTAAACAATAGTTTGGGACTTTGGCTATGAAACATTCACCGTTCTCTCTCTCACTTTTGTATAATTTGTTTCCCGCCTCTGGAAATCATTCCAGAATATTTCCATTCATCTTCATTACATGTCTTCCCAAGCATCGAGAGTTTCTTCCATTTGACTATCTGCACTATTGTACCAAAATTTTTAAAAAATTGGGGGGGGGGGAATTGAAAATCTCTTAAATACTGATTTAGAAAGAATAGTATGGAAATGGATGGCCAAAAAACAATTACTTGAGTCTCATTTTGATATCCCTCAGTTAACTTGAGATTTCTTAACCCTGATGAACTCCTGCATGTTATTTTTGTAGCACAAGCAAGGAGGAAATAGCGCTTCAAACTAGAAACACAAGACAGGTAGTGGGTCATTATTCCACAGAGCAATGTTTTTTAAATTGTAGTCCTAGGATCACTGGGAATCCCCCAAGATCCACTCAGACATCCACAAAATCAAAAATTGACAGTCTATGTTGAAAAATAGTACAATCTTAAGAACCCATCCAATAATTGTGAGATGCGGTAGTGGCAGTGAATGGATTAATTTTAATTTTCTATTATGATAAATATTGAGAAATATAACACATACAAACAAAAGCTGTTTCGGGGTCCTCTGTAATTTTTAAAAGTGGGGAAGAGGCCTGAGAGAAACAAGAAACATGGCACAGATCATTGCTGACTGGTTTAAGAGAAAGAAACTGCTGCAAAACCATCCCCCCTATTCCTTTCCTGATGTAATGTGGGTTTTGATGCTGGAAAAGGATACAGTATATATATCAGTGGTGGGTTGCTACCGGTTCGCCCCAGATCGGGCAAACTGGTAGTGGCGGTGGCAGAAGGTTCCGCCCACCCGCCTGGATGTCTCTGCGCATACACAGAAGAGTTGTGCGTGCACACCCATGAGCGAACCAGTAGCGACGGGATTTCAAACCCACTACTGATATTGGGTGGGTTTCACTTACCTTTGCTACTGGTTTGCTCACGCGTGCGCCACTTCTGCACATGCGCAGTGGGATTTGAAACCTACTACTGAAATCGGGGGTGGGTTTCACTTACCTTTGCTACCGGTTCGCTCATGCACACGCCACTTCTGCGCATGCGCAGAGCGTATTTGATGATGTCCGGGCGGGTGGGCAGAGCCTCCTGCTACCGCTGCTACTGGTTCGACCAAACCGGTGCGAACTGGTAGCAACCCACCACTGACTGATATATATGTATGTATGTGATTCATATACGAGCCCATCTAACAATTCTGGGTAGCTGAACATGGCAAAACAATGCATAGTAAGAGACGCAGCATTTTATAACAAACTAGGCACTGAAGTTCACCAGGATCTGGACGTTATTCCTGAACCTGTTGACCCCTGTGCTATATTGAAAACCAGGATATGATCTAGTCATTCCCCTGTTTAATAAAACCCCAGATTTCAGCCTTCCCAACCCCCATCCAAACAATTAGACTAAAAAACATAAGGCTAAACAACATTTCTGAAGTTAGCTACAGTGAATGGGCTGTGTATGCATGTATAGGCAGGAATGGACTTTCTACCTTTTTTTTAACCAGTTTTAGTAACTTTTTTTTTTCTTCAAAAATGTAAATCTTGCCTCCAAAAGGCAGAAGGATTAGAAAGAGATCTAGGACCCATACAACAATATTCAGGAGCTATATAAAGGTTGGGATCTCAGATTACTCATATCTGATCTAGTGGAAATTTACATCACAGAGGATATGAGAGAAGAGTGTAGAAATCTGTCAGGTTACATCTGACCTGAGACCTGACAGGCAACATACTCAAGAATTTTGAAATTATAAACATTGGGAGCACAGCATTCAGGAAGAATCACCTTTCCTTCTTGAGTATCCTCCCCCACACACACCATTACTCCGCTCCCTAATTGAAGCTAGCTTAGATGTAGAGTTATATCTCTATAAGTCTACTCACCATTCTCCTGATTAGTGGTAGGTCTAGAATCATCTTGGAAATGAAGGGCAATCTGGTGGCTTCCAAGAATATCAGTTGGCTTGGCCAACAAGAAATAATGATGGGTGTCAAAGGCACAAGGGTTTTAGAGAAAACGAAGAACACTGAAGAACACACTGTCAGAGGGGGTGAGGGCAAAAGGAGAGTGTATTATAAGGGACGATTTCTTAGATCAGAGGCTCTTGTATCTGCCAACATCCTTGAGCACTCCCTTCCCGCCACACTTTTAGGGTGGGGAAAATGGAATAAGCACAAAACATTGAGAACTCTAGTGTTTTCTGGAGCTATACAAACTGGTTAAGAGTAGGTTTTCTCGTCCGGCAGAAGGTAAAGAATTCACATGTTCGCATTCTCACACTTAAGTCTGTTTTTGTGGCCCATGTTCCTGCTTCAGTTAAGCAACAACCTTTTATTTAAAATGGGATAATTGCAGGCCAAGGAACCAGCTACAGCCACTCCTGTGATCATCAAGACTGACCTTGGTGCAGTGGTGGGATTCAAATAATTTAACTGGTTCTCTACCCTAATGACTGGCTGGGTGGGCGTGGCCATGGTGGGCGTGGCTAGGGTATATGACAGGCAGCACTCTGCCTCCTGCACCCCCCTGGGAGCAAAAACGGGCTGGGGGGGGCGCCCTGTTTTGGGCCTAGTAGGCCTCTCTGCACTTACCTGGAAGCTCTCTCACACCCCACACCGTTTTGGGCCTAGTAGGCCTCCCTGCACTTACCTGGAAGCCAAAATGGGGCACTTGGGAGCTTTTGGAAGGGGCAGGGCGCAGCCAGCCAGCAATTTAACAACTGGTTTGCCTGAACTGGCCCGAACTGGCTGAATCCCACCACTGCCTGGGTGCTGATCTCATTCCCTCAGTTGCAGCAAACCATCGTACACATTCCTGATATAGGATAAAATCAGAAACAATGGACTTACCCCACACAAGGGTTTACTCCTCTAGCTAATGTCAAGCAAGAAATATGGGAAGAAAAAGAGGAGTTTCCTCTGTGTTGGTTGTAGTTCCAACTTTGTACCATAAACAATTGGCGTATTTTCCGCAGGGAGAACAGGAGACGGCAAAACTTCCTTACCTCTTGGTAGCTGACAACATCACTTTGCTGCAACCTGGGAGGGAACATCTTTATACCCTATAGGGCAGAGAGGGGATGCTTCCGCACACCCAGCAGGCAAGCATGCAGAGCTCCATTTGTGCACTCACCTGTTGCTCTCACAACTGGGATGCGCATGTTATTGTTATTCCATGGATAATAGCAAAGCGCACGCCTGCCAAAATGTAACATCCAGAAACATCTATCATTTAAAATTGCTGCAAGAGTGCAAAGCAGCAGTGAAATCTAAAATTTGTTACTACCAGTTCTGTGGGCGTGGCTTGGGGGGGTAATGTGATTAGGTGGGCGTGGCCAGTTTTTTTTTTTTACTTTTAAAATCATTTTTTCTACAATCTCTTCGATGAAGAGGTAAAAAAATGCTTTCAAAAGGCTCTGACGATCCCAACTGAGTTGCCTGATCGGCAGAGGCTTTTAAAAGAAAAAAAGGGTTTTTTTTCTTTTAAAAGCCTTTGACTATCCCAGCTGAGCCGCGCGATCATCAGAGAATTTTTTTTTTAACTTTTAAAAGCATTTTTTCGGCCGAAGAGGTTGTAGAAAAAATGCTTTTAAAAGTTTAAAAAAAAGCCTCTGATTGTGCAGCTCAGCTGGGCAGGGGGGTGGGGGCAGGGATTTTTGCTATCGGTTCTCCGAACCACCCACCTCCATCGTTACTGGAGATCCGGTCTGAACTGGGAGCATTTCACCCCTGGTGAAAAGCTATTGTGCTAGCCTTTAAAAACAAAAGCAAGTGTCCCTTTCTAATAAAATATCTAAACTAAATCATAGAGAAATTTGCTCCTTTTAAAAATAACGTCCAAAGGTTTTTGACATCAGCATTTTCCAATGATGGCCTACATTTGTACAGGTAGTCCTCGATTTACAACTATTTGCTTAATGACCATTCAAAGCTACAATGGCCCTGATAAAAAAGGCAATTAGTTCCCCTCACAACTCTTGCAGCATCCCCAAGATCATATGAACAGAATTTGGGCATTTGGCATGTATTTATGACACTTGCAGCATTCCGGGGTCATTTGATTGCCATCTGTGATCTTCCCAGCCAGTTTCTGCCAAGTAAAAGTCAATGGGGAAAGTCGGATTTGCTTAACGGCTTTTAGTGATTTTCTTAACAACTGCAGCAGAAAAGGCTGTAAAATTGGGTGTGACTCACTTAACAACTGCCCTAGCAACATAAATTCTGGTCCCAATCGTGGTCGTCGAGGCCTATCTATACAGTTTACTCAACACTTCTCTCCATCGTATCTGGATACTTTCAGCATCTGCCTTGTACTTAAGAGATTCACCTACGTGCTCTTGACTTTCCTTTCCAAATAGAAAGAGACTTTTAAATGTGGTTTTTTTCCCCATTTTATTTTATTAATAAGAAAAACGGCATGCGAACATCCTTCACCTGGGTGAGCCATTTTCCTGTCACATACCTATTGCACATGGAGAGGAGAAAGCAAAACACAAAACATAATCTATCATTTGAGTTCCAGCAAGCATGAAAAAGTGAGATTAAAAAGAGTGGATGAAGGTTTGCATCACCGTTGGGTCCTCTGCGTACATAAAAGCACAGTATGGACACAAAGGCCCACCTGCCTGGCATCAGGCTGGCTACCTTTTTCTTCACCATAACCTCCCTAGTAAATAATCTTTTATTATATTAGCATCTTCGTTCTATGGAGGAAATTTTGAGCCAAATAGATCTGTTCCAATACCCTTAAATTGCCCATGAAGATTTGGTGTCCCTTAATTTATCAAATCCCTTTTGTGCCATTGGAAAAAAAGCCCCGAGAAACCTGATCCCTGCAGTGTAGATCACTAAGTCTGATGAAAGTACCATGTGGTGTTTGACAAACAGGATGGCATTTGAAGCCTGACGAGTTTGTAAATAAACTTGAAACATCTCTATATCTGCCTTATAGTCTATTAACCCAAAGGGAACCATGAGCCACTTGATTCGCATCCCAGTGCTTCCTGACATATTAGGAACAATTGGGTTGGCCACAGCTGTCTGATTAGAGATCATCCTACATAAAAATCTAAGCCAGTGTTTCTCATCCTTGGCAGTTTCAACATCTGTGAACTTCAAAAGTTTCAGAATTCCCCAGTCAACATACTGGCTGGAGAATTCTGGGAGTTGAAGTCCTCACATCTTCAAGCTGCCAAGTTTGAGAATTATTGCTCTGCACATTTAACGGGTAAAGATACAGAAGTTTAGAACACAGGTCATCCTCTATAATTCTGCGTTATAATTAAAGTTACTCCAAATTTCAATAATCTATGCTTTGGATGGAGGACAAGTGTTAGCCTCAAGGAAATACCAAGGGCTCTTAGAGTAGGGCCGAAAGACAGAAACTTCAAGGAGGATTGCACATCCTGCTGTAAGCAAAAAGGGGAGAAAATAGGTGAAGGAGGAACAGTGCAACACATCCCCCATTCAAACACATCCACCATATGACCACTGAAACATTTAAGTGAGATTACAATGGCAAAAATGTGTCCAGGTGAGGCAGAGAAATTCCCAAGTCACCATTTCTTCTCACACGTTGCACCCACCCCACTTCTTCAACTCTATCTCACACAAGCTTGAGTTAACTCAGCGAAGCGTTCGGTTAAAACAAAAATGTCTTTTTGTGAATTAGTTTATGCCGGATATGCCGCAAAAAGTGAATCGGCTGAAGAGATGACCATCCCATTGGGCCAACAGTCCAACTTATTCAACCCTGAATTCCTATTCAACCAGAAGTAAAAACCAGAGAATAAGATAATTGTGGCAATTATCTCTTTTTGTCCCAGTCTTCAAGAATTAGACAACGCTGTTGACTCCAAAGAATGAATTGGCTTCCCCATTCCTAAAACATTTCAGTTGCTCATTTTATAAAATATCAGTTTTAGACTAAAAAAAAAAAGCAAAGTGTTGTATAGATAATGGCATTATGGAGAAGGAACTCAGGCCTTCCAGATACTTTTGAAGCCCAGATCATGGTATTCACCACCATTGACTGAAGCTGTTGGCAGCTGTAACTGACAACATCTGGAAGTCTCCAGGTCCCTGCCTATGTTGACCAGATAGCTACAGGGGAATGGGAAATGTTTGGATAGGAATGTTATTTTCCTTCTTAACCCACATGGTCACTCTTCAAAACTGCAGGTGCCTTTGCAACAGTATTTAGTGTTGCCTAACTCAAATTAAAGAAGCATCCATCGTAACCATTTAAGACTGGCAAGAGGGAAAAAAAAAGAGGTGCAGAGTTTTGTTCACAACATACATTTCTTGTCCCTAAACTGTGATCACTAACACCAGCAGCACATACGCAAGCCTCCTCACCAAAGCACCAGGGAAGGGAGGAAAGCTTGCATTAAAAAAGTTGTTTTAAAATGGATTCACACCTTGAGCTATAAAAATACATCTGTATGAAAGGAGTACAAATCAATCCTTGCTTTATAGGACCGGACCATAGACTTTGCCCCTGCACCCCCCCAAAAAGGGGGAGTTGCTTCTCATTAAAGAAAAAAAAAACAACCCCTATGAAAAATGCCATAGGTCATAGACATTAGAGACTTGGGACAAAAACTCTGCTAGACATCTTGAATCATCCATTCAAACACCAAAGTCTTCGTGAATGATGAGCGCACACGGACAAACAGAACTAGTCAAAAGGGCGAATGACTGGACAAAAGCAATTAGGAAACAAAGAAAATGCAGAAGCAGGTCAGGCATCTGCTGTCTGTTTCTTTCAGCCGCCTTCTGGCCAACCCCTTGCCTCCAACTGTCAATCAGATGAACAACAGCCTTCCTTGACCCTCCAAGGTCTTTCTTTGATGGAACGGACAACCAGGATCTCAGAAGTCACTCAGAATGCTGATGTCTGCAAACTCCTTCTTGTACCGATGAGAGTATAAGCCGAGGAGAAAAGCCCATTTGAGGGAAAGGATGCTCCAGATGCAGGACAGATAGTAGCTCTGTGGATCCGTAAAAGCTGGGGAGAACAAGCAAATTGTAGCATCTTACTAAGAGGAAAAAGTAGTACAGCTCCAGTGTTGATTACCTTGTTAACCAGGTTCATTACTTCCAATATCCACCCAGAGTGTTCAATCTTCCACTATTGTTGAACAATGGTCAAAGTGACTGAGGATCATGAGAACCATCACTCAACAACATATAGAGTCCCAGACAGCCTTCACTTAACCTAGAGACCTAGACTTTAACTCCAGCAATCGCAGGCAAGATGCCCAAGAGTCAGAGACAAGGAATTGAGCAACACTTGGAATACAATTCCTATGGCAAGTTTATGTCTTTGCCAGCTTGATGCTTCAGGAATAACTCCTAGAATTTTTACCTAGCCTGTTGGGAGAAACACATGTGAAAGTCCCCAGATTAGAGAAGGGTGGCTTAAAGTGATCCAATAAATTTTCAAGGTTGTTTTTGGCAAATCTTACAGAGTTATAAGGCAGGAAGCAGAGTGGTGGTTCATGTGGCTAGGATGCGAAGCTGACAATCAGCAGGCTTGTGTTCGAGACCTGGCTGCTGCCATGTGATGGGACAAGCTCTCATCACTCGCTCTAGCTTCTGTCGACCCAGCAGTTTGAAAGCGGGTGACCGTGAGTAGATAAATAGGTACCACTTTGATGGGCAACTTAACAGGGACTTGAAAGGACAGCGATGATGTCACCAGCTAATCCTTTCTATCCAAAAACACCTTGGGCTTCCAACGTGAGCGTGAGCGATAAGACAGTAAGTAATAAGCAATAAGCCAATCTCCAAGCCATTTTGAGGACCTACCGATCTACCACCCCTGGACTCCCCTTTCAAGGGAGACATATGGTATTCAAGCATTATTGTAGAACCAAGTAGAATTAAAGTAGGACTGGTGGATCCAGCCTTCAACTTGAGAAAGTGGATCTACAAGTACACCATGGCTCGAGCAAACAATTGAAAGGCTGTAGGATTGGGATTCCAGCTCAGATATAACCTTTTGCACCTACACCTATGATCCTTCCATGCTGAGGTACAGGTTTCTAACTCAGGAGTAGGGAGTCAGAGGCTGCTGAATTACAATTATGATCATCTTTGAACATTGACCATATCAACTGGGATTGATGGAGTCCAATATTGTCCAGAGGGTCCCATTTTTTGCAGACAGAATATGGTGAAATTGTCTGATGGATTCTCTAAATGAGGAGGAGGGAGAACAGGAATAGATTTCATGGCTGTCACTAAACTGACTCTCCTTCTCTTTTTTTTGGCTGCATAGAACTGCTAGCATTAGACTTCCAAAGAGAAGCAAATTATGGACTTACATTGCTTCTTCATGATGGCCAGGGCAAGGAATGTGCAGAATCCCACCAGGGAGAGTATGCCAAAGAAAATGCCAACACACATGAAGAACCTCAGGCCTTTCAACCAAGTCCTCCAATAGTCCTGCATATACATCACATGTGTGATTAGGGCCCAGAGTGCCAAGACACCTATATGAAACAAGAGAGAAGGAGAATCATTAAAAAGTGAGCATGTAAACTCCAAAATGGATCAGCAGCTTTAACCAGCAGGTTTCTGCAATTTCCTTCAGGTCAAGGTGGCTTATGACCAGTGGTGGAATTCAATTTTTTTTTTTTACTACTGTTCTGTGGGTGTGGCTTGGTGGGTATGGCTTGGTGGGCATGGGAGGGGAAGGATACTGCAAAATCCCCACTCCCTCCACACTCCTGGGGGAAGGATATTGCAAAATCTCCATTCCCACCCCACTCTGGGACCAGCCAGGGGTGGTATTTGCCGGTTCTCCGAACTGCTCAAAATTTCCACTACCGGTTCTCCAGAACCTGCTGAATAGCACCCCTGCTTCTGACCTTTAATCGGCACCCCAAAAAAGGGACACGAGAAACACTGTGTTTATTTGATTGATTTCAATTCAGAATAATTTAATACAATTCCATGGGTTACAACCTGAGAATCTTCAAAATTGCCTACTTCATAGACAACCTGCCCACCTAAGATGTGTTGGGAGAATGTGAAAGTCCCTGCCCCACAATGGCAGTATCTTTTCCAGAATCTTTCCAAGTATTGAGTAAATGTAAAGTGTATGTGTGTGTGGGGGGGGGAGTTCATGTTTTACTATTGTTATGACATTTTTGAATATGTGGGTGTACTGATATTTTTGTTGCAGATAAACTCTGTTGTGAGTTTAGCTTCTGTAAGTCACTTCAATTTAGGTGTGTGTTTTTTTTAAATCAAAGTGACCATAAACAAACCAATAAATAAGTCCCAGTGCATTTAAAGAATGTTATAATTCTGTCACATCCCAAACTGTATGTTGGTGATGGCTTCTGGAAGTGCCCTGGGAACATCATCCAAAGCTTTTTGGGGTCATCTGCTCTCTTTTGCACCTTTGCTCCAGGTTTTCAGCATCTTCAAATGTTTTGCCATGTGACACTTCAAAATGAAAATGAGTCCTTCTTTAAGGAAACAATCTTCCATCCAATATACTCTTCCCTTACAAAAAAAGTCAGCACAGCAGGAAGAAAAGTAGGCTAGATAACTTTTTAGCACTATAATCAGGCCCATTTTCTATGTTCTGGGGACTTTTGGGACTATGGGGGAACAGCCCTGTGTACAGTAGTGGCCAAAATTGTGAGAATCTTTTGGGGAAAGTGTTTTTTTTTGAGCTTTGATGGCTAAAAACACTTCTTCTTCTTCTTCTTTTTTTGGAGTTTCAAGATAATCGTATTCCACTGCTGGAATGGCCCAGACCTTAACTCAACTGAAAATCTATGGAGCCAACTAAAGAAACTTGTTAGTCAGAAGCGACCCAGCAATAAAACCCAGTTAATAAAAGCAATCATTCAGTCTTGCTTTCACATTATAACAGCTGCAGCTAAAAGACTTGGTTCTCTCCATGGGAAGATGTAAGGCCGTAATTCATGCTAAAGGTTACCCAACTAAGTATTAACTGACATGGTTATAATTTTTTATATATCTCATTTTTTTCTACGCGTTTCACTTTTCTTCTTTATACTATAATTGCTATTCTAATAGCAAATCCTTCATAAAATTATTGCATTACATTCTTGATTAAATTATCTTTCCATTGATATATAATTTTATGGTACTACTAAAAAAAAGTGGTGTTATTAGCTAGTTTTAGAACATATCCTTTTCCCAAAAGGTTTCCACAATTTTGGCCACTACTGTGATTTAGCAAAACTCAGACATCAGAGCTGTACAGTGCTTCGTTTTCAATACCAAATAAGTGCCAAAGAGTGTATGTATGCTGGGGGTGGGAGTGGGGCTCTACGGCTCTTTAAAGCACCTGTGTCTTTTTCCAGGATTATGGGACAGCTGCCTTGGTTGCCAACTTCAGCAACTGACTCAAACTGGAGAAGATTTAGCGTCTTTCAAATATGCTAAGTCCCACCCCCTTCCATTCAAACTAGTTATTGGCCATTCTTGCTGAGTAAATAGAGCAGAGATCGATATATCTGGAGATATCTGTGCTAGGAGGCCAGAACATCCTCTTAACCACAGTATTGCTGTTGTTTAACTTTGGGTAAATATAGTTTCAGAGTTCACTGACCCAAAAAAACCAGATTTGCTCTCTGGTGGTAAAAAAAGTTTGCTATAAACATCAGGCAGCGACTGAAATGAGGAGCAGGGGAGAGTTGGAGAGTATATACAACACTTTTTTGGCAGGGTGTCCTCAAGAGGGTCTCCACAGATGGCAACAATGTTGGTTAACTTTATGGTGATGAACAAACTAAGCAGGACCAGATCTGGTTAGCACTTGAATGGGAGAATTAATACAGAATTCCAAAGCTAGAACTCAGAAGTTGGGGGGTGGGGGGATTCTAGAAGAACGCAATGGCGAGATACTTCTATTTTATTCTGCTGCCAAGAAAACCCTCTTGAATATATGAAATCATCACAAACTGACCTTGATTTATCTTTTTTTTTTAATCTGGAAGAACAAAAAGTCCAAGAAAGAGTGCCAATGCTGTAGAGATGGAGAGCTGCAAATCAGAGTGCAGAAGCCACATGCAAATGGAGGATACATTGCAAAATGAGATGCACCGAGACCTCCAAAGCAAGGGGAAGCCGGTATGCTCATAAGAAGAGCAGGGCTGGATCACACTGGAAGCCAGATGCCAAGAGAATGCCGCTTAGACAGGCATGCAGTGGCACCCATGCATTTATGATGAGCCACGGTGGCGCAGTGGGTTAGAGTGCAGTACTGCAGGCTACTTCTGCTGCCTGCAATTTGGCAGTTCAAATCTCACCAGGCTCAAGGTTGACTCAGCCTTCCATCCTTCCGAGGTGGATAAAATGAGGACCCAAATTGTTGGGGGCAATAGGTTGACTCTGTAAACTGCTTAGAGAGGGCTGTAAAGCACTGTGAAGCGGTATATAAGTCTTCGTGCTATTGCTATTGCTATTGCTATGCACCCCAAGGACTGATACCAGAGGCACTGGGGACCACTGAGAGCCTGGCTGGCAGCATCTTTAAGAGGAAAAACAAACTCTAAGGTCTGGAAAAAACCATGTTTGGGAAGTGGTGTAGGGTTTCCTGCCTAAGCAGGGGGTTGGACTCCAACATCCCTTCCAACTGTGTTATTCTAAGGTAGGGGTCCTCAAACTTTTTGAACAGAGGGCCAATTCCTCAGATTGTTGGGGGGCCAGACCGGTTGAGTGGGTGTGGCTAGGTGGTCAGGTGACTGGGTGGGCGTGGCCAATTTAGGAGTCCATTTTGCCTTTGTCCTTGCTCAACCCAAGGAATCTATTTTCTTAAGACCCCCCCCCCAAGGGAAAAAGAGTGCAAACTTTCTTGCCACTTGCCTAACTTCATCATAACAGCAGCTTCAGGCTCCTTAAAAAAGGCCATTTAAAAAAGAATAAAACAAAGAGTATGTCCTTCAAAATAACTCCTGATCATGTTTCAGATGACCCGTGAGTGCCTGCCAGCAGGGGAGATGGCCAGGGAAGGGATAGGAGACCAGCCTCCTTTTTTGAATTATTTGGGATTACAGGGCAAAGTCTTTTAAGCCTGGAGGAGAATTCAGAAACTGATTTGCTTTTTGCCACACTTGTGCATGTGTATGCACACACATGACTATCTACCAAAATTGTTCAGCAACCAATTTGGTGGATGTACTTTATATATGGCAAGAATCAAAGCAGTGGGTGAATTCTCCTTCAGGCATTATACTGAAGTTGCATTTGAATTAGTGTTAGCCAACTTCAGCTGATTATGAAAAAGCTAGGAGACATGGAGACATGTCCCCCACCCACCCACTTTTAAAGGGCTACTATAAAAGCAGCCCCTCCCCTACTCAACCCACCGGCCCTGGATCACATGGCTGTGAAAAACACCCCAAAAGGCTGTTTTAAAAGACTTTTAAAGCACTACTTTACAAGCTGGAAGCTGCTTTTCAAACCAGTAGCAACCCCTCCCCTACTCACCCCCCCCCAATCATGTGGCTGCACTGCCTGCAGAAGAGCTGCTTTGCAAGCAGACAGCACCCCCTCCCCTACTCACCCCCCTCAACCCCTCCGACCCACCACCTCCCCACCCCGATCATGTGGCTGTGAAAAACACCCTGAAAGGCTGTTATAAAAGCGTTATTAAAGCATTTTAAAGACTTTTAAAGCATTACTTTACATGCTGGCAGCTGCTTTTCAAGCCGGCAGCAACTCCTCCCCTACTCACTCCATCCTGGATCACATGGCTGCACTGGCGAGATCACCCCTCAGTCAGCTGGCCCCCCACCCTTCGGCCTTACCTTCGACAGCAGCATGTGATCAGCAGTGCAGCTCAACCGGTAAAATAACTAACCAAAAGTGCAGCTGAAGTGGATGATTGCTGGAAGATAAGGCCGATGGTGAGGGATGGGGTGAGGGGTGGGGCTGAATCCCACCATTCTGCGTGCCGGATAGTTTGCATTGGCGGGCCATATCTAGCCCGTAGGCCGTAGTTTGAGGATGCCTGTTCTAAGGAATCACCAGGGTTCTTTTGTACTTATGAAGCTAACTCCTGAACATGTGGAGGAATTTTCAGAAATCAGCAGCAGCTGTTATAGGTCTGGACTAGTGGGATTGCATCAAGATCTCTGAAAGAGCACAGAAATAAAACAAGTAGTGTTACACCCACATAGTGCAAGTCTATTTGCAAATCTTTAAGCGAGTGTTTATGCACATATATCTATCTATAGTGAACATATGTAAACATTTCACTCCAGATATGCAGATGAGCCGAGGGAGAACCTGCAAGAAGGACTGATAGGCTGTGTGCTGGAGGTTCTGCACCACCACCCACAGCTCCATTATTAGCAATTGTTGGCAAATGCATTAGGGGCCACCTTCTTTTAAGTTCAGTGTATATTTAAAACTCACAATCAAGAGAAAAAGAACTGGAAAAAGAAAAGAAAAAGAAGATTGGCAAGTCATATCAAACGGAACCAAAAAGAGAAAGTAATATTAGATTATTACAGGTAGTCCTCAACTTACAACAGTTCATTTAGTGACTGAAGTTACAACGTCACTGAAAAAAAGTGACCGATGACTGTTTTTCATATATACACCATAGCAGCATCCCCATGTTCACACGATCAAAATTTGGATGCTTGGCAACTGGTTCATATTTATGACGGTTGCAGTGTTCTGAGGTCTTGCGATCTCCTTTTGTGGTCTTCTGACAAGCAGAATCAATGGTGAAGCTGGGTTCGCTTAGCAACTTAACTGCAGTGATTCATTTAACAACTCTGGCAAGAAAGGTCGTAAAATGGGGCAAAAATCCCTTAACAACTGTCTCACCTAGCAAAGGAAATTTTAGGCTCAACTGTAGACGTAAATCGAGGACTACCTGTACAGCATATTAAAGTACTACATCTCATTTGAAGATTTCAAAATCTTTAAATCAAATCAATGGTCAATAATTAACAGACGTGGCCAGGATAGTGAATATGAATCATAAGCAAGAGTGAACAATGAACCCAATTGGTACAAAAAAAAATTCCTAAAGATATATTTTTTTTCAACCCGTGAATTATAGAAAAAATATGGGGGGTTTTAAATGTAACTATTATCTTAAGAAGGAAAAAGTTGACTTGGGTACCAATAGGAGCTTCCTCCTCATTAAAAAAAAAACAAAAACCCACAGTTTGTTGTTAATGCAGCTTGTATGTTTTTTATTGGTACAGGAGAAAAGGTGTGTTCTCTCTGATGGAGGGGAATCCCAGTGAACTCCCGTAATATGCATGGCTCTTGGAAATCCCCTTTCTTCTCAGCTTTCTATTTTTCCTAACTAAAAGCTCTTCAGATATCGCTGACAATTCTGAGAATTTGCCAAAAAGGTATTAAGAGTTGTTAATCTAATTTTGTGAAGCTTCTTCTCCGGTAACATTGTACTGCTAACTAGGGCATACAAAACCTTTGTCAGACCAATTCTCGAATACAGCTTGTCTGCCTAGAATTCACACTGTATATCGGACATAAATACAATTGAGCAGGTCCAGAGGTATTTCACGAGAAGAGTACTCCACTCCTCTGCTCACAATAGAATCCCTTATGCCACCAGGCTCAAAATTTTGGGACCTGGAACAACCTGGAACTACGCCGCCTGCGGTCTGACCTAAGCATAGTACACAAAATTGTGGACTACGTCTTACCTGTCAACAACTACTTCAGCTTCAACCTCAATAACACTCGGGCTAACAATAAATACAAATTCAAGGTAAACCGCTCCAAACTCAATTGCAGAAAATACAACTTCAGCAACAGAGTGGTCAACATCTGGAATGCTCTACCTGACTCCGTTGTTACATTCTCAAACCCACACAGCTTCAACCTTAAACTGTCTACTGTGAACCTCACCCCATTCCTAAGAGGTCCGTAAAGGGGGTGTGCATAAGCACACTAGTGTGCCTACTGTCCTTGTCCTATTGTCCCCATTTATTTGTACTCATTTCCTATGTTCATGTCCATGTTTATACTTATACCGGTTATCTTGTACATGTTTGACAAATAAATAATAATTTAAAAAATCATAGGTCCCCCATATGCCTGAAGAGCACAGATTGGGAGAAGAAAGCCCACCAGCAAAACTGAAACAGAAGGACTCACAGGTTGACTGCAAGAATGAGACTAATGATTATAACTAATTCTAGAAGGCAGGGGAGCTAGTTTAGAAAATTCTTTAAGATGAATATGCACTAAAAAACCAACATACAATGTAATGGGCTTCTGTGAGTTTCTTTAGGAGGAAACAGTAAACCACAACGTGTTTTTCAAAGTTCACCCAAGGAGGAAACTTCCTCTTTTTTTAGAAGTTGACATAAAGACAAACAAACTTCTGGTCGACATAAGCAATTAAATATGCCAAGTCACATTTTCATTCCTTCCCTGTTTTTCTGAGCATGAAAGTGTCAGATTCATTTTTTTCCTCACGTGTTCAAAAATTGAGTCAGTTTTTAGGGAAGCCAAACTGCCTTGTGATGAGGGACTCCCTAGACTCCTGACATTGCACTGAAAAATGCCCGTGACTCAGCAAAATACTTCTTTGGAAAGGAATGACTTGGCAAAAATGTTCAACAAATCAAGAACTTCCCAAAACTCCAGTAACAATTTCTATATTTGCACTCTCTGGTCAAGTAAGCATAAGATCTTGTTTTTGTTTGTTTTTTAAAATGTAGACGGTGCAATCTACAATATAGCTATCTCCAAGTATATTTTATTTTATAGTATATTACTAGAAAAATACTTTATTGAATTATTAATTAGCATTAAAATTTGATAATCTATTACCACATAGCTCCTTTGAGCTGCTTAATCCGGGAAAAAAAGTAAAAAAGACAAAAAAAAGAGAAAGCTTTGTAGAGGCACATCAAGTTGCGATCAGGATAATTTTTAGTATGAAGAGCTATCAATTAAATACGTATGCATCCTCTAGGAATAGTTACATGAAAACATTTAATGAGACGTTATAAAGAGACTTAGTTTCTTAGCTAATGTTGCATTTTATTCATGCACTTATAATTTATTAAGGAACACGGTGGCTCAGTGACTAAGACGCTGAGCTTGTTGATCGAAAGGTCGACAAAGGTTCAGTGGTTCGAATCCCTAGAGCTGCATAACGGGGTGAGCTCCCGTTACTTGCCCCAGCTTCTGCCAACCTAGCAGTTCGAAAGCACGTAAAAAAGTAGAAAGTAGAAAAAATAGGGACCACCTTTGGTGGGAAGGTAACAGCGTTCCGTGTGCCTTTGGCGTTTAGTCATGTCGGCCACATGACCACGGAGACGTCTTCAGACAGCGCTGGCTCTTTGGCTTTGAAACAGAGATGAGCACCGCCCCCTAGAGTCAGGAACGACTAGCACATATATGCAAGGGGAACCTTTACCTTTATAATTTATTATTTATCAGTTCTAGAAACCAAAACAAACTAAAATACAGGTAGGCCTCAACTTACAACCATTCATTTGACTGAAGTTACAAGGGCATTGGAAAAATTGACTTATGACTATTTTACGAGTACTGCAGCATCCCCATGATCATGTGATCAAAATTTGAATATGTGGCAATTTTGTTTATATTTATGAGAGTTGCAGTGTCCTGGGGTCATGTGATCACCTTTTGTGACTCTCTGACCAGCAAAGTCAATGGGGAAGTCAGATTCACCTAACAGCTGTGTTATTAACTTACTGTAGAGATTCACCCAACAACTGTGGCAAAAAAGGCCGTAAAATGGAGCAAAACCCACCTAACAACTGTCTTCTTTAGTAATGGAAATTTGGGGCTCAATTGTGGTCGAAAGTTGAGGATACCTGTATAAGAGCAAAGATTTTGACTTTCACCAAAAGTGGTATCTCATGAGGTCAGTTAAAGTATCCCATTTGCTTAACCCAAGTGCTCGTCAAAACTAAGTAATATGAATATAGATAGTCCTCAGCTTAAATCACATTTGGACCAGAATTTTTTGTTGCTAATCAAGGCAGTGTTAAGTGCCTTGTTAAGTGAATTGCAACCAATTTTACAACTTTTTTGTCATCATTGTTAAGCGAATCACTGCAATTGTTAAGTGAATCTGGCTTCCACCAATGACTCTGCTTGTTAGAAACTGTAGGAACTTCAGCACCCAGGCTAATGAAATATTGTAGGAAATATTAAAAAGGCAGAATATTATATTTTCCCTAAAGGAGAAATATGTTTCTAAAAGACATAAACTCAGAGCCTCAGCTCCCTGCCCCCCCCCCCCCAAGGGGGGTGCAGGGTCATAACTTTGTGGGAACTCAAGGTAGAATTCCCTTTAATTTTTCCCCTACAACAACAGTGCAAAGTACGCTGGGCTGAGACAGAGGGCCCAAAGTCACAAAGTGAGTGTCTATGTCTGAGAGACAACTGAAACCTGGGTTCCACTACTGCTACTCCAATACCTTAACCACAATTCCACACTACAACATCCCAAATTTCCAGACAACCTGGTCCTGGCATATATGGAGAACGTGTGGCTGGCAAGTGCTGAGTGCCACCCCTGTATGAGACTCTAGGCAAAAGCAGAGGACAATCATGATCTGGCCCTGGAATTCCTTCTGTCCGAGCTGCAGAAGATCCATGGCTCTGAAGGATCATCTCCTCTAAGTATAAAAGCTCTTGTGAAAAGGCCACATATTCAGGCATGATTTTTTGGTACACATCCAATGCAAGCAAATTCTTGGCTTGTTCATGCCAGACTGCTCCAGAAAAACAACTGGGTTGATCTGTTTCCCCTCCCCCTCCCATGGGTGTGAGAGAAGTGACATCAGCAATTGTCCGGCAGGACGTTTAAGGGAGGTACCGTTGGCAGCTTGTTGTTGTCTTCCCCAGCCCTGAATGCAGTCATTCTTTTGGCCCAACACAACCCTCTTACTAAAGTCCTAGCTTGCATTCCAGATGTGAGGCAACATCTGACTGATGGAAAATCACTCAAGGTGACTTGTTCAAAAGAGCAGCATATCCAGGAAACAACATGCACTCAATTCCACAACTTCCCAAAAATTCATTTGGTGGAATCCCAGATATGTTCCTACACTAATAAGTATTAAATTCGCCCATAATTAGAGCAAAAGAACATCACAAAGGCTCAGAACCCCCAGTGTCCATCCATACACACTGACGTATTGGACCAGTGTGCAACCACTAGTGTTCATTCACACCTCTTATGATTCTTTGCAGTAAGGGTCTTCGGGGAGAGGGAAAAAATGGTACCTCCCTTCCAGGAGAAGACAAGTCAGGTTAACAAGTACAGCCCTACCAAAGCTGACAATCAGCTTTGTCAGGAAAGGTTAGCTAAGCCATTTACAAACTCTTCTTCTCAAGAAAGCCTTTCTTCACACAGCACATCCTGAACACAGCTCGATCAGCTGGTCTGAAATACCCAGCTATACCAGGCCAGCTTTCCAAATAAGTATCTTAAAAAGCTGCTTTGCAAATCACATCCTCATACATTAATATGAATCTTGTGAGACTCTTTTTAACAGTTTTCCTGACATCCGGGAAGGAAGCAGATTTTTAACTGATAATGGTTGTGGCCTGCAACAGTCTGGAAACCAATATTCCACTGGAGTTGGGATATTCAATTTAAATAAACAATAAACAAATATTCCATATTCTCGGGAGGGGAGAAGTTAATGCTTGAGCCTGATGCCTTCCTTAGTTTGCAGCATGCTAAATGCTCTTGTTTAATTTAAAAATAAAAAATGCAGATAGGGAGTATAATATAAGATACTGTAATAATGTGAGAGAAATGGCTCCCCCCCACACTTTTAACAGGTTTTTTTCTCTGTCAGCCAAGTAATTAAGTCTATTGGGTAAAGCAGCCTTATGTCTTGCCCAATTAACTAATTTTAAAAAGTGTTGGAGAAATGGGGACTGGAACACTGCAGAATTGAGACATCATCTATATCTCAGCCTTTTTGGGAATTAATTTTCTTAATTAGGAAGAAATCTGATTTATGAGGAAAATGTTCCAAGTTTGTATTATATTTCTGAACAAATCTGGATATTTGCATTTGATAAAACACAGTAGTACTATTTCATGCTCCAGGACTGCCCTTACCTATACTCCTTAAAAGCACTGTGCATGACTAAAACGTCTCCTAAATACCGATTTTTATCAGTTATAATAATCCTACAATTTTACACACACCTATTTCAAGGACTTTGGATGCGACCAAAAAAAAAATCTAACCTGACCCACAAGTTTGGAGAACAAACCTCCACCCTCATCCCACATCCAAGCTACAGATATTTGCCACTATCACAAAAAAAAAAAAAAAAAATCACACTTTTATCAAACAACTTTTCAGTTATTTAGAAAATCAATCTAGTCAAACTCATGATTTGAAAAAAATAGATCACATTGAATCACATTGCTCAACTGCTTAGCTAATTTAATTAACTACGGTTCAATTAAATAAATATTTTTTAAAGTAAGAAAAACTGTTGGACTCTTGACTCTCAGCTTGAAGTGTGTGTGTGTGTTTATCCCTGCTGCAACAATGCAAAATGAAATTCGTGGCAGTTAGATATCATTTGGGTTAAATACATGCAACTAGGCAGAAAAAAATAGACACGCACATATAGACAAAAAATATTACAGTTCAGTGAAAGAAAATACATTTTGCATATGTAAATATGCCAGGTTTAAATTAATACAATTTTGTTTAAAGAGTCTTGGACACTTAAGATGGCAAAGATTTTTTGCTAAACATTTGCAAAGACATGGGTTGCAGAAAATGTGTTATTGGATCTTAAGGACTAATAGCTTCAAAAAATAAAGAAAAAAATCAAATTATTGTCTGTCTCCCCAGGTTTAGCTGGGACAAAACTTTTAAAGAATTCCCCACAGCAACTCAGGATACATGCAGATGTAACTACTATCAAATTAGAAAGCCCAACACAAACCATCTTCTTACGGATCCAATCCTGAATCTCTCTCACCCAGCATAAAGCCTTAATGAATCACCTTTTGGGAATCCTTGTGTTCCACCTGTCTTGGAAGCATGGTTTTAGTAAACCAGACATACTTAAGTCAATCAACTCACTAGGAATCTCCTTGTGCTTGCCTTTTCATATAGAAAAAATCTTAGCAATGTCCTTAAAGGACATAATACACCTGTCTTTTCCCCTGTTAAATCTTTTCCCCTGTTAAATGTAAATTTTAATTTGGTTTTTAAATTATTGGGTATTTTAAATTTGTCTCAGCCAAAGTATTTAATTCGTTTTTATTCTATTTTAAATTTTTGTATGTATGTGTTTTATTCTGTGGCTGTTCACTGCCCTGAGTCCTTCGGGAGTAGGGCGGTATATAAATTTAATAAAAACAAAAACAAAAACAAACCTGTCATTCTCTCTTCCCCATTATTTCTTCAAGCTTTTGTCTGCTACGTTACAACACTATTGAGTAAAGCTGCAACGCGATTGCCAAATATTCACATGACTCCTCCGAAGTACAGGTAGTCATCACCTAGTGATCATTTGAAGTTACCACAGACATCTGCAGAGCTATTTACACCCTAATTCTGGAGTTCCAATGGCCACCTACACATCCCAAAGTCACATTATCACATTTGGGATGCTTGGCAACTGGCTATTTGCAGCACACCCCAACCACATGACCATGTTTTTCAGCATTTTTTTTTTTGCTGGATACAAATTCAATACATAAAATATGTGAAGAGTCAGATCAGTGGTCTGATTTAAGATAAAGGAGTGCCATATGAATTTACATTGCAAGTGTGTTTCTTCAAATCACCTAAGCCAGGGCTGTCAATCTTGCGGCCCATAGGCCAGATGCGTCACATACTGGCCACACCCATGCCCAGTTTAGCGAGGGGGAAACAAGTTCCGATACGTCATGTGATGCTGCCTGACATGCGAGTTTGACACCCCTGACCTAAGCCATCAATGGGAGGGGGAGGTGATTGTAGGAGGAGAGATGTATTACTCTATGGTTGTAAAAAAATCCAACAACCTTAAAAAAGAAACTGGTAATCTCTATTCAGACCAACATTTTATAAAGATATATGCTTTCGCGAAATCTTACATCAGTCTAGCCACGCTATGCTCCGGTGAAGTGAGCTGTACTTCATGAAAACGTAATAAAATTTGTTAGTTGGAAAAGAGGCTACCCATTTCCTTCTGATCTCGGGGAGTTAATTCCATCAGCACAATTTCCTTAACGAGGCCTCTCAAATGACTCTATAACTTTCCCCAAAAGGCTAGGAACAAGGACTAAGAAGCATTGTACACTCTTGGTGAATCTCTAGCTTTCTTCTTATATAAAACCCAGTCATTCTCATTTGACAGATTAAAGCCACACACACACACACCATCTATAGATAAAATCATCAAGGAGCTCAGATCTTCCATTAATCTCAGGTGATATCAATTTGGAACCTACGATCTAAGGCCAAACTCTTAATTATTACTTCTGATTTGAATCAATTCTCCATCACCTTCAGCATCGGTGTCACCAAAACCATGTTTAAGAATTCCTCAGGAATGACTTTGGACACCTTGCCTGTTGAACTAACACAGGGGTTTCAAACTTAAGGCTCGAGGGCCGGATGCAGCCCTTGAGATGCTTAGATCTGGCCTGCGGGGCTGCCCTGGAAACAGCGAAGGTTTCACTGGCAGAGGGTTGCAGGAAGTCATCGCATGTGGCCCTCCCGAGCTCCGTTTTCGCTGGCAGAGGGTTGCAGGAGGCCATCGCAGCCCAAAACGGAGCTCGGAAGCCTGTTTTCTCTGGCAGAACGCTCGGGCCACCACAAGTGCCCCCAACACGAGTGACATCAAGCTGGCCATGCCCACCTTGGCCACGCTCACTCCATCTTCCCGAGGTCAAACACAACTCTGATGCAGCCCTCAATGAAATCGAGTTTGACAACCCTGGACTAACAGTTGCCCAGACAATTATTTTCTTTTTTCCCCCTTATCCCTTTGGATCAATCTTAACTCCTGTCTGTACAAATCCTTGTGGTTTTCTTTGCAAGATTTCCAGAAGTGGTTGACAGAGGGTAACTGGCTCAAGGTCATCCAGTTTGCTTTGTGGTAAAGGTGAGACTGGAATATGTGGTCTCCTGGTTTCTAGCTTGGTGCCTTAATAATTCTTGGCAGACAATTCCTACCCAAGTAACGAAAGAAAGTAAACAGATGTCCACCGTGCATGATTCTGCCCTGATGCAAATTGCCACTTGCTGATGAAAGTAAGGCTGACCGAAGAAATACAGACCCATTTGCATCCTAACACAAGCAGACTTAAAATGGATAAGCTGGGAAGAGCTTGCTTATTATTTCTGGGTGGAAAATATATGCAACTGACAAAACAGGACGCCCACTGCTTTGGTTTTGTTGTGGCTTAATGCTCAACAGGTCTGTTGGCTTAAATTTTCTATACTCCCACTGCAAGCTCTGAAATGACAGCAATAGAGAAAGCACTTTGGCAAGGCACGATATCTATCAGACAAACTGTGGTCGGGTAGCATCCATAACAGTTTATTGCTTGGAAGGCCATATTCAGCCAATTGTGCGCTAGGGAGAACCAGATCAATTTCAACATCAAGATCAGCGTTTCCCATCTTACTGGTGGCAATAGAATCCAAACCACCTGGAGGGCATCAGGTAAAGGCTGCAATGCCCAGTGTCTTTAAAGTTAATAGGACTGAGTCAAAGAACACTTTGCATGGCACCCCAAGAATTTACTAAACCTTTTTCTTTGTGGCTGTGGTGTTGCACACAACGGCAGTTTGCTAAGAATGTCTATTGCCTTTTTCCTACATAATGAAGGTTATTGTTGAAAAGCCTACTTGACCGCTCTACTCTATTTGACCAGAATTAGGAGGAACCCAAAAAGCACATGAAGGCCCTTTCCGTGGCATAGACATTCCAGTTATGATACAGACTCCCTAGAGAGGCTCATGAGGATGAAAGCACTGGTTTTTGAGCATCAGGCAAAGACTCTTTCGTTCACCAATCCCTTGAAGGAAGTTGCATGTTTAGAAGCTCATTTAGAAGCTGCATGTTTTAATTGTGTGGCTTTGTCTTAGCTGTTTGCTTGGTTTCTACCGTACACTGCTCTTCAAATTATACGCAGAGAACTTCTGCTGCATGTAAAGCAAGTGGCATAAATAAATGCACTGCAAAAAATAATGTAAATAAAGTCCTTAGCAGACCATGCTACTAATTACATAATACAAATGCAGAGTCACATTTATATTGGTAAATCCATCTTCTTCACGGAAGTCTGGCTCCTAGGTGCTGTGATACATTGATGGCACATTAAAATGCTGACTCCAGGGTTACTAGCGGGCCTCCACTGGAACTTCAGACATCTCTTTTAGGGCCTACCAGGCCCTTTGCCTCACCTTTTACCTCTTTTTTTAAAAAAATATGCTAAATTAGTGAGACTGCACTGAGGTGCTCTTGGCCATCCAGGAAAAGCAAAGCAAGGTAAGACCTGGTTAGTTGGTGAATGAGAACAAATCAAGAAATATTCGGGTTCAGACATGGGTGAGAAGTCCCCAGAATGCATCCCTGAAGTCAATGACAAACTACTTACACAGAATTACATAGATGGGTTTCTGGAATCACCAGAAGTTGACCTCAACTCAGGGGAGACTTTAACTAAGAGAAATTGAAAACTTACAAAGCTGGTTTCTTGAATCACCCTTTATTTCCAGGAATACCTCTGGACCTCTAAGCTTTCTTAGAAAATAAAAATGAAGCATGCAAGCTTTTTGTTTGCTGTCAAAAGGTGCCAACCAGCCTAAAAGGTTGGAGAACACTGGTGTCACGAACTGCAAGAAGGTATCCCCAGTTACATCCACCCGGCCCATCAGAATCAGGAAATTACAGGCCCATCTATTAAAAAGCGTTATCTGGCAGGAACCAGGAAGAGAGCCTTTTCTGCTGTGGTGCCTGCCCACCCTACAGAACATCATCCCTCCAAAACTTAGCTTGGCCCCAACCCTCCTGCCTTTAAGAAGGGCCTTGAAGATATGGCTATGCCACCATGACTAGAAGTCTGGGTATGGCAAGGAGCCCTTGCAAATGGCTGTGTTGAGCTGATGTAGGATAAATTCTGCTGTGATAAAAATTCTCTGTTCTTTAATTGATTATGGATTGGTTTTATATATTTATACATTGTTTTTTACCTTGTTTACCTTGTTTTAGACTGGATTTTCAATGTTTTTACCTGTTGTGAACTGCCCAGAGTCACTTAGATGAAGTGAGTGGCCATATAAATTGAAAAAATAAAATGTTAGGATCAAAGGTTAATTAAAGTTTTAAAGACCCATTCAAATTCTTAGTCACCCATATGATTTGCGAGTAACCTTGAGCCCATCACTATTTCTCTGGCCATCCTACTTCACAGGACTGTTGTAAACATCTGACGAACTGAAAAGATCAGATGACATCTGAAACTCCCTGAAGAGACAGGATACCAATGTAACAAATGAAAGCCCAAGATGGACATGGTTTAGCATGATGGTCCTGAGTGGTGCATCATTAACCACTACACAAATAAAATTACGAGAAAAAAATGGTGATCAACACAGTGTGGATACAAATCACAACCACCCAACCAAACTGCATCAAAAGCTTTAAAACAAAACAATCAACCAACTGACTTTCCTTTTTAATGTCTCTGTATTTTCAATGAGTTTCATTTCGGAGCAGGCCTAAAGCAGCAACAGGCAGGAAAATAAAATAAAATAACTGTTGAGACAGATGGTAAGTCAAGGCTACTATCTGTCATACAGAAAACTCAGCCTCAGCCACAGAAGCTCACAGGATGACTTTGGGCCTCTCATTCTTTCTCAGCCCAACTTATCTCACAATGTTGTTGTGTGGAGGAAAATAGACAAGGGAACATCATATTGCATCCTGATTGAAAGATGGGATATACATCTAATAAATAACAACTAAATAACCAGAGTTGACTCAAGAATCGCTTTTTTGTTTTTTTTTGTTTTTCTTCTTCTATGCCTTTGAATCCGTTTTTGATTTCTGATCACTGCTTGGACAAGTCCCTGGTTATTTACTAAGCTTTGAGGACTAGAAACTTTGATTGTACAATTGGCTGTTTGAATTAGGTGCTATCACTTCTGTGTTTTTCTTTGCAGGGCCGCCTTGGGCACCTGGCAATATACAGAAAAGAGATGCAGAGAAAGCCACTTGGGGGCAGGGAAATGAGAAAAATAAAGATGACACCTATAACCCTGTTCGCCTTTAAAGCCCTACCGAACTCGGTACAACTTACTTTGGAGTAGGTAAAACCCACCCCGCCGCCCTTCTAAAACAGCCCTTTTCTCCCCCCGCCCGCCGCCCTCCACCCGCATACAAATCCATCGTGTGTACCGGAGTTAGGAAACGAGACAGGCGGGTTGGCAGGGTTGAAACGGTACGGAGTGCGTGGGGAGCGCGGCTATGCTTCCCTCCCGGGCTTGGAGGGAGCCATGGACGGTCTCAAAAGCAGAGGAGAGCGCGGAGGCCAGTCAACCAGATCCGTAGGCGCGTTTCCCGCAGCCGATCAGGAGAGGCTCACCCGAGAGTCCGCCGGCGGAGGCGGTGTAAGGCTGCCGCAGTCTCGGCGCCAGATTCCAGGCGAGGAAGGCCGACAGCCCCGAGATCATCCCGACCACCGAATACGCCAGGCGAATTGCGATCTTCCTCGTCACCGCCATCGCCGAAGAATCAGCCGGCCGCCGCGGCAGGAGAGATTAAAAGGCAGCGGATCCACACCCGGCAGCCTCTCAGCCTCGTCCTGCCTCCGCCGCCGCGGCTTTGCAGCGACTCCTTGCGAGCAGGGGGACTCAGCACTCGGGCCGGCCTTGAATTTGCACCCCTTTTTTTACGTAAAAGAACACGGCCCATGTTATAAATATGCATGAGATTAGGAAATCGTTTATTCCGTTCTTCAATCCCGCCCGTTTTCGAGGGAGCGGTGGAAATTTCCCCTCCTCGCATTGCTTGTGTTGTAGGGGACTCTTGAGAAGCAAGTAATAATTCAGATTACCCGTTGCACTGAACCTGCGCGGGGTTGTGTTTGGTTGTTTGGTTTCATTAACTACGATACAACGCTTTGAAAGTTTTAATTTAATTGCTTAGGTTAGGACAGTGTTTTTTTTTAATCTTGGCAACTTTAAAACCCGGGGACTCAATTCCCAGAATTCCCCAACCAGCATGCTGGCTGGGGAATTCTGAGAGTTGAGGTCTACACATCTTAAAAGTTGTCAAGATGGAGAAACACTCGCTTAGGTGATATCATACACATAACTTCATGCACAGTTTCTCTCAATGTCTATATAGTGTCCCAGCATATCTATATGAATCAATGAAAGGTCTACAAATGATAAAACCTAAGCCATGGATTACAGCAAAATATTCTTTAGTCTGGAATAACTCATGGTCTAGGATAAATTCAGAATAATGTTGTTTTTAATAGTAAATATAAAAAAAAACCTTTAAAAAGAGATTAGGTAATATCAGTGGTGCAATCCACATTTTTTTACTACTGGTTCTGTGGGCGTGGCTTGGGTGTGATGTGGTTTGGTGAACGTGGCAGGGGAAGGATACTGCAAAATCTCCATTCCCATCCCACTCTGGGGCCAGCCAGAGGTGGTATTTATTTGCTGGTTCTCTGAACTGCTCAAAATTTCCACTACCAGTTCTCCAGAACCTGCTGGATTTCACCCCTGGGTAATATTCTATTTTGGAATATTCTATTTGGAATCTATTTTAGTATCTACAAGCAAAGAGAATCAATATACAATTTTAACCATTAAAACGTGATGTGTTGGTTATTGACTACTAAGTACTATTATAAAGTGATACACTTTACTAAAAATAAGAGGAAAAACATGAATGAGGCTGTTCTTTCCTTACCAACTAATAGAAGTTCCAATCTGCAAGTCATCTAAGAACCTCCAAACCTGCTTACCTTTTCAATTGAATATTTAGTGGTATCGAGAAACTCCATGTCCATAGGCTCCTGCAAATATCAGGGATTTTTTCCTTCTCAGTGGCCCTGTGTGGCTCTGTTTCTTTTGGCATCTCACACCTGTGTGTGGCAGGAGTGAATGAAAATCCTGCACAAAAGATATGCTCTGAAATTCTTGTGAGAAAGAGCAGCATGAGACAAAAAGAAACACCTTTACAAAATTTTTAAGCTGGCATGAAACATGTCTAGCTCCAATTATGTGCAACGCTCATAAGCAGAGACTCAAATTCCACTGCTTGCTGCATTGTTCTTGATCTCCTACAGCAAAATGCCTTTGGCTAACTCTACTGGAATTCCATGTGTATTTGCGCTGTGTTGGTGGTGCCAGTGAATGATGCCCAGTCAGTGTCTTAGATCTACTTGCTAGTCCACTGGGTCATGGACACCAATGTGCTTGTGACAATGTGTGAATTGAAATACTCCTGCCCACACCTCCCAGTGGTGGAAACCATTAGTTACAACATATGAAAGAAAGAGCTGACAGAATTTCATTAGCACTACTTCCTCATATGGTAGAAGTTGATGATCTGGACATGATTGTTTTCCTGTTACTGACAGCAAGGAAGGTGATGGATTTTGAGAGCCGAGCCATCTCCCTTTTTAACACTGAGATTAAGCTTCTATCACTACATTAATTAATTTATTATTTAGTGTATGATGAGAACATTAAGAAAGAAGACCAATATGGTATAATGGTTAAAGGAGTGGCAAGACCCAGGTTCTAGTCCCCTCTTAGGTACAAAAGAAAGAGCCTTTTAGTGGCGCAGCAGACTAAAGCACTGTTATTAACATCAAGCTGCCTACAATTACTGCAAGTTCAAATCTCACCAGGCTCAAGGTTGACTCAGCCTTCCATCCTTTCTAAGGTAGGTAAAATGAGGACCCAGATTGTGGGGGCAATAAGATGACTTTGTATAAATATACAAAAGTATGAAGGCTATTGCTTAACGCATTGTAAGCCGCCCTGAGTCTCCGGAGAAGGGCGGCATATAAATCAAATAAAAAAAAAAAGCTGGCTGAATGACTTTGAGCCAGTCACTCTCTCTCAGCCCTGATTTGGATGTCCAAAAAACATCTATTTACCAAACTTTACAGGACTAGCATATCGATTACATTCTATAAACTTCAATTAACAGACCCTCATCCTGCAGTAGATTTATTCAAGGTGATGACGATGATGCTGATGATATTAAGAGAAGAACTATTTACTAAGAAGGACACTGGTTTTCTTCTGGAACAAAAATACTCTTCTATATAAGGTACAACCTCTATGTTTTCTACATTCTATCATGAATAATGATATAATATTTAAAAATACATTTAAAAATCCCTCCAGTTCTGAAAAGATCTTTCTAGATACAAATCTGTTTATGCCACCACCACAACAGTTAACACTAGCACTAACAATAACACTTAGATGCATATGCCGCTTCACAGTGCTTTACAGCCCTCTGTAAGTGGTTTACAGAGTCAGCCTATTGCCCCCAACAATCTGGGTCCTCATTTTACCGACCTCGGAAAGATGGAAGGCTGAATCAACCTTGAGCCGGTGAGAATTGAACTGCTGAACTGCTGCCATGACTTCACAGGAAACAACAACTGAATGAAAAACTGCTGGTGACTTTCTACTGCTGCACCATAGAGAGTATTTTAACTTACTGCACCTGTGTATGGTTTGCCAATTGCACAGTGGCAGATAGACAAGCACTCCAGAGGGTTAACGTCATTGCCCAGAGAATCATTGGTTGCCCTCTCCCCTCTTTGGAAGAGCTTTATAGCTCCCGCTGCCTTAAGAAAGTTCAAAATATTCTTAAAGATCCATCTCATCCTGGGCACCCTTTTAAAAAAACTTTTACCATCTGGCAGACGGTACAGGATAATAAAAACAAGGACAAATAGGCTGAAAAACAGCTTCTATCCCAGGGCAGTAACTATATTGAATTCTACTGTATAGTGCAATACTAATGCAATATCGGGTTTTCAGTTCAATTGTATAGAATGTGAAGGATGTGTGTTTGTGTTTTATTTTTATAGTTATAATGTACACTGAATGTGGTATTTAATTTTGTTGTACGAGGTGCAATGACAATAAAGTAAACTTAACTTAAGCAGCCTGCAATACTGCACTCTAACAACTGCGCCACCATGGCTTTGATGGGAAAAGCTTATTTGAATCCCATAAGCATAGAGATTGCTTTGAAGGAGTGGCATTGTACTTGCTTACTAATGTGTTGCTTTCACTCAGTCGGATCTTCTGAATTAGGCTTTAACTCAAATCATATTCTGACTAATATGCACGCTGAATGCATGACCCAGTTTTGGCTGTCTGAGATGCTGATGCTAACAATCACCTGCCTTGGACTGGTTACTCTGAAGGTGGTTCATAGACAATGTGATACATGGCAGCATGAATTGTATCATTTGAACGTGGTAATGCAATCAAAGACACTTTGATATCTACCATGAGCGAATGGTTGGAGAAGTTGATGGAGTTGGCTGAAATGGCAAAACTGACCATGCTGATTAAAGCAAAGAACATAAGTACTTTTGTTTTCACATGGAAACCGCTTCTGAATTCCATGCTTGATGTGGAAAATAATGTAACTTTGACTTTGGGTTTTATAGATTAGATTGATAGATCTTTATAGAAATGACTTGTTCATATTATTATGGAAAAACAAGAAGCTGTGATTTGATCTTAATGCCTTATTCTACTACAACAGAGAGAGTTGTAAATCAATGCTTCTTTTTCTTTTTCTTTTCTTTTCTCTACCTTTCCTCACTTCCCTTTTCCCTTTCCCCTCCTCCCTCACTGCTCTTTTATTTACCTTTGTGTTTTGCATTTTATAATACTTTATAACTTAATAAAATGCTTTTTTTTAAAAAGAATGTGTTAATGCACTCACTACACTCACAAGCACAGACTTGCACAAATCTTTGCACAGCTTAACAATGCACATATACATAGTGAAAACTTACAAATAGCAGGGATATGATTGAATTCTCCTACAGGCTACACCCAAACAGTATAGTATTTTCCAATGCTTGGTCTGTGGGCAGATGATATAGCTATCAGACAAACCCTAAACAGTTTTGGAATGGGAGATGGCTAAGGAATCTGATCTGCACGTGATGAAAGGAAGGCTGGATATAATGTGCTACAGATGTAGCACACATGTGGAACAAAGTAATTTTGCAGCCTCAGTATATGGTAAGAGTTAGTTATGCAATATGTAATTCAGACAGAGTTTAATACACCCACAGTGAGTCCCGTGAATGTAACAAGCATCACCGCACAGTGACAATATTTTATACAGTTCTTCTTAAGGAACAGTATCCGCAAGATTGCATCTATTCTCACTTATGGACATACCTTTATCATTATTACCAGATGGGAGACCTCCATCCTGAATTCTTAGAGTAACAGTTATTATTTTCCATAACAATTTTATTTCTGAAATTTCTGAAATGCCAATCTCGGTGTACTTGGCTGTACACCGCCCTGAGTCCCCAGGGAGAAGGGCGGTATAGAAATCTAAAAATAAAATAAAAAAATAAAAAAAAATCTCTCTGCTTCCTTCAACATTTGTTTGGAAAACTTCTATCTTTTAAAGCTTTGGGTAATGGTCAGGATTGGTAAACAGTTAGCTCCTCCATTGTCAAGTAAAAAGAACTGCTTTCACCCACTTTTACAGGAAAGTTTTGTGTCTCTTGCCACACTTGTATGGCATCCAGGTAGTTTGTGTATGCTGTAAGTATAATAGTTGGGGATACAAGCATCCTACTAGCAGAGTTGATGCAATTAGCTTTTGGACTTTTATGAAACGTAGTGTAGATATTTTCAGCTTTGAGCCAAAAAATGGGCAGAAAAAGTAATGGATGCTAGTTCAATGACAGGTAGAACTGCCTGGTCAGGTCAAGGACTGATAAAGTAATAATTCAGTGGAGAGATGAAAATGAATTTTCAAAGGTTCAGAATTTGGAGTCCACAGAGAAATGGATTGAAAACACTTTTTTCTCCACCATCCAAATGAGTTGGATTAAAGCTCCTATAATCCCCAGCCAAGAGACCAACACATTCAGAAGGCTGCAGGTTGAAGAAAGCTGGTTTGGAAAAAGAAACTGCCTGAAGAACAAGAAATAAGTGTAAAGTATAAGTGGGGATGTAGGGCATGAAAGATGAAGCACAAGGATAGAGGAAACAGGAAGCCAAGGCAAGGTTTGACATATAAATTATACCAATTATGTATTATCATTTTGTTTTCAAGATCACCAGTCACACGTGATGTACAAAAGATAATTAATCCCTTCAAGAGTATTATAGTAATGTTTCTCTGGCATGATTGGAGGCTGATGGATCAAATCTTGGCATACTCGTTTATTTGCCAGGAAGAAACTCTTTTTTTTGGGGTAGCTAGGCAGCTGATTGAGAAGTTACTGGCCAATCAACAGTGCCCTTTATCTCTGACCTTTGGCTATCCTAGTTGGGATTGATGGCATTGGACTCAATCTGTAAAAATCAACTTACCTTGTGTAAGTAGATGCCCTCATTTTGTTTCCTCTCCCCCTTTTCTCACTTTTGGAAATGTCTTTTTAATTCTTCTGGATTTGGTCTTCTCCCTGAAAACTTTAGAATAATATTTATTTATTGAAGCAAATTCATTTGGCACCCATCTTCATTTGGCCCCAAACACACAGTGTAGTTGCTGTGACTTTTGTGCCCATGGTTCTCAGTCAGCTTTTTGGTACCATTCAAGGTGCTGGTCATCACTCATAAAACCCTTCATGGTAGAGGACCAGGTTACTTGTCCCTCCAGATGTCTCTGCCTGTTGCCTGTGGTCATACAGTGGGTATATTTCAGGTCCCTTCTTGAGGCAATGCTACCTAATGGCACCTACAAGACATGCCATCACTATTACTCTACCAGTCCTGTGAAATTAGCTCCTCCGAATGACCCTGATTCTATTGGCCTTCTGCAGAGCTGTAAAGACTTGGCATTTCTCCCATACACTGGATTGAAATGACAGATACCATAAACTAATATGGCTATTAGTTTAACAAGTCACAAAGACTTGTCTGATGACATCATAATAGCAATAGCACTTACTTATATAGCAGTGCTTTACAGCCCCCTCTAAGCAGTTTAGAGAATCAGCATATTGCCCTTAACAACCTGGGTCCTCATTTTACCTACTTCTGAAGGATGGAAGGCTGAGTCAACCTTAAGCAGGTGAGACTCAAACTGCTGGCAGTCAGCAGAAGTAGCCAACAACCACTGCATCACCAAGGCTCCATAAGGTCCAACCGTGTGACTATCCCTTGCCTATAATGGAAGCCTGGACATTCCAGTGCATATGGAGATAGGATGGAATGGAAGTTTATGAGCCTTACTATGAGAATAGTAACTTGCATGCTTGTCCTGCTTTTTGTCTTTTAAATATGAAAGAGAAAGAGAGGTTTAAAAGAGGTTTTAAATATAAACCACTGATTCATTTATTAGTTTTTTGGGGAGTGAGGGCAAATTGGTATATAACCTGTTACAAGTGTTTTGTTTTTATGAGCTGTAAATGACAGCTTCCAAATTCTGTCCATGGTACTGATCCAACCGGTTAATGGTTTTTTTGTTAGCTCATTCGGTTTACTCCCTTTATTTAATGGAGATTCATACAGCAAAGCTTTAAATTCATCTTTATTTAATCTTAGGTCTGAAGAGGCCTAGCCCATTCCCCCATCCTCTCTCAGGGCCTGTGGTTTGGCACAAAGCCACCAGAAAGTGAAAAATGGGCCCCTAAGTAAAAGGTCATCCAGTACTAACCAGTCTCATGTGAAAGCTGAGCTTGAAGCTATAATAGTAGTCAACTTGGAGATATGTTAAAATTTTAAAGTGTGAATGCCCTGATTTTCCCATGGAGGGAAAGGTTGGCTTATGTGGTTTCCAGAAGCATTTTTATGTAGACATTTATGGAATAAGCAAAAGTAAATTTTATATAAATATAAAAGAGGCTTTTGCAATGCATTTTGCAATTCTGTTGGGTTACGAAAGGGACTTCTTTTCCATTTTATTCCCTTGGATGACCTATTGTTTTTCTTCTTCTTCATCATCATCCTCAACTGGGGACTTAAGATAGCCAACCCTATAATTATATCATACAAGTAGATGAGATTTTATTGAGACCTCTGACTATCTGCTGCCATATTTGGGTGGGAGATCAGCAGTAAATGGCAAGTTGTAGATTAGAGTGGGAAATCAGACATAATGAAAGAAGCCAGTGGCAAATTACTTCTATGTTATTACACCAGGATTTATGTTTAACTCAAGGGAGTCTTCACTTACAGAATGGATAAACCTAGCCCTGTCATCTGTGAGCAGCTCCACCTCCATTGTTCC
Organism: Ptyas mucosa; assembly: GCA_012654045.1. Lineage (NCBI taxonomy): Eukaryota > Metazoa > Chordata > Lepidosauria > Squamata > Colubridae > Ptyas > Ptyas mucosa. The sequence goes on along the minus strand of WNWU01000112.1, from coordinate 494,129 downwards.
TCCCCAATATTTACTTTATCCTCCATAAGTCCAACAGAGAATTGTACCCATAATTCTTCTTCCCCATCTGTTGAAGATGCTTAAATTTGGATTCCTGTACTGAGAAAGGATTAGATTCAGTCACCTAAATCAGGCATATTGGCTGAGGGATTCTGGAATTTGTCCACACATCTTAAAGTTGCCAAGGCTATGAAACACTGAACTAAAAACAGATAGTCCTCAACTTACAACAATTCATTTAGTGACCATTCAAAGTTACAACAGCACTAAAAAAGTGACTTATGACCATTTTCCACACATGACCATTGCAGCGTCGCCATGGTCACCTGATAAAAATTCAGATGCTTGGCAACTGACTCATATTTATGATGCTTGTAGTGTCCCAGGGTCATCTGATCCTCTTTTGCGACCTCCTAAGTCAGTCGGGAAGCCATTTAACAACCATGTTACTAACTTAACCTGCCTGCAATTTGGCAGTTCAAATCCCACCAGGCTCAAGGTTGACTCAGCCTTCCATCCTTCCGAGGTTGGAAAAATGAGAACCCAGATTGTTGGGGACAATACGCTGACTCTGTAAACTGCTTAGAGAGGGCTGTAAAGCACTATAAAGCAGTATATAAGTGCTGTTGCTATGATTCACTTAACAATGGTAGCAAGAAAGGTCGTAAAATGGGGTAAAACTCAACAAATGTTTCACTTAGCAACAGAAATGTTGGGCTCATATGTGATCATATGTTGAGGACTACCTGTAATCCCTTCAACATTAAGATTTTGTGTCTAGTTACTCTCTCCTGCATAGCTGAGGCCTGAATTCTGCACTTGCCATGTAAGTTCACTGCAAGCCTGCCTTAAGCAAAAGCTGTTTTGAAACAGCTCCTCTCTTGTTGCTAATTAATTTTATGAAATCCCAGTTAGTTGTTTTCAATCATTTGTTCCTCATCAGTGATTACATAGCCTCTGTGGATTCCATATGCTAAATAAATAAATAAATAAAGTATGTATTGATGTCAAAGTGTGAAATTTCCTATCACAGATGAAGGGACTTAAATCTGATTTTTAAAAAACCCCAAGAATGTGGAATCTTTTCCAGAAATATGAATCAACTTGGGGGAGGGGGGAACCCTCAGGTTTTTATTGTTGAATGTGGAGAGGGGAGTAACATGAAATTGGAGCTTGCCAAATTCACAGCACTGTCCCAGGTATTTCTATAATGAACACATGAAGAATACTGAAAATGCTTGAGGCAGCACAAGTATTTAATTAAAAATATTGATACCCACTCCCCTGCCAGGGGTTCAAAAGGTTCAGGGAATGGATCCTCCCCCCAAATGCTAATGGCTGCTGCTTCCTTCCTTCCAGATTAGGAATGTTTGCTTAATTTTTCCTGGCTTATTAAGATTCTTGGCTTTTTAAATCTCTTCAGTGAGTCAAGGAGTCCATCCTCCGTGTTTACATTTGGTTTTGTCTTAGGATGTTGCACAAATCTAACTGCTGTAGCTTCTAAGCCATAGTTTATGATGTAGAATCTTCTGAAAACCATGATTATGATTTATGGAGCAGTTTATGGCTAAACAAACCCTGTCTTAATGCCATATCTGAGCAGGTGAAGGCTTCCCAGTCTCATCACAGCTTCCTCAGAAAATCTGCAGGAAGGAAAGCAAATGCTGTAAAATTCTGCTGAGTTTGTGCTGAGCTCCTACAATTAATTTTGACTTGATGGACAGCAACTCCCAGACTTTCTCCTGCTAGTGAAGGAAGTGCTGCCAATCATTATAATTGGCCAGCTCATATGCTATACTCGTGCATACGTGTAAGCAATCATATGGCGCAGGAAATACAATATCTGAATCAGCCATTTCATCCTAGGGCTTGAAGAAGAGGAACTCAAAGTGATTTCTTAGGGTTTTCCCCCCCCACTTTCTTTTTAATTATGTATGTCCAGGGCTCTTTGTCTGAAACGGTATAGGGTCTCCTGCTAGAGCAGGGGGTTGGAATAGATGACTTCCAAGGTCCCTTCCAACTCTGATGATGTTCTATTACTTCAGCCATGCTTACATAAACAATTAATGTTCATAAATATTAGAGATTGTCAAAAATGTTTCAATGTAAATAAGTTCTCCCCTCCCTGATATAAATAGACTAATGGTCATGTATTCAAGCCAGCAATGAAACTGTTATATATTCAAGACTGCACTCTTGAATAAAAAAAAAACCTAGTAGTTGAATTTAATGGCTAAAATGAGCTGTAGTTCCAGGTGCAACTTGTGGGAAGGGGTGCAGGAAAGCTAAGATTCTGGTTGTGACTGCATGTTCAAAATCCGGCCTTTTTTTTTTTGCATGCATTGCACATGCAGCACTGGTTAAAGGGGGGCAGAGTTTCAACCCCACGAACATGGACATCATCTTGACATTTCTGAGCTTCTCTGCTAAAAATGCATACTCTCCATTCCAAAAAAAAAAAAGAAGAAGAAAAAGGCATTCAAGAGATTCCAATATGGACAGTCACGTTTTAAATATTAAATTATGCTGTTACTAAAGCTAAACCCAGATTCAAATACCGCAGACATCTCAGCATCTTTTGATGATGCTGTATCGATATGTGGCAACGGGATGCAAGATGCTGTGGTCTGGAAGTGTTTCAGGGTTAGACTATATCCAAACAAAGTGAACAGATTCTTCTCTGGAATAATCACTCCCAGAAAAGGATTATTCATTCCCACGACAGCCAAATCTGTGTACTCCAGGGAGAAAACATAATGTTCTGCTGAATTGGCATATTAGGTTCCTGGGGCATGGATTTTTGCATATATCTAATAAGTAAACACCAGAGGTGTGCAGAATCTAAGCAATATGGCTTAAGGCCCTAATTCAGATCTTTGGGAATGATCTAATCCAGTTCAGGTATTTCTGGATGTGATCCAATCTGATCTGATACCAAAACCAAGTTACTGATTGAAGCTACACACACACACACATTTTTTTTTTTTTTGCTCCTCAAATCTAATTTCAGAAAACAACCCTTGTGGAAGTTTTTCCTCAGCAATAAAAGATGAATTGTTAGGATCAGTTAGCACTTTTCAAGGATTAAACATATTAGTTTAAGCAAATTAATCCAGCAGTCTTAAAATTGTCAGTGTTTTAGTGCTTATAATTATACTGCTGGGAACAGAATAATGAGATTTGCAGTGGTACCGTAAAGATCACCGAGGAACACTGGTGCAAAACAGAGAAGTTTAGGAGTACTATGCAAAGGAACAGGGTATCTATAAAAAAATGTAAATTTGCTAAATACAGTGAGGCTTATTTATTCAAGGCATGCTAGCATTCAAACTCAGGTTGGTAGAATTCATTAACCTGCCTGCCTTCCTTATTTATTTTAGTATGTACTGCTGTACAATGGTGCGATAAAACCCATGGATTCTGTCCTCTGTATTTTGGAATTACATGTCAACATGGATTAAAACAAATCAATGGTAGCATGGCTCTTATAAGCCTTGATGATGTCAAGATGCCGCTTGTACCATGACATCTTTGTATAAATGATTTGATTATATATTGCATCATGGCATCTGACATTAGTATGCAAATCATGTCATTTCAATGATGATGTCATAATACACATGTCTTTATCCACTGCTCCCCATCCTCTGTATAAGTGCTAGGCCAGGGGTCAGCAATCCGCAGCTCTGGAGCCACATGTGGCTCTTTCATCCCTCTGCTGTGGCTCCCTGTCGCTCAAAATATGAGTCACAATCACCAATGTGCGACACCCTCCGGCACACAATTTATTGAGCTTTTCGATTCCTGGTAGGCCAACCATGGATAAATCCAAGAAAAGAAAAGTTTCAGAAGAAAACAGAATGTTTAATTCAACTACATATGTTAGTTTTGTGGCCGCTCAGGAAATAGTCAGGCACTGGAAGGGTTTTTGTGGCTCCTGGAGTTTTCTTTTGTTTGGGAAGCAGGTCCAAATGGCTTTTTGAGTGTTTAAGGTTGCCAACTCCTGTGCTAAGCCAAGTCAATTAACTAATGCAGTTTGGAAAACAAAGCACTATCACACAATTGTTCAAGACACAAGAGCTAGAATCAAATGGTAAAAATATATTAAGAATTTCTAACACCCAAAGACTGTGATTGGAGAGACCAAGAGTAGTCACTTGGATTTTGGAGCAGACTTTCAGACCACCAAGATTAAGTGATTTTTCCATTCCATGTGATGTTTTACACAATCAATCAAATCAAACAATCTAATGTTGTTATGTTTGGTAAGGGACAAACTTTGAAGTAACAGACCAAGACTGTGACCTTGTAAGGCTCAGAACAAATTTAGACCCACCTGTCCTCCCAAGAGTATTTAATGTTACTCTGTCTCAGGATGCAGAAATCAGCTCTATCTATGCACATTCTAGGTAACAGATTCTATCTATTCACATTGTACATATTGTACTAGAATCATAGAATCATATGGCTGGAAAGGAGCTTGGAGGTCTTGTAGTCCAACCCTCTGCCCAAGGCAGGAGTCCTTATACCATCCTGGACAAATGGTTGCCAATCTTTTTTTTTAAAAAAACCTCCAATATTCCCACAATAGACCTACAATACTTGGATAAGATACTAACTCAGCTAGACCTCCTGTAGCAGTGCTCAGTTACATTACTGTGTTCAGATATCACATTTTGGGGAATACAGAGTCTCTTCCAGTGATGGGTTTCAATTTTTTTTACTACTGGTTCTGTGGGCGTGGCTTGGTGGGTGTGGCTTGGTGGGTGTGGCAGGGGAAGGATATTGTAACATCTCCATTTCCTCCCGATCAGCTGGGACTTAGTTGGCAGATAATAGATGGGGGCGGGGCCAGTCCAAATTTTTACTACCGGTTCTTCAAACTACTCAAAATTTCCGCTACCAGTTCTCCAGAACTGGTCAGAACCTGCTGAAACCAACGTCTGGTCTCTTCCCACTTTCCTCAGGAATTACCTAGCCCTAGACCTTTGCCCCTGGAGAATACTGGCAGGGCTTCACAACCTTATTAGTTCTTCACCATTGCTCTGGGAAGAACCAATGGACATGAAAGGAGGAAGGAGGGAAAGAGAAAAGGCCTTGTTTCTAGATTCAGTTCACACAAAATTTAATAGTTCCCAAGGTTCCTGCCCTTAACATCACTTTCTTCTCCAATAGCTCTCTGCAGGTCAACTCTCACTCCCCTCCCCTTCACCAGTATGGCCACAAAAGACAAGCTGCCACTGTCACATCAATTCTCCCCCACTCCAGCTTAAATGCCCCATAAGAATTTTTTATCTCAGAATCCTTTTAAAGAAAGCAACAACCACAGTAAGCAAGAAAAGCAGCAATGAAGGAGATGGTTATCCCTTAGTAGATCCCTGCAAATAATTCAGGAAGCATTCTTGGCATCCAGAAGGTCACACAGCCCAGACTGACAGGTCCTGGAAAATAGCAGTAAACCCCAGACGCTAACTCATCATCTGTATGGAGAATGTAAGCTGTGCTCTCAAAAAGTGCTTTTTAGAACATTGCTTATTTATATGTGGGAAAGCGTGGGAGGGTGACTGAATGTTCAGAGTGTGAATGCCAGAGGCTCTACTTCAGTGGTGGGTTACTCCCAGTTCTATCCGGTTCTTGAGAACCGATAGTAAAAGCAGCAGGAGGCACCATCCACCCGCCCAGACATCATAAGGTACGATCTGCGCATGCGCAGAAGCACACACGCATGCACTCCCATTGCGAACCGGTAGTAAAGGTAAGTAGAACCCACCTCTGCTCTACTTGCTAGTTGTAAGTGTTTGTAGGAGTAATTTCTGGCCCCTGAATTAGGAAGACAGGAGTCATCAGCCTATAGTTACAATCCTGGCTTTCTTGATCACTCTATCTCCCAAAGACTTTTCTTAGAAGATCAAGTAGGAAGGACTGGACAATTGTTGAACTTCGAAATAGATGTAGGCGTTCTCTAAATACAGTACTTATGTCCCAGTTAAGGATGTTGTGGGACATGGTGTATTAATTAGCAAATGCCAAACAGCAAATACTGTCCAGTGTCAAACAAATTAGAATTAAGTTGTCACCAAATTTTACAAATATAGAGGCACCAGGCACTGGAATGGGTTTTTAATTAGTTTAACATAATAAAAACCAATGGGATTGAGGAAATTCAGATAAAGATTTGTGTATATATTTTATATTACCCCCCAAAAAGGGACATGTAAAGAACCGATCTCTACAATTTAAAATAGTTTTTATTAAAGAGGAATGTGTATGTGATGGATTCTGAGAATTCACAATAGGAATAGCTGACTTGAAATCAGAAATATGGATTAACAAAGTACTATTTGTTTTTCCTGAAATGTAAAATACTGTATATAAACCATTGGATTTTAACCTCACAATAGTTTATTGGCATTTTTGCCAATAAACTAGACAGATAATGCTTTATAGAAATCATCTTGTCCCTTTTCTCTGGAGATCCTGAAGTAGATTCCAAAATTAACTTAAGATGAGACCAGTAGCAACAAAGATAATTGTGTGCCTTAATGGAATGCATTGTCCAGAAATGTTAAAAGGGACCTGATATTCTACAGGCCTTCCACAAGAGGTCCTCCTTCACTTGGCTGTAAGCAACTATTTTTCATACTTGCTTCATCCAAAACATCCTTCTACCAACCTTACATAAATATAACTTTCTTTTTCAGCTGGCAATAACTATGACTGCATTTTTTAGGTTTTATCCATTCACACTATAGAATTGGACAAAGGCAGGCAAATGTTTTATTTTGAATACCTGAGTTGGATTCAAATTTAATCAGATTTACAACAGAAATCAATAGAACTTACAATTAGTTCTGAAAATGTAATGGTCTGCATTCATTTCGCCCCGCCCCCCTTGTTTTCTGCACTATGAGAAAAATACATCTTGCACTATAATGTTAAGCCCAGGCTGCAAACAATCTGGACAAGTACAAGATGGAACTTGGTGTCTCTCAACACTCTGGGTTGTTTGCAACCTAGATCTGCCAGTCCTATTAATGGTCTACTATTTGATTCTGTGGTCTACTTGATTCTGATTTAGTTTGAGTAGACTTAATTATTGTGGTTTTAAAACATGGTTGGTGGCTCAAATGAACCAAAGCATTCTAGCTTGTTCAACAAACCAGAATTTTCAAGCGCTATTGTAGAGTATCCCCAAGCTTTTTTGGTGGGGGTTAAAAAGACCAGAAAAACCAATTTGATGTATTCCCCGCTCAATTCTCTAACTGTTCACATTGATCAAGCTTGCAACATCTGGATTTGTGAAGTTTTCAAAATTCTCACAATTAGATATTTCTACAATGGTGTGACTTGCCTGATTCAGCTGCCAGGATGGAAAGAAACTCTCTCCCCCCTCCCTACAAGATTATGAATCCATTTTTTCCAGAAATACCCCTTGCCTTACCAGCACTAAAAAATGCCCCTCCCCCCTTTCCCGGTTCCCGATCTTTATCTCCTGCATCTGCACCAAGGTCAGAGAGCATGGAAAAGAGAGCTAACAGGCCACGCCTGCCTCAAGGGAAGAAAAACAAACTAGTTGTGTTTCTTATCTATAGCAGGAGGGAGCAAAGAAAACAGGCTTTTTCCATTCGGGAAGGAATTAAGTACAAATATATCTCTCGAATGTTGGCTGGACTAAGGCGGGTTTCAAGTATGTTAGCAAAATGTTCATTTCAAGTCTCACTGGCATAATTCATGGAAGAATTAGATTTGATCCTTGGCATTTGAGGAAGGCGTGAGAAACTCCCTGTTTTTTGAAATTTTTGGATTCTGCCAGGGAATCCAAGGGAATAGCAAACAAGCATCACCTTTTGCAGGACAAGAGAGGTTTGGGGATTTGAAGAGGGAAGCAACAAAGGCAGTGTTCCTACAACAGGCCTAACACGTAGCTGTTTATTCAATGAAATGTAATTTTGGGGTTGGGGGGTGACACATACATTAATCCATAGACTAACCACAAAGGTTATGGGGTAAACCAGCTTGCAGTTCAGGACATTGTATAAACAAAGAAACCATGGATTTTGTGAAATCAGGACTTTCCCCAATAACCCTGACCAGATTTTCTTCTCCTGGTGCCTGTTTAGGTGCATTTGAACCAGTGGTGGGATTCAGCTGGTTTGGGCCCGTTTGGGCAAACCAGTAGTTAAATTTCTGGCTGGCCCCTCCCCTCCCCTCCTTACAGGAGTCCCCACACGTCCCATTTTGGCTCCCAGGTAAGTGCAGGGATGCCTACTAGGCCCAAAACGGGGTGCGGGGTGGTGCGGTGCCCCCCCCGGCCCATTTTTGCTCCCAGGAGGCTGCAGGAAGGCCTACTAGGCCCAAAAGGAGGCATGGAGGGGGTGGCACGTCCCCCCCCGTGGCCCGTTTTTGCTCCCAGCGGGGTGCAGGAGGCCAAGTGCTGCCTGTTACACCCCCTGGCCACACCCACCCAGCTGGTCATTAGGGCAGAAAATTAAATTATTTGAATCCCACCACTGATTTGAACTATAACTTCCAAGCATTCCCAACAAGCAGGAGCAACTCTCAACCCGGGAGAAATTTAGGCGGCTGAAACCCCCATCTCATCTGGATGGTATCAGGCTTAAGATTAGACCAGTTCAAAGATCTGGCTAGTGTCTTTTTAAACAGCCATTTGAGATGTAGACGTCAGCAGGTGCACCTTTGGCCAGTTTAGGCATAAGCGGGGACCACTTGCTAATTGCTGCTCATTAAAGTGATGATTAAAAGTGCAGGATAAAAGGGGGAAAACTGGTATTCCTCAAATAAGGTTTTTTTTTTTTTAAATGACAGTTCATTTAGGACAATTTGAAAAGCTTGGCTTGAAAACTTCATCTCCTTCCAAGTTGTTCTGTTTTTCCTGGCAAAGCCCAATACTCACCTACCTGGGGCTGTTCTTGGCTGCTGTTGTAAACAATTAATGATGATTCAGGCACAGCTTGTGAAATAATCTGATCATATGAGACTGAACAGAGTTAAGTGCTTGATTTAATGGGACAATTACAGGCATCCTTTCTTTTACTGCCCAGTTTTTGCTGGCTTAGGTATTCACAGCTGGGTAAATACCGAAGGAAAAAACCAGCAGTCTAGCTGCAATGATGAGGATCTCCAACGGAGGTTAGAAAAACAAATAAAAACTGTGTTCTGATAAAATGTTTGATTTATTTATATTATGTTCTTATCTTTCTTCCAGTGTTAATGTAGCACATTAAGTTTTCTTTATGTAGTCCTTTCTCCAATCCCTAGGAAAGCAAAGGAAGCAGATAGCTGAGCTTAGCTGTTGTCTTAAATCAGAATTTGTACTGATAGAAGAGAATATTTGAAGCTCAAGGTTGAACTGTAGGGTCTTTGGTGCTCTCTGAGTTTGGTTGTTTTCTTGCAGACAATTCTTTGGCAAAACTAGGTAACACCATGAGTGCTAAAAGAGCAAACCCCACTCCCTTCTGGTACTGATGATATTACATAGTTTAGTAATAAGACATCTGCAAGAAAACAAACAAGTTCAGAGAGCACTAAGGACCTCAAACTAGAATTTGTCTTTACCATCAGGTGTCAAATGAGATACAGTGAGATGTTTCACATAATATACTGTAAATAGCGATAGCACTTAGACTTATATAGTGCTTCACAGTGCTTTACAGACCTCTCTAAGCGGTTTACAGAGTCAGCATATTGCCCCAGCAATCTGGGTCCTCATTTTATCAACCTTGGAAGGCTGAGTCAAACTTGAGCCAGTGAGAAACAAACTGCTGGCAATAGGCTGTCAGAAGAAGTAGCCTGCAATATGGCATTCTAACCACTGCACCACCACAGCTCATAAATCATCGTGTAAGGCTGCAAGAACAGGAATTGTGTATAGTGCCAGTTCAAAGAATCTATACCTCAGTGCAATGTGAGAACCAAGTCCTAGAGCAGTGATGGCTAACCTTTTTGTCATTGTATGCCAAAAGTGGGGGGAGCACGGTGGGGTCACACGCACACGTGCCCACATTCATAATTCTATGCGCCCTGCCCCCCCCATGCTCCCCCCGCTTTTGGCACGTGATGGCACAGTAGACCCGTTTTTTGCTCTCCCCAGGTTCCAGAGCCTTTCTAGGAGCCTGGGGAGGACAAAAATGGCCTCCCCCCCAGAGGCTATCTGGAGGCCAGAAACAGTGTGTTTCCTGACTTCTTGTGGGCCCAGAAGGCCCGAAAATCAGCTGGCTGGTGCACACATGCGTGCCGGAGCTGAGCTCGCGTGCCCACCGATATGGCTCCGCGTGCCACCTGTGGCACCCGTGCCATAGGTTCGCCATCACGGTCCTAGAGGCTCCATTTCAACTTCTTCTCTCTGGAAAAGTCTGCAACTCTTGAGAACATGTCCTATATTGCAGTGTTGGTTATAGCACACTGCCTAGCATTTATGGAAGCTACTGTCACAGGCTGCAGTAATAGCCACTTGTTCAAATGAGAGCATAGTCAATTAATTGTGATAGCCAGGTTGGGATTCTGGTTCATACTGTAGAATCCCCAGCCAGCCTAATGATTGTTAGGTTGGGAAAAGGAAGTACTAAAATGTCTTTCAGGCAGATGAACAAAGCAAAAGAAGGGGAGTAAAAAGATGTGGGAACTTGTGAAGAATGCAAAAAGCTCCAACATCCTATATAGCTTGGATGGGGGTTGCAGTAGATGACCTAGAAGTTCCTTTCAACTCTGTTAATCTGTTAAATCTACAGTACTTGTGACTGGATCTGCAGGTCATGATGGCAAATAGTTTCATTGCTCTTTTCCTATCTCATATTTCACTTTTTGTCTCTAACGTATGGAAGTCAAAATCACATACAAATACATAACCAAAGTTAAACAATAATTATTCTGTGAAAAAGTTAAATATTATATAGTAGTTTTTCTTCTTCTATTCAATTGTATCCAATTCTCAGAGACTATTTGGACAAGTCCTTGTCAAATTTATTGACAAATGAGTTAAAGAACCTTAACAATTCTTATATTGGATATCTAATATTCATCCTTTTTAAAACATTCTTTGAGGGGTTCCAGTAAACACAAAATATTTTATAGTGAATTAATTTCATTTTTAAATTGTATGTCTCATTTTCTAACATTATGATCAATTGATTATCTAAAACTGGATACTCCATTTTTTTATTACCTGGTCCAAATACTTAACTATATGTGACTTCAATTTTTCTTTGTAGAGCCTTATAAAATGGAATTGTTAGTTTCTGTTCAAGTTCAACACCTCTTAAAGAAGGAACAATCACAGGTAATTGGAGACTGTTAAATCCTTGGGACCATACTGGTTAGTTAATACACATTTCAATTGTATATGATGCCACGCATATATTATAAGCACAGCAAATTCAAAATACAATATTTCAAAAACCTGAAAGCAACTATTGGGAATCAACTGATTTAAAGTACTAACTGCTTGTTTAACACAAGCATTGCAATAAAACATCTAACCCATAATTTTCATATTCAAGTAATGTGATAACATCTGTTTCTCATGTGATTGGAATCAAAATGTAACTACTTACCTATTAATTACCTATGTCTAGCAGCTTTCAAAACATAAAACAATGTCCCAGCGTAATATTGTATACCTGGACCCTAAAAGTTTCCAACATTTCAAAGATATTATATGCTGCTCTCCCAACAGTATCAAAGAGAAGGGCAATCATTATAAGTTTCATTCCAAAACAATACAGATGTTAAAATAAAAATTCAGTGATGTGGTTGAAAATCTAGTGAGTGAAAGGCACCATCAACATAAGATAAGAATCAGTTTAGTCTAGAGCAGGAGTGTCCAACCTTCGCATCTTTAAGACTTGTGGACTTCAACTCCCAGAATTCCCCTGCAAGTCTTAAAGTTGCCAAGGCTGGACATTCCTGATCTAGTGGTTATGACACCAGGCTAGAAACCAGGAGACTATGAGTTCTAGTCCTCTTTTAGGCATGAAGACCATCTGAGGGATTTGGTGTCAGGCATTCTTTCTCGGCCCAACCCACCTCACAGGATTGTTATTGTGGGGAAAATAGGAGGGATATTAGGTACGTTCACCACCTTGAGTTATTTATAGAATATAACAAATGAAGGATATGAATAAATAAATAAGCTAGATGCAATTTAATGCAAGGGCTTTAGCCTGAAGATAATTGTTTCAATAGTGTTATTTCAGGCTGGTTTAAGAAAAACAGGCAGCCTTTACCCTGCAGCCAGGAGAAAGGCAGAGATATAGTACTATTAGCCCATAAGTCAAAGAAAGCATTAATCCACCTGAATTTAGCTACCTTTTAGATGTCTTGCGAAATAGTTTACAATAGGGTTAACTCTGAGATTAACTCAACTTCGTCAAAGGCCAAGCCTAGTAAATGTAATGCACCAGCTGCCTTGCACAAAGATCAAGAATCAAACGGATAGTGAGAGCCACACACTGACCAGTTCTGTCTGGAGCCATACATGATTCCATGTGTTTTGTGCTTGAAAAGATCATAAAACAAACACCTTCTCAGTATTCTCAAATACTATATACCCAGTGGTGGGATTCAAGTAATTTAACAACTGGTTCTCTGCCCTAATGATTTCTTCCAACAACCAGATTGCCAAACTGCTCAGAAAGTTAACAACCGGTTCTCCCGAAGTGGTGCAAACTGGCTGAATCCCACCACTGTATATACCAGGGGTAAAATGCACTTACCTTCGCTACCGGATCACAAATGTGAGCATGCGCACCTCTTCTACTCATGCGCAGAGCCTTTTGAGGATGCGCAGAGGGTCAGTGCACGGGACATGATGACATCTGGGCAGGTAGGCAGAGCCGCCTGCTGCCGGCCCTACCGGATGGAGCGAACCGGATAAATCCGACTGGATTTCACCACTGCTATATACTGTATTCTCAAATACTGTATAGTATTTTCAAAGCAATTGATTATCCACAGTGTGGAACTCCATATATCAGTTCTATCCCATCTATTCCAATTTTCCACAATCCCCATAATAGTTAAAAAAAATGTAAACAACTAGGAGTACGGACTGTCCATAGTATTCATTACTGTCTCTTCATAGACAATATAATTCTCAAACTGAGAACAGTATAGTTCTCAAACTTTTCCCACTTGCATGATGATTTAGAAGGAAAATGAGTGGCACTTGGAGTTTGCTACCATCTGGTGTTAAGAGCACAAGTACTTTTCTTTTAATCTAAGGCATGGGTGTCTGCATCACATTGCTGTCACGTGACATTTTGCAATGTTTTTCCTCTTCGCGGAGCTGGGGTGCACGTGGCGTGCATGTGACACATCTGACCCGCAGGCCACCAGTTTGACACCCCTGACCTAAGGTGTCTTGTAAACCCAGCCACTGTTCTTTTAGAAGCCATAGTTCAGGGCTGTATTTTGTAAACCAGGTCTATTACTATTTTGAATTTTAAAAATTAGATTTCAGGCCCTATAGTCCAAATATGGTTGAGTGGTCTATAGCTTAGTATGGGGTATGTATCCATCCTATTGTGGCTTATTCAACAAAACTATGGTTAAATTAATCATGGCCTAGCATAGCCTATAAATGTAACTAATACAATCTTTGGATTTCGTTCTCACTGCATATATTATCCTGGAATAGATAGCTGGAAAGATGGTGCCATATTACATATGGGTGTACTTGGGGCATATGAGCTATTCTGTTCTTATCCTACATTCATTGTAAAGCTAAGTGCACATGGTTGCTGTGGCTTTTGCATTTCATAAATGTTTGGTCCCCTAGTTCGGTTTTTGCACTCTGTTTATATATATATATATATATCTGAGCAAAGAAAAGCATTTAATCCACCTGAGTTGAGTTCCAACTAAGGATGATACCTTCTGGAGCTGATGAACTCAGCTCTTGGTTAGCAAAGGTGACTTTCAGGGAGGTTACCCCTCCCCCACCTCTCCTATTGAAAAAGAGCAGCTTCTCAGGCTTGGCCTTCTTCTCCCTCCCCTTTGTGAAATCTGAACCTTCTTCAGGACCCTCTGTCTCTTTGAGCCTCCCCCACCTTTCACTCTCTCAAAGAAAGGAGGCCAGTCTTTAAAAGGAAGAGATTAGATTGATTGCACCACTCGCTGGGGATAGCACGTACACCCATTCTCTGCAAGCTACAGGCAGCCCAATGCAATCATAGTCTCTTTTAAAGGTAAGTTTGGGTTCTTGCTTGACATTATTTGGCCTTTGTTGTGGCTGTTGTACTAACTAAGGGAAAAGAAGTTGTCTCCAACAGTATCCCTGCCCAATTGTTCTGGCCTAGGAAATTCAGAAACCTGTCCCCCTTTTAATCTGAATAATAGGCTAGTATTGTCCCTAAATCAGGGATAGGTTTGGGGTTTCATATGGAGCCTCTATTGTGCTTTCAACAGTTGGTGGAAAAGCAAAGGATTTGTTCATCAGATGAGAAATGGCCCATTCACTCTTGGTCTCCTTCTTTTAGGTCCCTTAAGATGGGGTTTCTAAAGCTGAGGGTATCACTTGCATCTATAACAAGGCTGGACAACCAGCAGCCCTCCAGGTGCAAATTCCCAACAGTTTCATCTGCATTGGGGTAGTTCAAGAACCCCTAGAGTTCTATATGTTCACCCCTGTCTATAGTATTCTTTGTTGGAATCATCCCCTGGTTTCCATCTGAAAAGCTCCCAGAGCAGCTTCTAAGATAATAAACAGTTTCTGAAAATACACAAAGAAGAAAAAATAACAAAGAAACAGATGGGGCAGGGAAAGGAAAACAAGGTACTTTAGACAGCAGTTCTGAATGTTTCTTCAGTCCTATTAAGAGCAGCTATGTGGTGTCCTTAGAGAGTCCCAAAGGACACCAACATCCCCTACAACTACTGACCTTGTTCTCGAGAGTACAAATGACCCAATACTTCCTAGAAGGAAAGGTCCTAGAAGCAAGTAGCAAAGGTGGTCCTGGAATTACATAGAGTGTTTACATTCCCACCTGCCTAATTACTGACAGGAGGTTCCTTCAGTTTTTGAAGCTCCTTAAAGATCAGCTTAGGAGAAAGCTGACCAGGAGGTGAAATCCATGTTCCTTCAGACTAGAAATTATACCTAACAGGGACCAAACAATTTGTTTTATTGAATTGAGAAGACTGCCTAACTCCCTAACATTTTGGACAGCCTACAACATTAAAAAGAGACTACAGAAACATTTATATTTGTGTTTACAAATGTAAATACTCCACACAAGATTTTCAACATTCCTTGAAAGCCCCTGCTGTGAGAATAAAAAGTTGATTGAGTTCAAAACAAGTTGCTTTTCAATTTTCTAGTAGGCATTTCAAGCTGGAAAGAGGAGCTGTTCTCAGCTCAAAATGTATCTGCAATGGTGGAACAATTTTTCTGAAGATTTTGCACAATCCTAGAACCTTAGTTGGGTTGATTTTAAACAGGGCTATCTATTCCAGTGGTGGGATTCTGCCAGTTCTAGGCAGTTCGGCCGAACTGTTTGTTAAATTACTGGCTCGCCCTGCCCCTTGCCAATAAATAGTGGGGGCGGGGCGGGGCGGGGCGAGGGGCGGGCGAACCAGTAATTTAACAAACGGTTCGGTGTTTTTTTGCAATTTATTGGCCTCTCAGCACACCGAACCATTTGTTAAATTGCTGGCTTGCCCGCCCCTCGCCCTGCCCCGCCTCCCATCCACGCAGAGTCAGCCTACCCTAGCCCAGGGGTGGGCAATTGTGGCTCTTTTACAACCTGTGGACTTCAACTCCC
>WNWU01000112.1:422584-477950 GCA_012654045.1 Ptyas mucosa | reverse complement strand
TAGAGCAGAGGTCTTCAAACTTGGCAGCTTTAAGACTTGTGGACTTCAACTCCCAGAATTCTCTAGCCAGCATAGCTGGCTGAGGAATTCTGGGAATTGAAGTCTGCCAGGCTTAAAGTTGCCAAGGTTGGAGATCTCTGGACTAGAAGATAAATGATGGCATAAATGATGACCAGTCAAAAGTGCGAGGACCTGTCAGAAATCACTTTTTTCAGCCCTCTGGGTAGTCCCTATGTGCATATGGACTACTCAGAGGGCTGAAAAAGTTATTTTTGACCGGTCCTTGTAGTTTTGACCACTCCTTGAATTTACGACTGTCCTCACATTTTACGTTTTGCACCCTATCTTGTCATCGTGGTGAAGAGAAGTAGTGATGAAATGATTGACACGGTTGTTAAGAATGCCACAATGGGCATAAATGTGAGGATGGTCATAAGTGTGAAGACCGGTCAAAAGTGCGAGGATCAGTCAGAAATGACTTTTTTCAGCTCTCTGAGTAGTCCCTATGCGCATAGGCATGCCCACCTGGTCACATGATCAGCTAGCCACGCCTACCCAGTCACATGATCAGCTAGCCACACCCACCCAGTCACATGACCACCAAGCCACACCCCCAACTAAGCCACGCCCACAGAACCGGTTGTTAAAAAAATTGAATCCCACCACTGATCTATTCCCATCGCAGCAGGGCTGAATTGGAGGGAGTTCTGAACCCCTTATATAATTAGAGATTCATTAAGCTCTTTTTTAAAATTAATTTGATAAAAACTACCACTGGCATCCCCAAACTTTCTGACATTGAACAGATTTGATGTTTGGAAACCCTCAGGTTTCTCCACCAATGTATGTTCAATCCATCCACCATTGGGCACTTAGGACCTCCAGTCCCAGCAATCTGCTGTTGATATTTTCATCAGGTGGTTCAATCCGAACGCACTGACATTTCCATTGTATATTTGCTTATTTTACAGCACTTTTTTTTTGTGAACAATCTACCAATGTTAATGTGATCGGAGTGCTCCTGCTTGACAAAGGGGCAACCCACCCTTGTATCAGAGGCTTTGAGTGCCAGCTCAATATTGTCTGTCTTAGTTGACAGTAACAATCCTAAAATGTATTTCTCCCAGCCCTACCTGGGACAGGTGAAACCTGGGGTCTTCATGAACATCAGTTGGACTTCTAACCCAGAACCACCAGGTCCAAGCTGCTAGTTAGTAATAAAGAATTTCTTTGCTGCTGTCTATTGATGGTTCAGATGTTTACTGCTCAGGACTGGTAGCTGGGCTCATACTTAAGTCAGTAGTTTGTTGGACTTAGTTTAGCAGGTTTGTATAGCATATTACTATGATTTCACCCAAGGATTTATGACTTAAGATAGGGTGATGTATAAACCTTATCCCCTGGCTCTTCTATAAACAATGATCAATCGAATTATTTCATTCATGTTTTAATTCTCAGGTCTAGTTCCTTGAATATTTCAGAAGCTGCCTTTAGATATGCAGTAAGGTTCTACTAGAAGTGTTTCTGCTCTCTTTTAAAAATTAAATACTGCTTTTACCTCATTGTACTTGATGATATTCTAAACATTTCTTCCCCCTTTTTTTCCTCCTTGGAAATTAATAGGTCTTACATAATTAAGTGCTGCTTTTATGCCAAGACTGAACCTTATGCAAGACTCTGGCATTCTACTGATAAGGATTTGGCACAGTGGAAAAGTTATAGCTGGGGCTGCTCTCAAAGAGTGACTAAGCCAGCATCATAGTAAGCTATCATCGTAGAGGAGATAAAGGGAAAGAGAATCACATAGAATAGGGACCAGGGAAATGCTATTTGGAAACAATGCCAGTGGGAAGGACCACAGTTCTAATGGGAACATCTGCATCTTGTGCGGAACATCTGAAATTCAGTTCTTGGGCATCTCCAGTAAAAGAAATCAGGGAGCAGATAATGTAAAAGATTTTTTTCTTCCTTCTCCTGAGATCCAGGACCAGCAGTAGGGGAACAGCTGGATTGGATATTTCTTCATGTTCCCTTTGTTAGATCACTCAGGCTGCTAAATATTCTTAGGCTATTTATATTTACTTAGTGGGCGAATCAATAATATACTTTGTTTGGTATCAGCTTAGTGTTTTGTACAAAAGTCTATCACTGTGATTTGTAAGCCATGCTATATGGCTTAGTGTGTGGGGTATGCCCGGACAGGGGCTCAGGAAAGGGTATAATCTAGTTTATAATGAAACCAATCAAGTAAAAGCTTTGGATAATAGAAAGTGCTACCCTTGAAATAATAATAATAAACCATGTAAGCCCTGGAAAGGAGGAATACAAGCTGAAAGAGGCAAAATCCTAATGCTTAGAAGGCAGCAAGTACATCTTTTTTTGGCCACTTCCTTGCAGCAGCCGAATACAGCTGACAGCCAAAATTTTATCAGTGTCGGAGCCAACCTTGTAATAATTGTCTAATCTACCTGTCCCATCTCATTCATGACGGTAAGAAACTGGCATGAAATAGGACTAAATGGTTGCTCTCGTTTTGTTATGAAACCTGATGCTTGAGTATTTACCTTACCGATCAGTTGGTTTAGGGCTGCATGGGATCACTGAATCCCGTGATTTGTGGCTGGCATCACATCATTTCAATGGGTGATTTGACTTGTAAGGTGGTGGCATTTCATAGCAGGACTGGTTCAGTTGGGTGACTTCTTTATGTGCTCATGTGACTGTAGTTTCAACTTAACAATCAAACTTAATAAGGTTTGCAAACCACACTGTTGATCTGAACGGGGATTATAACAACTCTGAATTTGATGGAAGATAAATTATTTCCTGCGTTAAGGAAGTGGACATAACGTGCTGGGGCAAGTCCATTTTGTAATTGCTCCTGTTTCTGATTTTTACAATCCCTGAGAGATTGTAAATTGACTACTAAGTTAAATTCATTAGCAAATAACCATTGGTAACAATGATGCTTCTGTATAACTGCATCTTAACCTATCTTTCAGTTGAGGAAGTCACAATATACCAAATCACACCATGCATTATATGTTGTGCAATCTAAGCCTTAGATGTCAACACTGGAGCTGCATTGAATTCCCATTATTTTAGATTTGTTTAATCGCATGGCACACTTCGGTGGGCATAAATTTTAGGGGCACATAAGTTCTAAGTTCACTTATTATTTATCTTTTGCATTTCCTCCACTAATACTCCAATCTTCAGCGATTCCTTCTTTAAATAGTGTTTCCACTGAATCAGCTTTGTAAGTAGTGACACCTTGACCTCTTACCTTCTGACAAGGGTGTCAAACTCGATTTCATTGAGGGCTGCATCAGGATTGTGTTTGACCTTAGGCGGGGTAGGGGGCGTGGGGCGTGGGCAGCTTGACATCACTCATGGGATGCCTGTGGTGGCCCAAGTGCTCTGTGGCGCAGATGCCTGTGGTGCCCAAGTGCTCTGCCAGCGAAAACAGGCTTGTGAGCTCTGTTTTTAGCTGTAATGGCCTCCTGCAACCCTCTGCCAGTGAAAATGGAGCTTGGGAGGGCCGCATGCGGTCCTCCAGAGCTCCACTTTCACTGGTAGAGGCACCACGGGCCAGTCCTTTGCTGTTTACAGGATGGCCCTGCGGGCCAGATCTAAGCACCTTGTGGGCCAACCTTGAGTTTGACACCCCTGCCTTATGACCTTGCTGAATTTCCCTGGATAAACTCCTGCAAATCAACTCTGCAAACTGTAGCAAACTGTAGATTCTTCGATTAGATAAGGAAGAAAGCCTCTAGCTGAATCAGTGGTTTAGCACCATTAGTCCAGGAAAAAATTGAGCCACATGCTCCTGTATTTATTAGGCTGTATTATTATTAGCTAAGGAAAATAGAAACATTTTTTAAACATGTGATTGCAAAGATAATGTAGGTCAGTTGACACCAGCACCTTAACTGACTGGCTGAAAGTCACCCAATGGGCTTCATGCCTATGGCAAAACTGGAATTCAGAGTTTCAAGCCTGATGCTTTCACCACCACACAAAACTGGCTCTCTTTACTGCAGCATGCAAATAGCAAAACCACAGAAGCTTTCTGTTTAGAACAAACCACAGTTCTATTATTTTTAATTATTTTTGTGCCTTGCGTCAGTGTGGACTTTTTGCGACTGCCTGGACAGGTTTTCTGTAATTTTTCTGGGCAAGATTTCCAAATCTTGGTTTGCCATTCCCTTGTTTGCTAGATCTGAGAGTGAATGCTTGGATCAAGATCATCCAACTGGCTTCGTGCCCAAGGTAAGACTAGAACTCACGGTCTTAAGGTTTCTAACCTGATCCTTGAACCATTACACTAAACTGGTTCTCGTATATTAAGATTCCTTGCACAGTCAGCCAGATGTTTAGCCTGGATAATTGTTACTGTACAGCTTGTTGAGTGTATTAGTTCATGCATGGTCTATGCCCGTGATGGCGAACTGATGGCATGGGTGCCACAGGTGGCACACAGAGCCATATCTGTGGGCACATGAGCGTTGCCCTAGCTCAGCTCCAGCACACATGCGTGCGCCAGCCAGCTGGTTTTCAGACCTTCTGGGCCCACCGGAAGTCAGGAAACGGGCTGTTTCGGCCTGGTGGGTGGGTGGGGTGGGGAAGGCCATTTTTGTCCTCCCGAGGCTCCAAGAAAGCCCCTGGAGCCTGGGGAGAGTGAAAAATGGGCCTACTAGGCCCACTGGTAACCTTTTTGCTGTCGTGTGCCAAAAACAGGGGGAGCGGGTCACGCATGCATGCGCGGAGGGGCGGGGCATGGGGAGGAATTGAATTATGGGTGTGGGCATGCGCATGGGTGACCCCCCCACACTCCCCCTGCTTTTGGCACACGACGGCAAAAAGGTTAGCCATCACTGGTCTATGCTATGCTTTAACCACAGATATTTGAATAAACCATGTTTTCCAGGGTTCTAAGGTGTAAAACACAACGAGGGAGCTTCACCACATGCTATCCCACAGCAAAGCAAACAGCATTGTGATTGGGAAGGGTTAAAAAAAAGGGGGGGTCTACTGCCATCCTGTGGCCCGGTGTTGCTCAATGCCCTCCATATAATCAGCCCATCCTGTCTTGCAGGTTGCTCTAAGGGTACAACACACACCATGTTTGGAAGAAAAGGACAATACAAGTACAAACAGTAGGACAATAGCAAAGAACTGGACGGGGAAACGGAAGAGCCAGGGTAGTGTGTGTATATACACTGACTGCTTCCAACGTCGAACAGGACCGAAGAGACCCAAGTTCAAGTCTCCCTTAGTCACAGAAGCCCCTCCCCCCCAACCTCCCTCACCCCAGTAACCTCGCAAGGTGAAGGTTGTGGGTGTAAAACGACCCGTAGGGTAAAAACGGAGCTCCTGAGAGGAAAAAATCAGGGTTAGAAGCCGGACCCCAAAACAGAGAAACGAGAAGATCAGGGTAGAATCGCGCGTGGTTTTTTAGCCCACTCTGGCGGCGATAGGCTCAAAGAAACGAGGCAGGTCTGATTTCTGAGCCTCCGTGGACTTCTCCAGGGCGGTCGGTCGGTTTAGTGACTTCTGTCTTCCCACCGGCCGCTTTCAGGGGAGCCCCTAAACCGACGGCCGCTTTGAGCTCGGGACTCGCTCTACCAGAAACGTCGCTGCCTGCCCGTTTGCAGGTTCTGAGGGGGTGGAGTGGGGTGGGGGAAGTTGCTCCCGGGCTTTTCCAGCTGAATGCTTCTGGGCTCAGGGCCAAGGGCTCTCCTGGCGGCAGCCTTGGCGGCGCTTTTTCCTACTTTTGCTCCCGTCCAGCGGCTCCAGAAGAGGGAAGGTGCGAAAGCAAGGGGACGTGCGGGCGCGCTCCTTTTCCCTCTCGTTGTGTTTGGTGTGTGTGTTGTGTGAGAGAGAGAAAGGGAGAGGGAGAGTGTGTTTGTGTGTGTGAGGGAGAGAGAGAGAAAGGGAGAGGGAACGTGTGTGTGTGTGTGTGTGTGTGTGTGAGAGAGAGAGAGAGAGAGAGAGAGAGAGAGAGAGAGAGAGAGCGAGAGCAGGAAGCCAAGAGCGAGAAGATCCTGGTGGCTCCCGGGCGTGCCGCCGAAAGATTTTTGCAAAAGGAGCACGCACCGACCGGGTCGCAACTTCAATCCGAAAGAGATCGCGCTCGTGCGCTTTGTTACGACTCCCCGCACCCCTCCCCCCCCGCTCCATGATCCCATTTCGTTGCTATCCTAACAGCGTCGCGTGTGACTCCCGAAGGCTGCGGGCTCCGCTGCGCCCAGAATTCTCAATGAGGACCAGGCACCGGACATGAAGGTAAGCGTCCTTCTTGGAGGGGGGGGGGGGGGTTGTGAGATTCCTGCTTTCGGCGGTTCTCCACGGCCGGATTTAGGAAGGTGGGCGCGGAGCTCCGGCACAGACGGAGCTGGGGTTAAACCTGCTGTAAGAGAAAGAGGTGATAAAAAACTTTGTAACCACCCCGATCGTCCATCGCTTCAAAACTTGGTAGAAGAAAATACCGGATAGGAATTAAAAGGAAAAGGAGTGTTCTCAAAGCAACCGTGGTCGGGTCAGGTCAGATTTTCAGGTCAGATCTCTCATTTATTTATCACAAGATGGATTTCAGGCACACCATTCTTCTCTTGAGTTTTTTTCCTCCCTCAATGAATGCTATGGCAAAATCATACAAGTAAAAAGTTTTGACTGCTCCAAAGTGCAGTAGAATACCACATATTTGTGTGTGCGCCCGCACATGCACGTGTATGTATGTATATACATATGTATATGTGCATACGTATATATACCAGTATGTGTGTCTGTACATATCTACCAGATATGTGTGTGTGCATATGTATATTACCTCTATATATGTGTGTATGTATGTATATATGTTTGTATATGTATATATACCTGTATATGTATGCGTGTCAGGGGTGGGTTCTACTTACCTTTACTACCGGTTCACAACAGGAAGCTTCTGCACATACACAGATCACCAATGCCAATGACATTCGGGGTGGTGGGCGGGGCCTCCCGCCGGTTTTACTACCAGTTCTTCCGAACTGGTCCGAACAGGGGGCAACCCATCACTGATGTGTGTGTGTGTGTGTGTGTGTGTGTGTGTATATATGTAATCCTTGATTTACAACAATATATTTAGTGACCGTTCAAAGTTACAAAGCATTGGAAAAAGGGATTTATGACCATTTTTTCACACTTATGACCATTGCAGCATCCCCATGGTCATGTGATTTACATTTGGATGCTTGACAACTGGTTCATGTTTTATGACGGTTGCAGTGTCCCTGGATCATGTGATCCCCTTTTGCGACCTTCTGACCAGCAGAATCAATGGGGAAGCCAGATTCACTTAACAGCCCGTGTTACTAATTTAACAGCTGCAGTGATTCACTTAACAAATGTAGCCAGAAAAATCGTAAAATGGGGCAAAACTCACTTAACAAATTTCTCACTTAGCGACATAAATTCCGGGCTCAGTTGTGGTCGTACGCCGAGGACTACCTGTATACGTGTGATAATAACACTGCTCTTTCAAGAAGAATATCCAAGGCTGACAGGATGGGAAAAAGGAATTGTTCCTGTGTTCTTTCTTAGCTATTTTTTCTTGTCCCCAAAGGTGGCTTGGACTGGGCAGGGAAGGTGGAATGTCGAACTTCCACCCGGTGAGGTTGCAGACTTGTCCCAGTTCTCCACGGGACTCGTGGATCCGATCCCTGAAAGAAACCTCCTTTACGAGCTTTGGAAAAAAATGCACTTGTTCCGCAGCTGCAGCTATCGGATCCAGTTGGAGGGGCAGATGAACAATGCCCCAAGGATCCAGGGCATCCGATGGGTAAGTAAGAATGCTTCCTCGCTGCAGACAATCGGGTCGGTCCTATTTTACATGAGCTATTGGCCAATTTGTCTAGGCTCTGAGGCTAGCACGCTTGGCCCTGGAGAGGAGACCACTTGGAGACCCAAGGATTGTAGTTCAAAGAAAAGTGTGATGGATATGTCCATGTAGGAGCGTTCTCAACCCCGTAGGCAGGAATATTGGTGCGGCTGAGACAAATCATTCATTTAATATTATGCCTGTGAGTCAGAGTGACAGCACAGTGCTGACATGAGCAGGGCGAAGGGAACAGCATGCTTTCGCTTTCAAGCAGGATGTGAAATCTCTTTACATCACCAGAATCTGAGTGTGTGTTTTATTTTAGCATGGGCCTAACAAATAGTCCTTGTGTTTCCTGAGAAAGTTTACATCTTGTCCCTTAGATCTCTTCTGTTGTCAGAAGGGGCCTGTGGTTGATTCCCCCCCCCCTTATTTTTTTAATATTGCTGTTCTTAACAGAAATGTGTTGGTGGTTCTGTTTGTTTCTTTTTGCTTTCTAAGAATGATGCTATTGAATGACTAAAGTTGTCCCACGCATGGTCTTGTTTATCCTTTATGGTGGAAACTTGCCTGCTCCCGAGGAGTTCAGGGTTACTTGAGTCGATCCTCAGATCATCATTGTGGTCGTAAGTTGAGGACTACCTGTACACGTACAGGTAGTCCTCGACTTACGACCACAATTGAGCCCAAAGTTTCTGTCGCTAAGTGAGACATTTGGTAAGGGCCCCGTTTTACGACTTTTCTTGCCGCACTTGTTAAGTGAATCACTGCAGTTGTTATGTTGGTAATGTGGTTGTTAAGTGAATCTGACTTCCCCATTGACTTTGCTTCCCAAAAGGTTGCAAAAGGGGGTCACATGGTCCCAGGATACTGTAACCTTCATAAATATGAATCAGTTGCCAAGCATCAGAATTTTGAACATGTGACCACGGGGATGCTGCAATGATTGTGTGAAAAATGGTCATAAATAACCTTTTTTCAGTACTGTTGTAAATTTGAATGGTTACTGAATGAACTGAGACCTATCTGTATTGGAAGAAAGAGAATAGTACTGTAAATGCAAAAAGCAAGAACCAATTTAGCAGAATATCCAATTCTAGCCATTGCAGTTTTAAATTGATTTATGGCAGAATTATCTACTCTTAAGGCAGTGGTGAAATTCAATTTTTTTTACTACCGGTTCGGTGGGTGTGGCTTGGTGAGCTTGGTGAACGTGGCTTGGTGGGCGTGGCAGGGGAAGGCTACTGCAAAATCCCCATCCCCTCCCCACTCCTGGGGAAAGGATATTCCTACCTCATTCTGGGGCCAGCCAGAGGTGGTATTTGCCGGTTCTCCGAACTACTCAAAATTTCCGCTACCGGTTCTCCAGAACTGGTCAGAACCTGCTGAATTTCACCCCTGTCTTAAGGGCTGCAACACTCCATATTCCCCCCACCCCTGAAAATTTTGAGCTTAACCCCCAGAGATCTTTAAAAGCTGTTGTTGATCTTTAAATGTTTCACGCAATATTGAGAAAGATAATTAAATACACAATTGGAAAGTAGCTATATTAACCATGTTGGGTTTTTATTTCAAAGTAAATTAAATCAATTTTATTTTTTTGCCCCACTAGCAGCTTTGGGAATGTGGCCTTCAACAAGTTGCTCTAACTGTCAAATGAAAAAAAATGCATTCAACTAAACGTGATGAAATACAGCATGGCGTAATATGCGGGAACCGGGTTAATGAATTTCATAGTTGAGCAGGAATTTGAATATTATATGCTGGGTGGGGATCATGGGGATTGTACCCATCCTTTTTGGGAAGGGTCTTTGCATACTCATCCTGTTGTTTTGGGGGGATTAGTACACTGAAATGTTATTAACATGCATTCTGTAAAATTATCCTGTCAAGCTCATGGAGAATCCCCACAACAACCATATAAGATAGATAAATGCTAATTGTTCTCACCATAGTGTAATATCATAGCCATTCATGTATTAACATGTACTGTATGCAAATTGCAATGTAAAGGTATCTTACCGATAGGTAAAAAGTGCATATTGGCAAGATGAAATAAGCAATCACTTGTATCTTTAAAAAGAATAAGTGCCACTTCGATTTTAGGGCTGTTTCAGCTCTTTCCAAACCTTTCTGATTAAGCCATGATTTTCTTACATAAGCTTCAGAGCTAAACTGGTGATGGGATAATTATATTTCCAGTATAATAATGAGTGGGATCCAGTTGCTTATCCCTTTACATAAGATCAAGATGTAATTAGGGTGGCTTCTTTCCACAGTTTTCATGTTACCGTATCTGGCCAGTGAGTAAATGCTCTTTTATTTAAATCAACAGCTTGAACTAGGAGTACTCTTTCCTTGCCATTCTTTCTTTATTCAGATGACTGGAAGTATGTGGGAGGATACATATATATATTTACAAATATTCTACTCCAAGATCTGTGGCTTTAGGGTTAGAAGACGTTCAGAGATATGTGGATGACTTGGGGGAGGAACTATCTGTTCACCCTTTTTCTCCCTCCCTCCCCCTCTCTGCACGCACACATACCCATCACAGTTGAAGTGAGAAATAATGGAGGGGAACATTTTTTTGCAGCTTTTTTAAATTTCAAAAGGCTTTATGTTGCATTTTGAAGTTTTCTTGGAGTGGTTTAAATCTTTCATTGAAATCTCCAGGTAAGATTTAAAAGTCACTTTTACTGTATCAAAATGCTCAACGAATAAAAATAATTTTGCTTGGCATCAGATAAGGAATAAAATAATAGGAGGGGTATTTTTTATAGGATGGACAGTCCAGAATTGGGACCACCACTAAAAAGATCATCTTCTAGTTGGTCATCATCCTGGTCACCTTCAACCTGGGAGGGCACTCTGGCCAAAGTTTCTGAAGATATATATACGGCAGGTGTTCCTTCAGAGATTGTGGTTCCTAGCCATGAAGGGCATTATGTAGTAGCTTAGTACTTTGAATTGGGAATGAAAACAAATAGGGAGCCCAATGATGCTGATAATATAACACTGACTGAATAAATTCAAAATGCTTGGTTCTGATCAGTGTTCTGCAGGAGAAATCTGGCATCTTCCCCAACTCCTGATTACAATGGAAAATATATTTTCCTCATTGGAGACACCTCAGATGATTACCATCTATGCGCATTTAACACAACGTTTGGAGGTTTTTTTGCTCCATTTGTGGTTAGGACTCCTCTCAGCAATCTTTGATGAATGAGAGGATTCTCACGGTCTGGCTTGCTAGTCTACGTTCTTGCTTTTGATCTTGTCTGTGGAAATTTATTGGCAAGGGCTTCATGATATTCATGGCTGTTACTGGGTTCCCTTTGGTGATTTCAACCAGATGTGGGGGAGATAGTCTGGGCCTTGGTTGCCAGAATGAGCTGGAGAGATTGCAAATGGAATATGTAAAATGGTATCACTTATAAGATACCTAGATTCAGCTTTTGAATTTCCCAACTTCGATCACTAGCTTTATGCTCCATCCTTTGTCAGTGGCTGTACTTTCTTTCAGCTCCCAGGCAGGTGGCAGCAATTAGAGGTCACACCTTGGGGGGAGCCATTGTGTGGTTTGGTTGGGGTTCACCTGTTGCCTGCATGAACCCAGCTACTATGGCTCAGTTAGTAACATCCTGATTACATAGCAAATGTGTAAATAACATCCCCCTTTATTTTATTGTTTCTTTCTTATCACCACAAAATTCTTTTTATTATGGATCTTTTCAGGGAAAGTCACCTTAAAACAGTGGTGAAATTCAATTTTTTTTTACTACTGGTTCTCTGGGTGTGGCTTGGTGAGTGTGGTATGGGTTGGTGGGCGTGGCAGGGGAAGGATACTGCAAAATCTCCATTCCCACCCCACTCCAGGGGAAGGATACTGCAAAATCTCCATTCCCACCCCACTCTGGGGCCAGCCAGAGATGGTATTTGCCATTTCTCCAAACTATTCAAAATTTCTGCTACCAGTTCTCCAGAACCTGCTGAATTTCACCCCTGCCTTAAAACCTTATAGTGGGGGAAGGAAAAAAAGGGAAGAGCTACCAATTTGGGGAATGGGACCTCTCCTATTTCAGAATGGCTCGGGAAAGGAATGCATCTTTCCCACTCCTGAAAAAAATATGGTGTAATCCAATATTTCTCAACTTCAGCAACTTTAGGATTTGTGGATTTCCACTCCTAGAATCTCAAGCTGACTGGGAAATTCTGGGAGTTGCAGTCCACACAATTTAAAGTTGCAAAGGTTGAGAAACGCTGATCTGACCAACTGTTCAGCATTGTGATTAAGCTTAAAGTAGCAGTTTGAGTTCCTTGGTCACCAACAAGTAACCAATAAACAAACCAAAAAAAGCATGTTCCTTTGCTTCTAAGCAGGATGTGCAAGCACCCACGCCTGCCTGAAAGCTATTTCCCCCCGAAAATAATAGCTTTCTTTTAGAATCCAAGGAGTAAAAAGATAGCCTCGGCTTACTTAGGAATGCAAAAAATAAAATAAAATAAAGCACTTGCTACAAGCTCAGAATAAGTGGTTTTCTTTCTAATTATTTCCTAAGGTCAGGAAGTGCTCTGGGATTTGAACCTTAGTCTGAACAGGGAGAAAAGAAAAATATATTGCAGGAGTTAAATGTGATTCAAATTAAGGCCGATAGACGTAAGCCAGCAAAGAGATCCTCGGGCCTTTGAGTTAGAGGACTTTGTTCAACAGAGAGTCTTCATTTCCCTGACTAAAGAGCTACACGCTCCCTACCACCCCCATTTCAAGGAAGGCAGCTTCCCCAGGGAACTCCTGGCTTTTTTCTTTGGTCTAAGGAAGGGCGATACCAAGGAATAGCCAAACATAGCTAGGAAGAAAAGGACAGGCTCCTGGTTTGGCTTCCTGCCTAATTTGACCGGATTTCTGGCGACAGACGGACTCCCTGGTCTCTTGCAGCCACCAGCCGGAAAAAGCAGGGTGGGGTGGAAGGGGGAGAAAGGGGAGGTGACAGCTCCCTTTGGAAGTGGCTTGGCCTCTGTGAGTTTGAGAGGTTGCCTGGAACAGTGGCTGTTCCATTGATCGCATGTGCAGTGAACTCTGAGAGCAAGGCAGGCGGTCAAGTGGATTCCTCATGGAAAAAAAAAATTCCTCTGGTGCAGTCCATTTCAAACGGTTTCAGGGATTTATCTGTTCCCCGCTTCAAAACCAGAAACGGTAGGAAGGTATAATCACTGTGAAATCAAATCCAGGCACTGCGGAGAGAGGATAAGTTTGACCTACCCGTGGAAGAGTATAATCTTAGTTATTCTCTGCTACAGAGTAGTGTTATAGTGGTAGAGCTGCAGTGGTCTATGTAGGCACCCAGTTATTGTGTTTGCAGAATTCATGAGTCAGAACCCATCAAGTTGAGACTTTTAAAACTATCATGATTAAGAAAAGCCGTGGCTTGGCATGATCAGTATATGTGCCAGTGGAATCAATGCAACAGAGGATAGAACTGTAGTTGGAAGATTAGGCTGATCGGAGGCTATGGGGTGGTCTTTGATTCAGCAGTTCCAAGAGCTTCTCCTTAAAAATTTAGCATGATAAAATTTAACATCATGACTTTGGAAGATGGTGAGACAATGTAGAGAGAAGACTCCACTCACATCTTGTCTGGACACATTCACAGAGGCAAACATTTTAGCCGGCCCTGCAAGATGGTGGGCAGGAGCGCACTTGAAGAGCTGAAGAGAGGATGGGCTCGCTCTTTGTTACTTGTCAGTGTTAATCACTACCCTGTCTCTCATCTAACTTGCTTGTAGATCATCATCAGCTGCCCTGGGGCTCCAAATAGTGAATGGTTTGGAATTCCGGGTGTTGCTGTACCAGTGCACCATGGGAGCAGTCCAGTGGGGAAGGTTGATTTACTGTAGTGAAGACAAACTCTCTTTAAAAAAAAAAATACCCATGTCATTATACGTTCTTATAAATCTTCTCTATGACACATTTCTTATCCTCTCCTCTGAATGATCTCTTAGAATTAAAGAGATGCCCTGCTCTTGGAGAAGAGGCATCTCGATACCAGTTTCTCAACAAGAGAACCAATCAGCTGCTCAGAATTTAAATATAACTCCAAACGAACAACCAATCATACGACCAACTGACCACCCTGGCACACAAGGCATTTATAAGCTAAGGAGAACAGGACAGGAAAATCCTGCTGATGATGTTACCTAGTCTGGTAACGAAAGGTTCAGAAACTAAATTGAAATAAGCTTGGAGAGCAAAACCACTGCCAAAATCTAAAAACTGAGCTACAAGTATTTTCTATTTTACCTATTTCACCAGTTTCTCAAGGTCAAGATTCATGATTTGGGCATTACATCAAAGTGTAAAGAGAGGAAATGGCCCAGCTATTGTGAAACCCCAGGTAGTTATTAGGACAGCATAGGGACCCAGATTCAAAGGGCAAAATGTGGTTTGGAGCATGCAGGGAAACAGTGTTGGCCCTTATCAGGAAGACTTTAAATAGCTGCTTCATTTCCTGAGCTTGTATGGCTGCCTCATACACAATCCCAAGGAAAGCACTCCCAAATCCCATTTTATCCTTGAATCCGGATCTCTGCACTCCTTCAAGTCAATTGAGCTACCTTTCCTTCGTGGCAACAAATGAGGATGCTGGAAATAGAAGACTTGTTGTGCTCCTCAACAAAAGGTAGGTTATAAATATAGCAAATAATATCCTCCCCGTATAGAAATATCTAAATATGGTACCTGCAGGAAACTTAGTATGACAGGGAAAATGCTAGACTAGGATCTTTGTAAAGTGCAGTCTAATTTTTTTTATATGCGGGGAGCTGATCTTGATGAAAGAACCCATTGAGTTCCTGCTGACAATGTGAGGGAGGGTGGGCAGGGCCCTACTCTGTTTCTTATTTTGAGAGGATTTATTTTTGGATGGCAGAGGGGAATAAAAGTGTTGTTTGTCTCAGGACTGCTGTGAAAGTAGAGAAGGCATGAGCTGAGTGACAAGTAACACTTGGAATAGGAAAATCTTATTGTTCCGTCGGTTGAGAATTCCAAATGCTTTCCTTCTGATGGGTAGGACAAAAACAGGTAGCAGTGAGGTATGGAACCATGGAGATGATTCCATAGTAAGCTGGCGGGGGAGAGTCAAGAAATTTATTTGAGCCACATTCAAGCAAACCAACGGCAAAGCATCAATTATTCTCTGCACATATTTTATCTGCAGATTCTTACCTGAATCAGAGTAACCTGGACTTTACTTGGGAAAGATGGGCAGGACAAAGCACCTGTCCTGCAATCACATCAGATGATTCTGTAGATGTATTTGCAGGTGTGATTCCACATATTCACCCTGGATTCCCTGTGGTGATTGAGATGGGCATCTTGTGTAGTAATCTGAGATTCTGTACAGAGTGGAGCCTGAAGAAACAGCTGAGCTGCTCTATAGATCAAGATTACCAACTGTGAATTTGATTCATGTGGTTTTTTGGCTCCTGGGGGCAGCCTAATAGGGCAGAATGACTAGATCCAGGAAATAATCAACACTTCTTTGTGGATATAATGCTACCGGCCTTGAAGCTGGTGGGTGGTATGTTTTGCTGAAGAAGCCTTCCTTAGATTTGACCTTCTTTTGCCCAGTACCCAACTTTTCCTTTTGAGGAAAAGTTATTAAGAAATTGCTGGGGAACCATGGAAGATTTTGGAGGAAATAAGTGCAGTATCTGAATCCTTTTCAGTTAGGCTTCTGGTTCAATCATGGGAAAGATTCTCCACTGTTTGCTTTGGTCAATGACTTTGTCAGGGCTTAGATGGAGGGCGCGGGGGGAGAGTGTTAGAACTATAAGTGGCATTCAATACTGTATCGTGGCATCGTTCTGGACTCTGTGTATGGGTTGGGAGTGGCAATACAATTTTATTCTGCTCCTATCCAAGTTGGCAATCATAGTCAGTGGTGATAGAGGAGAAGGACCCAAGCCCTTGGATCTTTCTTTATAAACTTCTGCAAGACTTGGTACTCTCCTTTATGTTACTTTACATTTTTATGAAACATTTTACAGAAACCACCTGTCATTTAGGGCAGGGCTCTCCAACCTTGGCAACTTTAAGCCTGGCAGACTTCAACTCCGAGAATTCCCCAGCCAGCAAATCTGGCTGGGGAATTCTGGGAATTGAAGTCCGCCAGGCTTAAAGTTGCCAAGGTTGAAGAGCCCTGATTTAGGGAGTACTTTTAGAGCAGGGGTGTCAAACCTGCGTCATATCGGGACTCCCCCCCCCCCTTCACTAAACCAGGTGGGGGCGTGGCCAGTGTGTGATACATCCAGCCTGTGGGCTGCGAGTTTGACAGCACTGTTTTAGAGGATTCACCAATATACCAATAACACTCAGCTTCTGCTGCCTCAGGCTTTATATATGTCAAAGATGCCATGGAAATTTTTGAAGATACCTGCATCTGGATGAAATGAAACAAAATCCTGCCAAGCCACAATTGTTATTTGCCTGCACAGGGACAGTATGTTTTTAAAATGCTCCATCCAAAGTCCCTAACAACAGAGTACTTCTATGATATTGCTTTTGAGAGTTATTCTGGACAGGATCACAGTCTCTGATTTAGGCTCTCAATTTCCAATGAAGCAGCAGGTAGTAATTCTGGCTAGGGGGCTTGGCCTAGCTTCTGATGGTACCCTAGTTACAATCCCACCAGGACCAGGATGCCCTGGTGATGGTAACTTACTTTTTGATAATCTCACATCTGAACTGCTGTAATGTGCTATGTACAGAGTTGCCTTTGGAGACAATATGCTAGCTGCATTTGGTGCAAAACATGACAGCTAGTTCAGGGGTGTCAAACTCAAGGCCCACGGGCCGCATCCGGCCTGCATGGTGCTTAGATCTGGCCCACGGGGCTCCCTGGAAACAGCAAAGGACTGGCCCATGGTGCCTCTGCCAGCAAAAACAGAACTTACGAGGGCCGCATGCAGCCCTCCTGAGTTCTGTTTTAGCTCGCAGAGGGTTGTAGGAGGCCAACGCAGCAAAAAATGGAGCTTGGGAGCCCATTTTCACTGGCAGAGCACTCAGCCCCCCAAAGGCACCCCTGACATGAGTGACATCTAGATGGGCACGCCCCGCCCCGACCATGCCCCCTGCCCCCTTCCCCCCGTGGTCAACTACAACCCTGATGTGACCCTCAATGAAATCAAGTTTGACACCCCTGAGCTAGATTGTCGACTGGACAATCCCCTCAGTATAGAGTGACAGTCTTTTTTATGTTGCTGCATTGGTTAGCAATAAACTAAGGTTGGTTGCTACCTTTAAAATCTCACATAGCATCACACCAGGATATACAGTAATGACTTGATAGAATTGAAACTCTCTGTCCGATCTGAACATTTAGAGAAGGCATGTTTCCCACCTTACATAGTGTGTAAAGAGTAAATGACAGCTATGTACTATGAGTAAATGACATAGTAGTCCCATATTGTTGTCCTCTCTTCACCAGAGATCTTTGTGGCATTAACCGCCCTTGCATTTTGCAAGGAAGATGGTCTAATTTCATTGGGCCTTACTCTGAGCTGGTTGTGGGCACCACGGTAGGATATCATAAGAAATTGACTGTATATACTGTAATTGTATTCATTATATTCCTAGTGCAATGTTTAATCTTCTCTGGTAGTTGATGCCCAGAGTGCATCAGGGTTGGAATGAATTAGCAATCTTATTAAACCATCAATCCACAGAGAATCTCTCTAGGATAATGGCAAGATGTAGAAGAGATAGTTGGGGAAGGACTGAAGGACCCCTGTTCGAGGGAGCCAGAAGGACCTCCCCACCACAAGAGCTTCAGGCAATCACAGTATAGATAGAAATACAAAGTAGTTATATAATGTCTTTTGACTGGCACTGTAGAGAACCTTATGCCTGAAAGCATGTTGATAGTAAGAAAAATGGGGATGTGGAGAACTGAGCATATTTGTATTATATTATATTTCAATATTTTCTTGGTAACATTTAATATACGGCAGCTTTTAATTGGAATTGTATGTATATTGTCTTCCTATTTAATATAATTTTTATTGAAGATTTTTACATAGTAAAAGATAAACATAAAAACATATTTAAAGAAAAGTTAGAAAAAAGAAAAAAAAGATGAAAGGTATGGGAAAAAATAGAAAAATACCTGTATATTTTAGAAACCAAAAGTAACTTTTATTTAATTTTTATTCTCTCTGATTTAAGAAAAAAATAAAATAAAATATTTTCATGGGCCTTAGGCCCGAGCCTAATGGATAAGTCCATCCTGAGTCCCAAAGTAAACAAGAATACTAGACATTAAGTAGGAAAGTGTTTACAGATAATACATGTATAAATTGAAGCAGAGACAAACTCAATTAAAGTCCTGAGTTATTTATGCAGCTTTGGTCTCAGTTGGCATTTTCATCCAGTATATATTTGATGCGCCCTGAGCCCTAGTGGTACAGTGCTTAGAATGTGATATTGCAGGCTAATGCTGCCCACTGCCAGGAGTTCGATATTATGTGGCTCAAGATTGACTTGGCTTCCAACCTTCTGAGGTCAGTAAAATGAAGACCCAGATTTTTAGGTAAAAGGTAAAGATAAAGGTTCCCCTGGCACATATGTGCTAGTCATTCCTGACTCTAGGGGGTGGTGCTCATCTCCGTTTCAAAGCCGAAGAGCTAGCGCTGTCTGAAGATATCTCTGTGGTCATGTGGCTGGCATGACTAGACGCCAAAAGCGCGTGTAACTCTGTTACTTTCCCACCAAAGGTGGTCCCTATTTTTCTACTTGCATTTTTTACGTGCTTTCGAACTGCTAGGTTGGCAGAAGCTGGGACAAGTAATGGGACCCCAACCCATTTCGCAGCACTAGGGATTTGAACTGCTGAACTGCGGCAAGATGCAAATAATGCTTCTTCTTTGTAAACCACCCAGAGAGTGCTGTAAATAACTATGGGGAGATATGTAAACCTAAATGCTATTGCTATTGCTCTTCTTGTAATGTGAACTGAAGAAGGAGTTATCCCGATGACAGCTGTACCTTTAACAGCAACCTTTTTATTTATTTTTTATTTTATTTCCAATTTATATACCGCCCTTCTCCCTGAGGACTCAGGGCGGTGAACAGCCAGAATTAAAAAAATATACAATACAAATATTAAAACAATTAAAATATATATAAATTTGGCTCCAATTTTAAAAAATAACAAACCAGTTTAAAATGTCTAAAATTACTTCTTAAGCCAGCCTGGCTTGTTGGAAAAAGTGGGTTTTAAGGGCACGGCGGAAGGCACTGAGGTCTTGAGTTCTCCTTATCTCTGGGGGCAGCTGATTCCAGAGGGTAGGAGCCCCCACAGAGAAGGCTCTCCCCCTGGGGGTCACCAGCCTACCTTGTGCATTGTAGTGCTGTTTTTTAAAATAGTGCAACCGCAAAGTGCTATACAAGTGATACCGTTTGCTGAAAATTATGTCTCTGGCTTCCATGAGCCTCTGGCTCTTTTTCTGAATATTGGCTGAACTGTGACCCTTTTCCAGCATCTGAGCAGTTCACTTGAAAGGAGGAGCAGATGTGGAGGTTCAGCGTGGTGACTTCCTGGATAGGGAGAATCTAGGAGGAAAAATGGAAGCAACAGGAACAAATCATCCTTGTATACTGAGAATTCTGGTACAGGTAGTCCTTGACTTACGCCATAAGTGAGCCCAAAATTACTGTTGTCAAGTGAGCCATTTGTTAAGTAAATTTCTCCAATTTTACGACCTTTCTTTACACAGTTGTTAAGTGAGCCAATGCAGTTGTTAAATTAGTAACACAGTTGTTAAGTGAATCTGGCCTCTCTTTGCTTGTCAGAAGCTTGTCAAAGGTGATCCCATGACCCCAGGATACTACAACTATCATAAATGTGAGTCAATTGCCAAGCATCTGATTTTTTTACCATGGGGATGCTGCAATGGTGTGGAAAATGATCATAAATCACTTTTTTCAATGCTGTTGTAACTTTCAACGATCACTAAATGAACTGTTGTATGTCGAGCACTACCTGTATAACATATAACATCAGAAGATATGGTTTCTCACTGCATTTATAGTATGTCATCTGTTTAGCCCAATCGAGTTAATGTTGTCTCCTTGGACTCCTAGTTTTGTTAGCTGAAAGCTTTTAACTAGAGATGCTAATGATTGAATTATTGTCTTTCTTATTGTCTTTCTGTTGAGTTATAGATTCTCTTTTCAGGGCAAGGTGTGGAGCCAGACAGGAGGTAAACAGAGAAAGCAGGGAAGTTCTTAGAGGTGAGGTATTATCTGCTGTTGGCAGAACAAATGCCAAGAGGCAAGGACAGCTTGATTCTTATATATTTCTGACTTGGTAGCAAGCCAGATTTGGCTACAAGTCTCTGCATAGCGATTCTTACTAATCTGCTTGGCAACAGCCAGTGTATCTCTCTACCTCTTGAGAACAGAGCTGAATCAGTTAATGTTTGGAGTTCAGTTTCCAGCCTCTTCTGCCACAAAACAGGTCAGACTGGTCCTTTTCAAGCCAAGTCCCACCAACCACCACCACCTGTCCTGGACATCTTTCACCTGTTTTCCAAATGAAATGCTGACTTTTCGCAACGTGGCAGCAAAAATATAACTCCAGCTTCCAAAGTTTCAGATCCTGCAACTTTTTTAAAAGAAAAAAACCCCCAACATTTGCAGCTGCAATGGGTCAGTCAGAATTTGTTCACTTGCCCGATATTAAGGTAAGGAGAGAAAACGGGACAGGAACCCTATGCGTATTTATTTTTTCATTCGACGTTAATATATGGAGCACGTTAAGTTTGATTTCTTCAGGACTAAGTTAGACTCAACAGCAGTGTTCTCTTTTTGATCTGCTGCTAGAACTTAATTTGAAAGTATCCCATCATGAGGAGGAACTGTTTGACAGATCTCTTCAGTAGCTATTCATTATCCATGTT
Source organism: Ptyas mucosa (assembly GCA_012654045.1). Classification (NCBI taxonomy): domain Eukaryota; kingdom Metazoa; phylum Chordata; class Lepidosauria; order Squamata; family Colubridae; genus Ptyas; species Ptyas mucosa. The sequence continues at coordinate 457,126 of WNWU01000112.1, read as the reverse complement.
TATTTGAGCAATATATTTTCCTTATTCTCCTTTTTGTTTGATTGTGGCTCTTCTGGAGTAGGGGAGCCAAGTATCCTTAAGTAATGTCACATCAGACTCCTCGCTCTGCCCAGAAGATTGCAACGATTAAGATGATTCTTCCTAGTGTGTGATTAAAATCAAACCTCTCCAGTTAAGTGACAGGGTGAGTTTTCAAGAATTGAAATGTTGCTTAGCGGTGTACTGTGGTGATTAAGGTGTTGGATGACATTTAGGGAGACTTGGCTTCAGGTCTCCCTTCTGTTATGAAATTGTTTAGGTGACCTTGTGCCAGTGATTCTCAATGACATAGCCAGATTGTGGTTCTGTAGCTAAGTTTGGGAGAAGGAAACACGGTTTTCCATTTCCAGGAAGAAAAAAAAGTAGGAGATGAAACTCCGTAAAATAAGTATATAAGTAGGAAACAAAATAAGAGGGGAGCATTTCTAGGTTTAATTTGGCTTCTATAGTCACGGTGTAGGTATGTATATAGATACACACACATTTGCACATACACAAAGTGTACCAAAAGTCAATTCCAATATGTTTTATGTATTATTTCTTTTTCTTTTAGAGAAAATGTCACTTAGTACTGTATTTAGGAATGTTCAAAGGTTATGTCTCAAACAAGTAAGGACCTGTTTCGAAAAAACATCATTTAATGTAATTTTTATAACAAATTATGGCTCCTGGCTTTTGTTATACCCTTTGTGTATGTGTGTACATCTGCATCTGTGTGTGTGCATGCACCTTTGAGTCAGTTTTTGATTTCTGCCTGGACAAGTCATTGCAGTTTTCTTGGCAAGGCTATTTGGAAGTACTTGCCATTGCCTGCCTATTGCCTGCTTCCTAGGGTTGAGATGACTAGCCCATCCAAAGCTGATTTTGTGCCTAAAGTGGGACTAGAAGTCATAGTCTCCTGGTTTCTAGCCTGGTGTATGTATTTGGGAATAAAAAAAATCCTTAGTCCACCCCCAACCCCGTGGTGATTGACTGACAGTGGACTCCGCCTTCCCTGAGTGTGACACAGATATAGTTTGAATAAGAGAATGGCTATCTCAGGATGAGGGACAGTTCTGTAGCACGGCAATAAGATTTCTGTGGGTTTGGTTTATTTTCCAAATGTGATTGGGTGAAGTGGTTTAATTAACATAGCAGAATTCAATCCTTTTTCTTCTATTTCTATTTTTCATTTTGAATTGTGAATGCCAATTCTTAAGTACCCCTTTAATCAAAGAGCAGCTAGTTTATATTACAAGTAAACCTAGCTGGATTAAACATCTATATGGTCAATACATTATCGATTCGAAGGATCAGCAGCTGAAAGGATAAATTTGATGGATTTGGAGGGGTTGCTTATCTGGCCCAGAAAGAGGTGTGCTTTTTTGTGATAATAGATTTTGATGTCCAATTTAATGGACCAATAAGAGGTTGTGGTTAAACAGTATCCAGCACATTGTATTTCATGACTTGGTCATTAAAAATGATATCATTTTGTAATGGCTACAGACAGGTGGAGAGTGATATCAAAATGGAACAAAAACGGTGCCACTAAGAAACAGTAGGGAATCAATGACATGTTCTAAGGGAGTCCAACAATTTACGATAGTAAAAGAATACCCTTTTTAAAAAAATAAGGACAAAACATACAGAAAATCCAATCCAATATGCTCAGGAATTTCCAAAGATTGAGAGCAGACTAAGAAAGAAGAAGATTGTATCTTTTTCTTGAATACTAACTTATAGTCAAATTAACTGTGCTGAGCAAGATGTGTTTAGCTAAGATCATTTAGCTAAGATTCATGCAGTGATTTAGAAATCTCAGTGAAAAGGTTCATTCAGTAAACTAAGCCAAAAGTAAATGGATCTCATTATGGTATATTATCTAGGAGAAATGTAATGCTGGTTGGTTGGAATCTCAACCATATAATAACAGCGGCTAGAATTATGTTTGCACAAAACTGGAAAGCAGATAAAATCCCATTGGAAGGAGAAATTATAAAGAAAATTTTAGAATGTGCAGAAATGAATAGATTAACATTGAGAATAAGAGATAAAGAGGAGTAGATGTATTTCAAGACATGGGATAAATTTTATGATTGGTTAGAAAAGAAATATGAATAAGGATATAGAAATAAAAAATAATTGTTTTCTCTTGACTAGATGATGTCAAGTAAAAGGAGAAAGGGGAGGGGGTAAAAGGAAAAAAAGTGAGATATTATAAAAATACGCAAATGATGAAATAAAAATAAATAATAATTGAATAAGAAATTGAAATGAGAATAAAGATAATTAGAAAATTGGGGCTGCTCGCATACCACTTTAGATTGAACTGAAAAGGGAAACAACAGCAGAGAGGGGAAGGAGTAGAGAGAGAGGGAGGGAGAAGAGAGGAGAGGAGAGAAGAGAAGAGAAGAGAAGAGGAGAAAGAAGAAAGGGAAAAGGAGAGGAAGAAAAGGGAGGGGAAGAGAAGTAGAGGAGAAGGTTAGAAGGGGCGAAGAACAGAGGAGTGGGGGAAGAGAAGGGAAAGTAGGAAAGAGAAGGAGAGAAAGAATGAAGGAAGTAGAAGAGAGAGGAAGGAAGAGAAGGGGAGGAAAGGTAAAGGGTAAAGGAGCAGCCCCGAAAAAGTAAAAATTAAAAATGAAAGTTAAAAGAAAAGATGAATGAAAAATGATGGAAATGACTTTACATGTAAATGTGTTTATGAGAAATAAAAATAAAAAACTTTATTAAAATAAAAAAAGCAAGAATAAGCCAGGCACCCACTCCAACTTCTAGCAAATCCTGGTGGCGCAGTGGACTAATTCACTGTTATTAAGATCAGCTGCTTGCAATTACTGCAAGTTCAAATCCCACCAGGCTCAAGGTTGACTCAGCCTTCCATCCTTTCTAAGGTAGGTGAAATGAAGACCCAGATTGTGGGAGCAATAAGATGACTTTGTATAAATATACAAAAGTATGAAGGCTATTGCTTAATGCACTGTAAGCCGCCCTGAGTCTCCGGAGAAGGGCGGCATATAAATCAAATAAAAAAAAAATCCCCTCTTATTTGTGATAGAAGGAGAAGTACACAAGAGCTGGCTTCTACTGCAGCCCAGATATTTCTCCCTGTGTTATAAACTCGGCATGGCCATTATACATTTACCTGTCCATAAAGGAGATAATTTACTGGAAATTTAGTACCTTCTGGACCTCAACTAGCACCTGAACTCACTGGTGTCAAATGGAAAATCGTTTACATTTTCAGTGTTATCTTTGAGTACAGAAGGTGGCACCTGGCCCTTGGTACGAATGCCAGCCAGTCACGCCTACTCAGCTGATGTAATTGCATTGAGAGATTGCAGACCAGGCAACTTTTTTTTCTAAACTAAGGCTTGCAGCAATGATGGGAATGGCTTATCCTTTTCTTTAAGCCTAACCCACAGAGTAGATGATAGGATTTAACCCTCGTATCTATGAGTGGGGTTTTCTGCACTCATCCTAGGTCAGAAATATATATATATATATATATATATATATATAAAAGCGAAAACCACTCACGCATTAATCATGAAATCTCAGAACCGTAAACTTGAAATTTGCCACGAATGTTCCTCTTGGCTTCTAAGTGCTCACTAAGAAAGGATTTTTCGAAATGACCATCAGAGCATTAGTATTTCCTATATTATTATAACATGTTCTGATGTTAATTTGTTAGAGGTTCTACTCCCCCTCCCAACTTGAAAATAACTCTAGAGAGAATGGGATAGCATAGGACAGGCTTCTGTGGGGCAAGCCTCATGGAGGGAAGAGGCTAGAAAGTCTGAGGGAGAGAAGGGGATATGATATGGGAGGATTCAAGCTGTGTTGATTTATCAAGCCTGATCACAGTTTCGTAGCGAAGCACGGGGATCCATCTAGTAAAACAGTAAAAGGAATCAGTAGTTTACATGATTAATACAATGTTTGATCCATGATTCTAGTTCTTGAGCAATTTCAAAAGAATGAGATCCTTCCCCCTCTTCCCCCCTCCACTTCTCTGTTCCCCAGTCTTATGTTACTTAAAAGCATGCTCGCTCTTATGGCATAGTGGAGGGGAGAGATCCTTGGCTACAGGAAGGGGTAAAATGGTGTCCATTTTGTTCTGTCCTTTGCTTTCCTTGCACCTTTCCTAAAGGCTGTAACACTTGATTAGTCAAAGAAATCAGAAGGAGCCAGCTAGCATGTTCTGACTAGCAAATGTTATTAAAAGGCATAAGCATTGGTGAGCTGCTGCTCACTTCATCAGTTGCACCTGGTGGAATTGTGGCTCATGAGAACGTCCCTCTTTAATACTGTAACACTACCAGACTCCTTATTTTTTCAGCACCATAAACTAACTTGGCTGTCCTCCTCCGATATCTGATCAGTCAAACGTAAACGAAAAGGCAACAGTGACCAACTTAGTGGGGGTTTCCCACCCCCTGCATGATTTCTGGGCATAAACATGTCCCATTTTGGCTTATTGGCAAAGGGAAGGAAGACATGAAGAGGCTTGTGCAGAATTGGGGCATGTCAGGTTGGCCTCAGCCAGCAGACGGTTTGCCTGTGAGTTGCCGCTTCTGCTTGGAGCCCAGCCCAGACTGGAGGCACTGTTGCTCACTCCAGCAGCTGGCCAGCCCTTGTGATGTTTGTCATGTAAACAGGTTAAGAGGCGGGTGCTGTTTGTGCTCCCCAGCGAGGGAAATGAGCAACCCTGTCGAGCTGGCAGGACACCTTGGGAGGGAAGGGAGAAAGCGTTCTCCTGGGAGGACATTTCTTCGAATCCATAAAAAAACACATTAGTGGTGGCCCTATCGCTTCCTGAAATCTCCACGATCGAGAAAGAAAGGGACAAAGGGGGCCTTTACGTCAAGCCTGGACTGGTACTCTCAGAGCTGAAATCATTTTCGATCTTTGGCTCAGATTGAGAAGCAAGAAATAAAAATAAGATAATTTTCCATCACCCTTGAGGAGATAGTAGATGCAAATGGGGCTGAATGTGCTTCCTAAATCTGCCTTGGCGTGGCTTTATCATTAACACAATAATAGAATTGGAAGAGACCTGGAGGTCTTCTAGTCTAACCCCCTGCAACAAAGAGAAAGCCAAATCTTTCTTGCTTCAAGGAGGGTTTTGGAAGACAGGCTAGAGTCGCTTAATAGTGAGACAGGCAGCATATAAATTTAATAAATAAACAAATTCAATCAAAGCATATTCCTGTCAGCCCTTATAATTCCTCCTCTGTGCTGATTAAATCTTGCTCTTTCATCCTTCTTTCACTGACGTATGTTACATAACAGTGGTATGGCATCATTTTTTACAGCATAAGAAGGAGGTCTTTCTTAAGCTAGGTTCAGCCTGTGGTTTCCCAAAATCCTTTGTTTTTTCTTGCCAATGTTTAGGAAGTGGCTTGCCACGAATTTCTTGCAGGATTTAAAAAATACTTTTGAAGTTAGCATCCTGCTGATCTTCCCTCCAAATATACTGCAGTATAGGCCAGATGAAATCCCTAATTCTGAAATTAGTCAAAATTGGCCTCATGCTGCCACCTGCATGATTTTCACCAACATGCTAAAAAAACCCTCAGATGGTATGTCTTGAGTGGATAATAACACAGGATAGTTCACACATTTTTCCTGAAGTTTATATGAATCAGGTAATTTAGGTGGTTATTATCCAGGAGAAGAGAGAGTTGTCTAAACCTGTGTATGTGGCGTGCCCCCAGAGTTTTTTTAAAAAATTTAGTTAAATAGACTTAACAGATTATTTATAAGCATCTTTCTTTATTTCATCCATGCGTATTTGCATATTAATTAAATAATGGTTCTGAAGAACGTGCTTATGGATTACATGTGTACACGTGACGGCAAGCATCACTTTGAGAAGAATATTTCTATGTGAGTGAAATGGGACAAAATGGCTTAAAATTCTCCATAAAAATGTTGTTTTAAAAGAACTCTAAAACAGGGCAGCGTAAGCAGTAATGAGCAAATGAACAGGGCGAGCATTACAGGGGTGAAATTCACTTACCTTTCCCTACCGGCTCGGCTCACGCACGCCTCCTCAACGCATGCGCAGAACCTTCTGCGCATGCACAGAGGGTAAAAAACAGGATGTGATGACGTCCAGGTGGGTGGGCAGAGCCTCCCGCCGCTGGTGTTACCGGATTGTGCGATCTGGATAGATCCGGCTGAATTTCATCTAATTGCAAATAACATTGTTTACAAAATGTTTTGTGGCAGCATTTTATCAATAGAATTGAGCAGGAGAAAGAGACAAGGAAGAAAGAAAATTCAGTAAATTCTGAGAGCTTGAATGGTCAGCTCCAGGTATGAAAAAGTCATAATAACTGCTGGTTCTAAGGGCTGGATCCTAAGAACTGCGGCCGCTTATTATGAGTGATTGAGCAACTCCTCTCTGCTTGTAGTACAGGTAGTCCTCGACTTACGACCACAACCGAGCCCCAAATTTCTTTCACTAAGTGAAACATTTGTTAAATGAGTTTGCCCCATTTGATCACCTTTCTTGCCATAGTTGTTAAGTGAATCACTGTAGTTGTTAAATTAGTCAAACCATTGTTAAGTAAATCTGGCTTCCCCATTGACTTTACTTCTAAGAAGGTTGCAAAGGGGGATCACATGACCTCGGGACACTGCAACGGTCATAAATTGACTCATGTCAATTGCCAAGCATCTGAATTTTAATCACATGATCATGGGGATGCTACAATGGTCGTAAGTCTGAAAACTGGTCATAAGTCACTTCTTTCAGTGCCATTGTAACTTTGAACGATCACTAAATAAACTGTTGTAAGTCGAGGATTGCCTGTATGGAATATAAGGTAGCCAATTTCCAGTGAACAAATGATCATTGAGAATGAATAAGAGTTTGTTGGTAGAATTCCTGACAACCTTTTCCTCTTAATGAGTAGCATGTTTTTGGCGCATTGAGAGTCTGAAAAGGGAGAACATGAAGAAATAAAAATGTTTTGTTAATGGTGTTGAAGAAACAAAAGTGAAGATGAACAGACAGAAATCTATAATCCTGACTGAAAATGTTTATGATTAAGAAAAAGTCAGAGAATTGGAACTTGAGTGTGGCCACCCTTCAGCAGATCAGGGCATACGCAGTTTTATCACATCAAAAAAGAAGAAAAAAGAAGAAGAAGAAAAGAAGTGGTACAAAATAGCTGACAGAAGAAAATAAAGGGACATATTCAGTGGATGAGCAACTAAAAGCAAGAAGCAATTAGAAGAAATTTTGCACCAAAGGAATCGAGAGACAGCTTTGAAATGCTCACCAAAGAAACAGGCTCTGAGCATTTTTGGAGGGGAAAAAAAGGAGAGACAATGCTCAATAGGAGACAGAGAACAATTGTGTCAGCTGATGGCCAACGGCCAAGAGGAGCCAAAACAAACGTATATTACCTCATGAATTGTGTTGTCTTCCAAGATTAGAGATTGTGGCTTTGAAAATTACTTTTTTCCCCCTGCTGATCCACTTAGGGACAAATAACACTGCAAAGTACAGCTACAGCTGTATCATTATGCACTCTGAAGATATAGTAAGGAAGCTCAAAGAAGATGCAATCAGGTAAAGGATGTTATATGTAGAGAGTAATTTGAGGAATGTAGGTGACTTGGAATAAGGATGATGAAAGAGATGTGGTAAAAATAAAAATGTACAGAAGAAAGAAATAGGTTTGAATGGCCTTTGAAAGGCTAAAAGTGTGAATCCCTTTGTTTGATTATTTTTCTTTGTCAGCTCTTTTGTAGTATTACCTTTCTCTGATCTGATCAATCATCATATATTTTAATTTGCTGAAGGGTGGACAAACATGGTTCCTTATTTAATGACCACTTGTTTAACAATTATTTAAATTTACAATGGCACTGATTGATTGGTAGTTATAAATAGACCTTGTACTTACATCTGGCACAGTATCCTTGCAATCATGTTACTATGACCCGGGTACATGGTGTCCAATTTATAGTTATGATATTGCAGCATCCCATGGTCAGGTGATCCCAATTTGAAGCTTTCCTGCTGATTTTACACAAGCAAAGTCTACAGGAAACCTGGCAGAAAATTGGAAATAATGGTCATATGAGGTCCTTGCTTAAGGACTCCGTGCAGTTCTCACTTAATGATGGCAACCAGGACTGCTGGAACTGCCATCATTAAGCAGTGTGGTCATATGGTTTTTCAATTTATGATGGCATTGCTTGACAATGGAGTTTCCAGTCCCAATTTCTGTTGTTAAGTGAAGAAAGAGAGGGGAGAACTGAATCTGATTAGGTTTTTAAAGCGTGATGGCTGGGAGTTGAAATTAAGTTGAATTCTAGGAATTGAAGTCCACCAGTCTTAAAGTTGCTAAGGTTGGACCTACCCCCCCCCCCCAGCTTAAAGGAAAATAAGATATATTGCTGTGCCAAGATGGAGAGGACAAAGCTCTGGTTTTCAGAAGGAACAACAGTGGAGGCCGGTGGCTTCTTGTGAGGTGGCTGTGAGGGGCTGAAGAGAGAATGTGCCACTTTATTTTTAGTGATGGGTCCTGAAAGTAAGATGCAACCAGGGATTCAACAGGCTCCCAACCTTTTAGCCTTTGAAAGCCATTGAGACCTGACTTTTTTTTTTTTACTGAGGCACTGGGATAGGATTGTGTAGGTAGATATAGGTAGTCCTTGACATGTGACCACAATTGGGACCAGAATTTCCATTCTTAAGTAAGATGAGTTACAGTCAATTTTATGATTTTTTTGCTGGTGGATAAGCGAATCACTGAAGTTGTTAAGTAAATCATCTGGTTGAGTGTGATTATTGGACGCCTAATTAGAATGTGCTCTTCAGCTAATAGAGTTTAGTTTTGCTAATGACATCAGTCTTCTTGGGACCAGCATGGTATGTCAAGGTGCTTTCTGCTCCAAAGTACCACAGTAGCACACCTGCTATTTTGCTTTCCCTACAATGTTTAATAATAGCTTGCTGAAGAAGATGCCATGACTGAGCTGACATATAAGGTGCCTTGTAGCATGATGTGTGAAATCAGCTGCTGCCTGCTGTCTTCAGCTTCAAATGCCTTCCTATCGGGGTGGGTTCTACTTACCTTTATTACCAATTCGCATCGTGCCTGCGCACACTCCTCTGCGCATGTGCAGATCACCTATGATGATGTCCGGGTCAGTGGGCAGAGCCTCCTGCCGGTTTTACTACCAGTTCTTGCGAACCGGTCCTAACCGGGGGCACTGCTTCCTATGTGTTTTTATTTTGAAATAAGTTACTACACATTGTGTTCAATGGGTTTTTATTCCACGGTTAACTGTGTTTGCCTTATCTCGGATTTCACTTTTGTGTTTTGCCAGATGTTAATCCGAACTTCCACTGTCCTTCCTCTTGCTTGGTTTCTTCTTCTGTGTTGAATATAAACTGGCCGTTTGTGCCAGAAAAATGCTAGTCTTTCATGTCCATGTTGCAAGCTGATCAGTATCTGAAGCAGCTACTGAAAAGAATGTGAGGAACACAGTTGTGTTTATTGAAATGTTTTCGTGGGCTCTTGTTATAGCACTCAGCATTCCGGTGCATTCCAGCCATGCCACTCTGCAGTTTGCTGAAGTGTCAAAGGGAGTAACTCTTGTAGTTTGCTGCCTGCTTGTTATGTCATTTAATTTCTTCTGTTTACGCACAGCTGGCCCAAGAGGGGGCTGAGAGGGGGAAAAAAAAATCAAAATGCCATTCCTTCCCATTCTGCTGTCCATAAAAAAAAAACACTGCTTGAACTTTCACATCTTTGTAATAATGATATTTTTCAGCAACAGCAGACTGTACATCCTTGGTATCCACAGGGAAACAGGGATATTGGTATTTTCTTTGTGGTTTTATTTTCTACACACAGATGTAACACCATAACCTCCAGCAAATATACATTATATAATCCTGAATGATCATATAACAATGTTCTTTCCTTCACTCCCTTATCTCCCTGATAAGCATTTGTTGGTGACATCCTGATATCGTCACATTTCCATTACTGTGTGTCAGGGTTGGAGAACCTGTATCCTTCCAGATGTTTTCAGAATTGGTCATGCTAGTGGGAGCCGTTGAAAGCTGACATTTGGCAACATCTGCAGGGTCACCGAGTCACCATCCCTGGGTTATTGGCAAAGCATGTGAGTTTAAGAAGGGACTACAAAAACACTCCCACAGTTTTTCTAATTGATATAATCAGAAATGAATGTGGTCTGATTTGCTTACCAGCATGCCATTTGAAAAGGCTGTTGTAGCAATTGAGTGTCCACCCAGCCATTTATCTTTTACGTTGTGGGTCTTCAAGGAGTACTTTGTGTGAATAACCACAAAGCCTCTACAAGTGCTGGTTAAGCAGGGATGTGCATCTGAGTTTTCTTTGGGATGAAATGGGAGTTCAAGTTATCTCTTCAAATGTTTATTTACTTTTTAAAGTTACTTTTAGTTGCTTCTATGCCTAACCTATGGCTGTAATATAATACCATTCCTCATCAAATGTTAATTGGAGAGAGGGGCATAGACTTTCTCTCAGAATGACTGTTGTCTTCCCTAAGCAAAATAATATATGCTCAGCAGCTGCAGGAAGGTCTGAACTGGGGCTCTTCTTCCTTTGCAAGTCACAGAATTGGAAATCAGTGTGAGTCACGATTAGTAGAAGAGGGTGTGGAAGGAAGGGAACAAGAAAAACTGATAAAAATGTTCTGATTTTTTTTTGAGGGTGGGGGGGTTTACATGTTTTAAAAATTCTATTATATCAAAGCAGCCTATATCAATATTTCCATCTATCTTGGCTAAAGTGATGTTACCCTATTAGAGTCCTGGTGGCACAGTGGACTAATTCACTGTTATTAAGATCAGCTGCTTGCAATTACTGCAAGTTCAAATCCTACTAGGCTCAAGGTTGACTCAGCCTTCCATCCTTTCTAAGGTAGGTGAAATGAGGACCCAGATTGTGGGGGCAATAAGCTGACTTTGTATAAATATACAAAAGTATGAAGGCTATTGCTTAACGCACTGTAAGCTGCCCTGAGCCTCCGGAGAAGGGCGGCATATAAATCAAATTAAAAATTAAAAAAATAAAATAAAAATAGTAATCAACTGTAGTTCTAATGATGCTCACAACCCTGTATTTCATTTATTTTTCAATTGTGGAAAAACATGGAAGAGCAAAATCCTGCCTCTTTTGTTCACTTCATATACATGGCTAGATTAAGCCTATTTCTTATGAGAAAATGGTTTGCATTTATTCATGGTTGTTTTTAACCATGCGAAGATGTGCAAAGAATCTACACTTCCTTGACTGGGATTATCTGATTTTTTTTTAAACATAACTTCGCCTTTTTTTCGAACAAATTTTTGTTTTACATTCCCTTCAATTCCATCTGCTTGTAAAGTCAGGATTGTACATGTATTTAGGTACAGCTATTTATGTATCAAGATAGGTTGATAAATGTTCATTTTCAGCTGCTTTGGCGTGAAAGACACATGCTTGCTGTGAAAAAGCAGCAAGAATGATATTTCTACAGTAAATGCCAGTGGAATATTCCTTTCTTCCTTTTTTTTAAAAATGCCATATTTGGTTACAGTATCATTTTATTCACATCAAAGCAGTCAAAGAAGGTGGAAGCTTGCCTTCAAGAAGTTATGGGAGATGTAATAACGGCAGCAAGAATGGTATTTGCACAAAATTGGAAAGCAGAAAAAATCCCTACAAAGGGAGAGGTAATTGAGAAAATATTGGAATGTGCAGAAATGAATAGATTGGCATTGGCATTTAAAGGGAAAGAAGAGTCGGAGTATTACAATATATGGGGGAAATTTTATCAATGGATAGAAAGCAAGTATAGACAATAAATAATGTAAAAGTAAGAATTTTCGGAAGAATATGTACGTTAAAATTAAATGAAAGAGGAAAGATAAATATACACATTAAGAAAACAATGATAAATATTGAAGATGATGACACAAAAATGTTGTACCCAGATGATACATGGGTTGATTAATGATGTACAGGAATGATAGAAGATATGTAATTATAAAGCAAAAAGAATTTGAAATGAAGATGTAGGTAAATAGAACACTGGGGCTGCTCGAATACCATCTTAGATTGAATTGAAAATGGAAACAACAAGGGTGTGGAAAAGGAGAGAGGAGTAGAGAGAGGGAAGGAGGGGGGTAGGGAGGAAAAAAGTGAGAGATAGAAGAGAGAGAAAAGGAGAGGAAGAAAAGGGAGGGGAAAGAAGAGTAGGAGAGAGGGTTAGACAGGGAGGAAGAAGAGAGGAGTGGGAAAAGGAGAGAGGAAGTAGAAAAGAGGAGAGGAGGAATGAGGAAAGTAGAAAGAGATAGAAGAAGGAAGAGAAGGGAAAAGGAAGAGGAAAGGTTGTGGTAAAATAAAGGCGAGGAAATGGTAAAAGAGCAGTCCTGAATAACTAACAAATGAAAGTAAATGGATAAGATGAATGATTAATAATGAATGATGAATAAGAGACTGTACATTTAAATACGTTTATGAAAAATAAAAATAAAAAACTTTTTACACAAAAGAGGTTTTGGAGCTTCATCACTGGAAGCTTTCAAGAAGAGACTGGACTGCCATTTGTCTGAAATGGTGTAGGTTCTCCTGCTTGGGTGGAGGATTGGACTAGATGACCTACAAGTTCCCTTCCACCTCTGTTAATCTGTTAAAGATTTGTTAAAGTCGAAACATTTTCTTTAAACCGTTTATGATTCCTGTTTTGTTATTCATTTAAACTGCATATTATTGTAGAAAATAATTGAATTTTCTGGAGATCCAGAACTAACTGATCGAAAGTGCTGTAAGATTTTTTTAAAACTGGTGTGTGCTTGTGTTTATGCACACATACTGCCATAGGTAGGTAGCTATAATGAAAAATGAATCAGATTCTAAAATAAGACTTGGAACTACATTAACATATACCAATATAACATAATATAAAAATAAATCTCACTTCCTTGGTCATTTCCTTTGAATGGAGGATACTATTTGTATTGCCCTGGCCTTAATAAATGTAAGAGATAATTCCTTCCTCACTTTGTAAAATGTCTATGGAAATGTCCTTGATTTTTGACTTGGTTTTTGTTTCCAGACTCCTCTTCCAGAGAGTGAATCAACTCTGGTGCCTGGCCACAACCTAAAGCAGGTAATAAACATGATATGTGCGCAAACAAAAAAGAATCAGCTATAATGTAACAAAGCTCACTCATTCCTTGAGTTCTAACACCACCATCTCTAAATAGGTATCCTCTACAAAAGTTGTCCATTCCAGGCAGTTTTGGTAGTTGTAATGCCAACATCTCCAGAAGATTCCAAGTTTTGGAAGATGGACCTCTGGGGTTCAGTGTAATGCTACACATAGTAAAGCAGCTCAGCCAGCAATGAATTTACTAATGGAAGTCCTTCATCCAGATCTGTATTCTGCCTTGAATTTGCTAATTATCTGTTTGACACATTCTTTCTGCAGTCTGGGCGAACTATTCTAATTATTATGATAAGTTGGTGCTTGTAGAATAATGTGATCACATGAAAATACTACCTATTTTATTCATACTATAAGAGCTGGAGACATCTCATGTTCCTTACTGATTCTATTGACCACAAGAATGTAACATTTATATTTAGGAATCCTGGTTGTTAATTCTTGATTGATGTTTTTGTTGTGAACATACAAGATTATGCAAATTCAGCTTGCACATTTTTTGGATTCAAATTCAGAACAGGCATTTCAAAACATGAGAACACCCACATACCACCTGTTTGCATCTCCTGAAAAGCTGCTTAAATTTTACAATTTTAATTTTTTTTAAAAAATCAAAGCTTAACTGTATTTGTTTACAACTCTGATTTTAAGTAGCTTTTCAGGAGATGCAAAAACATGCATTTGAGGTGAGATCATTTTAAAAAAACCACAGGTTTTATAGGAATTATCTCTTTACGGCAGTCTAGTTTTAAAAATATTTATCATCCACATGCTCCTAGGCACTTTTAAATGCACCTGTAAGACACAAGGGATCAGACTACAGGTAGTTCTTGATTTAGGATCACAATTGTGACTGACATTTCTGTCATATGTTCTTATAGTCATAAGTTGATTCATACCAAATTTTATAACTATTTTTATGGCAATTATTAAGCAAATCACTGCAGTCGTTAAATGAATCACATGATCGTTAACCAAATCCAGCTTCCCCAATGGGTGTTTTTATGCCACTTTTTCCCAGAAATTGGCAACTAGTCATAAATGCAAGCTAGCAGTAGCCAAGCACTCAAATTGTGATCAGTGACTGTGGGAGTATTGCGATGGTTGTTAAGTGTGAGTGTAGGCCATAAGTCACTTTTTCCAATGCTGTCATAACTTTGAACCGTAATTAAACAAATGGTTGCAAGCCAAGGACCACCTATCAATAGCTAAGAAGCATGATGGTTATGGATTATAATGGAGTTGTAATACCCTTTATTGGGTGATATGAATGGGAAGATGATATGTAGATCATCTACATGATATGTAGATAGGCCATCTCCGTTCTGGGAGTACAGTTCTAGAGCTTAGGGTTGCTTTTCTCATTTTTTTAAAAAAAAGAAATTATTTTTACTTGTATAAAAAATGCTGTTCTATATATTTGCAAAGTGTTTATCAACATAGTGCAAGTGTTTCTGCTAATGCTTTGGCTAGACTTCTTAAAGCATGGCTAGCAGCTCTGTCCTCTTGCCCTCCTGCCCAAATTAGTATTCACTGACATTTGAATATCCAGAAGATGAGATCAAGTATAGTAGCCCCTCTTACATTTTATTTTGCAGGCTTCCTCCAACAAAATTCGGAGAGCAGGAAGGCTCCTCTGCGCACACTTGATAGTCATGTATCCAGATTTAATCCGCGACCATAAGCATCACCTCCGGCTTCACAGGTATGTATACATGTGGGCCCCTGGAGCAAGAAATTAAAAGCAACTGGCACTTCTGTCCCCCCCCCCCCTCCCTCATGGTCTAGGTTGAAAATGAGATACAGGTAGATGACATTACCATTTTCGCTAAAGATTTTATCAGTGCCTTCACGAGCAAAATATCCAGGGATGTGTTACATGAGAACAATGAGGCTTCTTAGTGTAGATTTGCACAAGTCTGGAACTCTTTCTTTGACAGTATTTGGTTTCCATTGAATTAACTGTTCTAGAAGAAAAACCTTGCAGAATCTTGTACAATAATTGTTTGTTTCAGCAATCATTAAGTAGCCACATGACTGACTGACTGACTATCTATATCTATCTATCTATCTATCTATCTATCTATCTATCTATCTATCTATTTATCATCTATCTATCTTTCATATTTTCTAACTGCCCATCTTCCTTAGAGAGGGTCTCTGGCTGGTGTATGATTTATGAGGGCATTTATTTGCATTCATTTTTACCTGTACATATAAATTGGCTTTATTATATGGATAATGAAACAAACACAGTGTTAAAAAGTCGTGATACTTATGTAGTTATTTACCAAGCACATCTAAATTATATGAAAGTAACCAAAATATCTTTACAATCCCCAAGGCATGTCACAAATTTTGAGCACCCCTATTGTTTGAAAATTGAAAGTTGAAAAATGTGACATGCCCTAAAATTGGATATGCATGTATCCAAAACCATATGAAAGTGGTTTTATGCTACATGTTCTCATATAAATGTCATGTAATGAACCCTGAGTGATTTGAATTTCATTGATTAGAGTTCCCTGATTAGAGCTGAAACAAAATTAGAATTTTAGGTTTTCAAGATACCTAACGTTGTTTAATCCATGATTAAAGAATGGATTTTATTAAGGAATACAAGACTATTGACATTGGAGGGTCATGATTTACAACTGGGTTGGCACGCCTTTTTATGGTACGGGAAACAAAGGATACATGGATATTTCCAAAGGCATTATGTAAGAAATCAGTGTGGGAGAGAGTGAAAGAAAAACATTATTTGAATATTCCACTGTGGCTTTCTACAATAGAAGCGGTGACATACCCAAATATTGTGTACATGGGGAATATTGTTAGATATAAAGACATTTTGACAGATCGGGTAGAACTGAAACAAAAACAAGAACTAGAGAGTCAAGGGATTGAGATAGATTGGTATACAAGACTGCAAATACAATCAAGATATGAAGCAGATTGTAGGCAATATGCTTTAACTTGGGGAAATCAGAACTGGATGAAATATTGACAGGAACAGATGAGAAAATGACTAAGAAATTATATAATTATTTATTGCATATTAGACTAGAAGATGAAGTTGTGTAAAGAAGTAAAACAATATTGGGTGAAAATACAAACATGGTTAGAGAGAATGTTGCAGCGACATATAGAGTTAAAACCAGAGATATTCTTATTGGGAATTTTACCAGAGAATTATAGAAAGAAGATACATATTTGATTATTCATATAATAACAGTGGCTAGAATTGTATTTGCACAAAACTGGAAAGCAGATAAAAATGGAAGGAGATATTATAAAGAAAATTTTAGAATGTGCAGAAATGAATAGATTAACATTGAGAATAAAAGGTAAAGAGGAGTCGATGTATTTCAAGACATGGGATAAATTTTATGATTGGTTAGAAAAGAAATATGAATAAGGACATAGAGATAAAATAGATAGCAAATAGATGGGAGAAAACAATTAGAAAAATAGATACCTAGATGATGCCAAGTAAAAGGAAAAAGCGGAGGGGGGGTAAAACGGAAAAAGTGAGATATTATAAAAATGTATGCAAATGATGAAATAAAAATAAATAATAATTGACTAAGAAATTGAAATGAGAATAAAGATAATTAGAAAATTGGGGCTGCTCGAATATCACTTTAGACTGAACTGAAAAGGGAAACAACAGGAGAGAGGGGAAGGAGTAGAGAGAGAAGAAGGGAGAGGACAAAGGAGTGGAGAGAGAGGAAGGGAGAGGAGAGAAGAGGACAAAGAAGAAAGGGAAAAGGAGAGGAAGAAGAGGAAGGGGAAAGAGCAGTAGAGGAGAAAGTTAGAAGGTGGGAAGAAGCGAGGAGTGGGGGAAGAGAAGGGGAAGTAGGAAAGAGAAGGGGAGGAAGAACGAAGGAAGTAGGAGGAGAAACGGGAAGAGAAGGGGAGGAGAAGAAGAAAGGTTGGAGTCAGTGGTGGGTTCCACCCAATTTGGCCTGGTTCCTGCGAGCCGGTAGCGGTGACGATATGACGTCACCAAACTGGTTCTCCCCCCGCCTGCCCTCCCTGCATTATTCTTACCTTTTATTTGGCCCCACTCCCAATGTATTGCTGCCTCCTGAGTCCCAGCTGATGGCTAGAGGGACTTCAAAGGGCCACCCTACAGTTGATCAGTGTTAAAAGAAAACAAATGAGTAGACCAGTGTCTGCAGAAATAGATGGGTAGACCCAGTGGTGGATTTTACTTTGGTAGAACGGGTTGTTAAGTAGTTAAGCCAGTGGTTCCCAAAATGGGCGGTACCATGGCTTAGGGGTCAGTAAGAGGCAAGGGGGGCGGCAGGGGGGCACTAGAGGCAAAAGGGGGCAACAGGGGGGCACTAAGTGGCAAGGAGGGTGGCCCCCACCCTTTGGCCTGTGCCTCATAGCAGTTACCTCCTTGCAAGCAAACAGCAAGAAAAACAACTCCTTTCAGCTTCAGCATAGGCTAATTAGCCCCTTGATTAGATCTGCCTCCCGACTCTCAGCTGATTTGCTCTCAGCTGTTTTGCACAGGGCTCAGCTGCTTGCTGCAAAGAGCTAAATTGCTGGAGCAGATTTTTTTTTCTCCTTATGCAAATCAAGCTGAAAACAAAATTGAAAGTAAAGCAGGGTGTTGGCTGTTATGTTGGAAAATTAGGCAGAGGCAGATTTCTTTTTCCTCACCAAAAAAGGTAGGTGCAAACAATGGGAAATTTAATTCAAAAGAGGAGAGTTCAAGATTTTAAAACAAAAGAAAAAAAGCTCTATTTAACTAGGGAATTGTAAAAATTGAGATACTATTAATTGCATGTTGTGTTGAAAGCAGAAATGGTTAAATTGTGGTTTGGAGGAATATATGGGGGAAATTATTTGGTTTATTATTATTGGTAAATATAATTAATTGATTTGTAAGAAATTGGATTGCATGGAAATAATTGGAATATTCATATTGATTAATATACAAAAAAGATAGTTATATAACTAATTGATTTATATTAAAATGTTGAATTTGTATTAAACAACTGTAATATTACATAATTAACCAATGTGAGGATGGATATAAAAATAGATGACAATGGGAAGGGGTATAATATAGAATAGAAGGGAAAAATTGAATTTGATTAAGATTAGAGATGAGGATGAAGGGTAATATTGGTTTTTTAAAAAAATAGATGAGGAATAAATATGGCAAAAAGGAAATATAGAAATTGTAAATTTAATTGAAATGACTAAACGCTGTTTAAATTTGTGAACCGGCCAAATACCCTGTTCAAAGAAAATACATTGTATGTTTGTATGTGTGTTTCTAATTATTGTTATTTATTCATATTTGTTCTCTTTTATTCTTTAAAGTTTAACAATTCATTCTTTATCTTAATATCTTGTTGGGCTTGCCTTTCTTCCCTTTCATCTTTTTTTATTGTACAGCAATCTTTCTCCTCAAACCTACCACTCTCTCTTTTCTTTCCTTCTTACTCTCTCTTCCCCCCCTTCTTCTCCTCCCTACTTCCTCTTCCTTTCTCCTTCTCCTCCTCTCTTCCTCCCTCTCTTACCCTCACTCCTACTCTAATTTCCCTTCCCTTCCTTCTTCCCTGCTCTTCCTTCCCTCTCTTTCCTTCCTTCTTCCATCTCTCTTCTCCTTCCTTCATCCCTCTCTATTGCTGTATCTTTTTGTGCATATGGATTACTCAGAGGGCTGAAAAAGTTATTTTTGACTGATCTTCGCACTTTTGACCAGTCCTCGAATTTACAACTGTCTTCACATTTTACATTTTTCGCCCTATCTTGTCACCATGGTGAAGAGAAGCAGTTGTGAAATGAGTGACACGTTTGTTAAGAATGCTACAATGGGCATAAATGATGACCAGTCATAAGTGCAAGGACTGGTCAAAAGTGCGAAGACCTGTCAGAAATCACTTTTTTCAGCCCTCTGGGTAGTCCTTTTGTGCATATGGACTACTCAGAGTGCTGAAAAAATTATTTTTGACTGGTCCTCGCACTTTTGACCAGTCCTCGAACTTATGACTGTCCTCACATTTTACATTTTTTGCCCTATCTTGTCACCATGGTGAAGAGAAGCAGTTGTGAAATGAGTGACATGGTTGTGAAGAATGCTCCACGGGCATACATGTGAGGATGGTCATAAGTGTGAGGACCAGTCAAAAGTGCAAGGACCTGTTAGAAATGACTTTTTTCAGCCCTCTGAGTAGACCTTATACACATAGCCATGGCCACCCGGTCACATGACCAGCTAGCCATGCCCACCCAGTCACATGACCTCCAAGCCATGCCCACAAAATAAGCCACACCCACAGAACCAGTAGTAAAAAAATTTAGAACCCACCCCTTGTTGGAGTAAAAGTAAAGGGTAGAAGAGCAGCCCCGAAAAAGTAAAAATGAAAAATGAAAGTTAAAAGAAAAGATGAATGAAAAATGATGGAAATGACTGTACATGTAAATGTGTTTATGAAAAATAAAAATAAAAAACTTGAAAAAAAAGATACCTAACGTTGGACTTTTTGGGAGTGTGAAGTAGGGTGCTTCCTGCAGAATTCTGGGAGTTGAAGTTCATGCATCGTAAAGGTCTCAAGGTTGAGAAATCCTGGAATAATGTGACACTCTTATGTTTTTATACTTCCATTCCTGGTAAAGCCAAATCTTTCTAATTTAAGATGTTGATTCCATAGTGGATACTTCTCGGAAAACTATTGCTTAATGCAAGCAGTCTTCTATTGCTTCCCAGCATGTTACCTCTGATATGGGAGTCACAAATTGCAGCTTTTGCCAAATATGGGAGCAAATTTCTCAGTTAAATGATGTCTGGAATTCTTCTAAGGGACCTAACCAGGAAGCTTCATACCTGTTTTCTGTCCTGTCCCAACAATGGATGGAAGGCAGTGGTGAAATCCAATTTTTTTTTACTACCGGTTCTGTGGGCGTGGCTTGGTGGGTGTGGTGTGGCTTGAGGGGCGTGGCAGTGGAAGGATACTGCAAAATCTCCATTCCCTTCCCACTCTTGGGGGAAGGATACTGCAAAATCCCCATTCCCACCCCACTCTGGGGCCATCCAGAGATGGTATTTGCCGGTTCTCCAAACTACTCAAAATTTCCGCTAACCGGTTCTCCAGAACCTGTCAGAACCTGCTGGATTTTACCCCTGATGGAAGGGGACAGTTGCATCAATAACAAACCAATGATGATCTCTTTTAAGGTGGAGGGGCATGAAGCAGTGCACAAACACAAGTATAACCGTTATTTTACTCAGCTCCAAAGAACTCCCATGCTCAAGAGAGGAGAGATTTCTTTAATAAGGTGATCCTTGCATTTTCCGAACATTTATTTAGTGGTCCGTGATTGCAGAAAATGTGAGGAGCATTAACCTGAAGTTTTATCAGTGAACAATCCTACCTGGAATTTGAAGCATGCCCTCTTAGTTACCTTGATCTCAAAAACCACTTGGAAATCACTGTCGTTTTGTGTTTCTTTCAGGCAGTGTTGTTCTGGGAAGGAACTGGTAGACGCACTTCTTAGTGCAGGGCTTTCGGTGCAAACCCGCAGCCAGGCCCTTGGACTTTGTCAAGTGTTGATGGATGAAGGAGTACTGGCTCATGGTAAGTGTCACTTTCTGTGTGAGGAAAAAAACATGGCAGTTTGCAAAATACTCTTATCAGCATTGCTTTTTTAAAATTTATTTATATTTATATGCCGCCCTTCTCCGGAGACTCAGGGCGGCTTACAATGCATTAAGCAATAGCCTTCATACTTTTGTATATTTAGACAAAGTCAGCTTATTGCCCCCACAAACCGGGTCCTCATTTCACCCACCTTAGAAAGGATGGAAGGCTGAGTCAACCTTGAGCCTGGTGAGATTAGAACTCGCAGTAATTGCAGGCAGCTGGATGTTAAATGCTGCCTTAATAGGAGGCATTAGCCTGCTACGCCACTCAGGCTCAGGAGTTTCGCTTTTAGCGAAACTCCTATTCTTTGACTCTCTCATTGATTTTTTTTTTTAAAAAACAACAATCTAATGATATTTATTGGAAATATTCTCACCCTTCATGCCCAGGGTTTATTTTTAATCACTATTTGAGATCTTTTGAGAACTTTGGTTTATGCTCCTAGTCTCAATACAATTCCTAGTGGGGAATTCTACATTTATTTATTACAGGTAGTCCTTGACTTACGGCTACAATTGAGCCACAGTTTTCTGTTGCTAAGCGAGTCAGGTTGTTGAGTAAATTTTGCCCCATTTTACGACCTTTCTTGCCACAGTTGTTAAGTGAATCACTGTAGTTGTTAATGTTAGTCACAAGGTTGTTAAATGAATCTGGCTTCCCCATTGACTTTGGTTGTCAGAAGGTCACAAAAGGGGATCACGTGACTCCGGGACATTGTGACCGTCATAAGTACAAGTCTGTTGCCAAGTGTCTGAATTTTGATCACATCACCCTGGGGATGGTGCAGTGGTTGTAAGCGTGAAAAACGGTCATAAGTCACTTTTTTCAGTGCCGTTGTAACTTTTGAGCGATCACTAAATGAGCTGTTGTAAGTCGAGGACTACCTTATTGTATTTTAAATTAATAAGAAAATAAAAGAATAAGAAACAATAATAGTGATAGTGATATCTACATTGTCAAAGAGAAAAAAAACACATAAGTGCTATAAACAAACAAGTGGGAAAAAAAATACAGCCAAAAGTAATATATGTCTTTTATAACCATCAACAGTTACAGTTTTATATTTTTATTTCACCAACACTGGCATAGTAGTACGATGTTAAGAAATAAAAGAATGTTGTCCGCAAATAAAGCCAATTTGTGCTAAAGTGTTATGTACAACTCTGTATATCTCTCTGTGTTAACAGCCCACATCAAGGGTTCCCACGCAGATATTAAAAAGCGTGGGTGAAAATGGACATTTTTGTCTGGTTTGCCCTGAATAGTAGAAAAGTAGGAGAAAGCATGCCATTAACTTTTAGGTATAAGGAATTCATATAATGTCTTAATCCATTTTATGATTTCCAAAGGAAAGCTAAATCTATCTAGCGCAGCAAACCTATTCTTTTTATGTTTTCTTTCTTCCCTCCTTTGAGAAACTGGTCTATTTTGTTTCTACTCTTTGTTTTCTTTGTTAGTGAGATGTTAGCAAAATTTTTGTAAAGCAAACAAATAACAAAGTATCCCTGAACATGATCCAAAGAGACACGGATGCACTCATTTTGCTGAAGCTAAACAGATGTAATCTATCAGTTCCTGGGGTGGAAGGCCAGTAGGACAATCCTGGGTCTGGATTTTTGAATTCTGTGGAAGGAAGGCAAGGTGCAAAATGGAATCCAATCTGTAAATGAAAAGAAAGGGGGTCTCCAGCAGTGTTTTTAACCATGGGAACTTAAAAATGTGTAGGCTTCAACTCCCAGAATTCCACAGCCAGCATGCTCTTAATGTTCCCAAGGTTGAAAAACACTTCCTCAGGATCTTGACTTTTGTGAGAAATTATCTGATTGGTTGGTTGCTTGATTGGTTGGTCTGGCAGTGAGATCACAAAGCCAGTTACTTATCTTACTGTGACATCAATCTCTTCCCTATTAAGACTAAGTAAGAGATACATGCTGGCCATCAATCCAGTACTCAGTTTTTTCTCATCTGCCTCAAGGAAGCTTGCTTTGATCATCTCTTGAGATAGGCTCTGATTTCTTTACAGTATAGCATTGAAGAGCATTTGAACAGGTATTACTCAGCCCAGTTTTAAATGTTCTTTTGCTCACTGAGCCTTTAACCCCCCCACCCCCCACCCCCCTGAGTTCAGATTAGATTTATAAATGGGGCAGTACTGCCCAAATCTCCAGATCAAACATGTATTCCTACCTTTGGTTTCCTGGAATTCATAATTTGATTCCCATTCTCTATCATGAATGTGAATTCCAAAGATAAAATAAAGCTATAAGGCAAAGGGTTGTGCAGTAATTTGCATTTAAAAGAGAAAATGTATTTGCACCACTTGGCAATCCATTGAAGAAGCTGTGGTGGTCTCATTCATGAACCCACAACAATGTGCTTTCCCTCATGGAAAAAATATCCATAGATCTCTCTCTCTCTCTCTCTCTCTCTCTCTCTCTCTCTCTCTCTCTCTCCCTCCCTCCCTCCCTCCCTCCCTCCCTCCCTCCCCCTCTCCCTCTCCCTCTCCCTCTCCCTCTCTTCCCCTTTCTCTCATAAAAATTAATACAAACCAAACTCAAGAAAAAGGGGGAAAGTAAAGAGAGAGAAAACAAAGTAAGACAAGAAAGAAAAGAAAAAAGAAAAAATATATGTAAAGACTTGACTTCCAATCTTATTCACAAGTATAAACAAGTTTGGAAGCTCTTCACTCTGTATAAGTTTACAAACAGATATATCTTCTTCCCATAAGCCATTTCTTATCTATAAGTAAATCCACAAGACATCAACTTTTCAACCCTGATGTCAGCAAAAAGTCTGTAAAGGGCTGCCAGAACTTTACAAAACATCTTTTTTTTAAACCTTGATCAAAATCAATTTCATATTGTTTCCTTTTGTTTCTGAAAATCAGAATCTTTAGTGCTTTTAAATATTGTTGTGGGATTTTATCTCTTCAATTCTTCTTTGTCCCTTTGCATTGGCTTCTTTGAGGCTTTAAAAAGCCTCTTTTGTAAATCCAATAAAGAGACATTATTCAGGTTTATAAACTTGGTTTATCATTTGCATTTCACTTTTCATTTTTAAAACTTCATTCGGCTTCTTTTGCTATCCAGTAAAGAGTCCCTATTTGGGTCATTCTCTTATCTTGTCATTTGTATGTCCACTTTAAACACTATCTTGTTATCTGCATTTTTATCCAATATTTCAGACTCCATTATTTTTATATCAAGCAAGATTTTTTTCACATTCTGTCATTCCTTCATTTATAACCTTTAAATCCTATTGAAGCAGACAATACTACTGATATTGATATTGTGGCTACTAATTTCTGACCCATTCTTCAATCTTCTTTAATATTTCAAATGTTACAGTGTTTTGTTTTGTAGATCCCAATACAAATCAAAAACCAAAAGCAGAAGGTTCCCCCCCCCCCCTTTGCCTGGAACTTTTAATCCTGTCTAGCATCCAATTTAAATCATAAGGTCTCTAAATCTATTATGATTTAACAGTAGACAAAATAATTCTGGTTCCCATGAAAATCTCTTTATTTTATATAGCTAATTCTAAAATTTTATAGTAAAAGTTTTGGTGTTCCAATTTTTTTGGATTCTTAATTTGTTTATGGCTTTCTTGACTCAAAGTCTTATTTAGCTTTTTGCTATTTATTTCATATTCTTTTAAGTTCTTAAACGTATGGTTACTTTTTCTTCTGTGGAGAAATGAAGATAAACTCACCAGGTGATAAGGTATCTACTAGCCTTAAGATAACTAAGTAGGCAATCTCCGTAATTTATTAGAAGCGAGGTTAGTAAACTGAATGTCTTTTAAATGGCTCTGTTGTGGTTGTGAGCTTCATTATTGATCCCTTTGTTTCCTGGCACTCAGACCCATGTTAGACCATTGTCTTGTAATTTCATCAGCAGTTGTCCAGAGCACATGTGGGTGATCTCCCATCCTCTCCTTATCTGAAGAGATTTGGAAAAACTGGTCTAGTCATTCAGTCTGTTTTGTGTTAATCTTTGTGTTGTGTTAATCTTCTCTAGTCTCCCGGAGACATATTTAGCTCACCATGCCTCCACTGGAAGTCCCTCCCACAGCCTTCCTTTCATTGTAGTGCTGTAACAAAGCCAGTAGTGTTCCTGCTCTCTCAGAAAGCAACCCAGGTTATTTTTAAATCAGAAATTGGTTTTTTCGTAGCCTGAGGTAGTCTGGGAAAAGACAGTTCTATTTATGGAGATCTCACTGTATATGATAACTGTGTTTTTTTTCCTTGATTAATTTGGAAAGAGTTCATTTGCATTGCCAGAAAACCCAACAGAAAGGTTTTTCTATTTCATGCCATGTATTTGTTATCTGTGTACTGGACCCACCTTCTGGATCCAAGTCTTGATTAATGCCTCATTTCTGGAGGAGGTATTCTGCCTGCTTTGAGGGAAACAGTAGTTTGCATCTTCCTAAGAGGCCATCCTTGGATCCAATCATTTTGACAACTTTTGTGAATGCTGCAACCTTCCCTTTTCAAGAAAGGCTGGCAGGCCCAGGGTTAAGTGGATTATCTGGAGTCTTCAGTTAGGATTCAGACTGGGTTATGGTACTGAGATGGCATTGGTCACACTGGCTGATGACTTCTGGAAGCCCAGGATGGGAGTGGTAAATCTCTCCTGGCCCTCCTTTTAATTATCTTGATAGCTTTGATACCATTGACTGTGGTATCCTTTTGGAAATAATTTGGGGTTCCAGTCAGTATTGGTCATGGTGGTGGAGAGGTCTAACCCTAGGCCCTCCTATATTCGTGGTCTCAGAGTTCAAATTTCTCACTGCTCCTTTTTAATATTTATATGAAACTGCTAGATGGGGTTATTCAATGACATAGAGATTTAGAATCATGTTATTGTCATTTTGAATGTACACTAAACTGCATACATTAAAATGAAATTTTGTTGTATACAGCTCTCAAAGGGTCACCACCTCCAATATACACTACATAAACATGACTAAACAAATAAATAAAAAATTATGCATATACTCACATGTATTATATAACACAGACGATGAAGTATGCTGGTGATACTCAGATATATACTGTATTTTCTGGCGTATAAGACTACTTTTTAACACAGGAAAATCCTCTCAAAAGTTGGGAGTCGTCTTATACGCTGGGTATAAGCCTACCGATGCTCGGACTTCCCCAGCTGACCCCCAGTTATGGCGAGCCCCAGCTGTCTGGGGAAGTCGGAGCATTGGTAATATCCACCTGGATGCCTGGGACGGAGGGGGAAGCTCCGCGCAGCAACCAGCTGGGTCCAGCATTCAGCGGCATGCAGCCTTGATGAGATCGGCACAGCTTCCCGAATCTGAGTTGCCGGCGCTGACCGATGACGCTACGGGAGCGCCGACAACATTGAGGGGTAGTCTTATATGGCGAGTATAGCCCAAACCCTATATTTTAATAGGAAAAGTAGGGGGTCGTTTTATACGCCCAGTCGTCTTATACGCCGGAAAATACGGTACTTACATTCCAGCTGTACAGATGTTGTTTCAGTGCTTGGAGGCTGTGATGGTATTGGTGATGGTGGTGTGGTGTGCGTGGGGGAGGGGGAGGGGGGGAAGAATTCAACCCTAGCAAGATGGAATGGCTTTGAGTTTTTCACTCTCTTTGATCTGATGAGGTCTCATTTCTGACTCTCAATGAAGTAGACTTCCCTACACACAGCTGGTTCACAATTTGTGGGTTCCCCTGGACTTGCAGCTATTGCTTGAGAAGTAGGTGGGGGACCTTTGGACAAATTCATCTTGTGTACCATTTATGCTCTTTCCTGGAATGGGGGCCTCTGCTCCCTATAATACATGCCTTGGTTATTACGGCAAAGTCTATTGATAAACTAGAAGAGCTTGGACTAGCTGCACCCTGTGACAGGAGTGGGTGGTCTGTGAGATGAAGCCAGTGCCCTGTCCTCAGAAATGGATAAATGGAGTTGTTCATGCTAGAATAAGGAGGCTGTGTGGCCGAGTTTTAATTCTTTTCCTGGGCACTTTTGTCTACATATACCCCAAATGATTTTTTTCTCTTGTAAATCCAGATCACTTTCATTACCTTTAGTAAGAGGTAAATGAGATGGTGATACGGTGGAATATCTTCCTTGCAATCTCAGTGGTGGAATGAAACCATTTCTTGACTTGATCCTTCTTATTTCCTCCTTTATGCCCTGGAATCACCTTCCCTTGTCCATGCAGTACGACAGGAGAGCTACTTTCAGGATCGAGATGCTCAGTTCTTCCGATTTGTGGCCTTGGAACCAAGTGCTGAAGACAGGGATGGAGAGGAACTACTGGAGGCATTGGCATTGCTGACCCAGCTGGGCCCAACTGCATTGCTCACCACCATCCTACGCAAACCGTAAGCATTGACTGCAGGTAGCGGTCAGGAAAAAAAAAAGAGAAAATTTCAAGAAGTTAATGCATGGATCATAGCTCTATAAAATGGAGTATAATGATTATTGGATTCAATGTATTTAATTCATACAGAATTAAAGAAGGTTCTATAGCTGTGATGGCGAACCTATGGCACGTGTGCTGGAAATGGCACGCAGAGCCATCTCTCTGGGCATGTGAGCCGCTGCCCGTTGCTCTTCTGGATTCCGGATCTTCACGTACGTGGGAGCGCCAGAAACTGGAAGAGCAACTTCCCAGTGCGCATGCGTGCTCTGGGAAGATGATCCTCTGGTTTCCAGTGCACGCATGCACACCGGCCACCTGGTCTTCACATGCGCATGCATGCCAGAAACCGGAAGACCAGGTGGCCGGGGCACATGCGTACACCAGAAACTGGAAGATCATCTTCCCAGCGTGTGCATGTGCACCAAGCGACTGCTCTTCCGCTTTCCTTTGCATGCGCACTGGGTGGCTGTTCTTCTGGTTTCCGGGATGCACACATGTGTAAACTTCCATTTTGGCACTTAGTGCTGAAAGGGTTCGCCAACACTATTCTGTAGATTCTATTCAAGGAAAAAATGACTAAGGACACTGAGGATTGAACTGCAGTCCCTTCGCAGGTGAAGCAAAGACTATGCCATGGTGATCTCTTATAAAAGTGTTTGACTGTGTATGTATTTTTTGTACATCCATTTAAATCAGCAAAAAATGTCAGAAGAAGCAACAGTTTCATGGAACTGTGCCAGAAACTAAGAACCTGCTGAACCACAAGAAGATCTAATTTTCTATTCCTTCAAAAGAGTCTTAACAGACAAATTTTGGAAGCTCTTTCTGTGCCTTAGTACAATGTAGAGTATAAGCATCAGGTCTTGCTTTCTTAAAAAGGAATGTATGGTCCTTGAATATTTCAGAGTTAACCTTTGCAGGATCTGGGTAATGGACCTAATATTTATGTTGGAAGCCAGGAATGACTGAGAAAGCTAAAAGGAACTTCCTGTCAAGAAGGAAGCATGCATATTTTGAATAGATCTTTGTCCTTCCTGAGGAGAGAGAAGGACTATACACAGCTGTGAATGTAATCTTATGGGCTTAAGATGTTTTTGTATGCATAGATCTGAGATCAGCAATGTTGATGTCAACTGATGGGGGGAATGTGTGTTTCATTTTGGTCTTTCTCCTCCAGTCCTAACCAACGCACAGATGAGGAACTTGCATTGATCTTTGAGGAGTTACTGCATGTCAAAGCGGTAGCCCATCTCTCCAGTTCGGTGAGTAGCTAACAGATTCTGTCTCATTGGCCTAACTTTAATTTGTTATGAATATGCTGTGAATAACAAATAGGAAGGAATTGGTTCGTTTTTGTCATCCTTTCCAACATATAGTTGAAAATGGAAAGGATTCCTTGTTTGCTGGTTCTCTGTTGATTGGGTGCCCTTTTGATTTCTCTTTATAGCCCAGCCATCAGATCAGTGTATTGCAGTGCCCACACTTTTCCCCCCAGAATGCCATGAAATGGCCCAAGTCTGCAGCCTTCTAGTTTCTAATTTATGTTTTATTATTAAATTGTTTAAATCTCATCTTTATTACAGATAGTCCTTGATTTATGACTGGTCACTTACCAACCATTAGAAGTTACAAGGTCTTGAAGATGTTATTTCTGGCCCATCCTCAAACTTATGACTTCTGTACCACCCTACTGTCAGGCGATCACATTTTTGACACTTGGCAACTGGCTCACATTTGTGACCATGAGACCATGTGGTTTGCTTCACAACTGTAAGCAAGATCCTGAAGATCATAAAGATATCCATAAACCATAATAATGTAAACCATAATGTCGAGTCCAGGAATGTGGTGACTTGACTTACAACTGCAACAATCTATAACCAAAATTCTGGCTCCAATTGAGGTCAAGGACTACCTATACTTCTATAAGTAATTCAAAGAGGCAAACATACATAATGCTGCTTCCTCCTATTTTCTCCACAACAACAATGTTGTGAGGTAAATAGGAAAACAAAATGGCAGCTATTCTCCTACTTCTATTGCAATGTAAATAATAAATATGAATATGTCTAACGTCTGTAGAGATCCTCAGTCATCCAGGTCATGGTTGTCCCAAAGGTGCTTTTTCAGGAGGCAACTGGACTTTCTTGTTTTTTCTTTGAAGACGTTTCGCTTCTCATCCAAGAAGCTTCTTCAGCTGTGACTGGATGGTGGGGAATGGAAGGATTTATATTCCTTGCAGACAGTTGGTCATTTGCATATTGTTTCAGGGTTGTGAATATGTCTACTTATAAATGAAGTTTTTAGTAGCAAAGCAAATAAGGTAACATATTTTCTGGCACTCTTTCCCCGAATGTCCTTTTTTACATGAATTTCCTAGACTGTCTAATACCTATATATCCATTTAATCAGCTCTCAGTCACTCCAAATGCATCCAATCCAGCAATTAGAGCTGGATTCACTTCTACTCTACTTAATGCTCCCCTTAAATGATTGGTTTCTTATGCATAAAGCATACACATTAGAATAGGGGAAGGTGGGCAGGGTTTCTGTTCAGCTTTGCTCTCCTACAGGTTTTTGCTCTCCTGTCCTGAATGTCTACTGATTAGTCTTATGGAAAAAATGAAATCATGTTAAGTACTGGCACCATTGCATTTTCTTATTTGCTTGTTTGCCATTTCCCTATTCAGGTTGCCAAAGTACATTGTGTAATTTACACATTGACTTAAGAAAACAAACCCTTGGTTGATTGCATTGAGATTTCTCAGGTGACGTGCTTCGTATTGTAGATGTCTGTGGAGGACAAGACAGGAAGGAACTATGGCATAATGCAGAAGTGCAGCAGTCCATAGCTCCAAACAAACAGGATGTAACTGGCACAACTGAAATATTGCAAAGCTACAGAAAATCTAGTACCAGGCACTTACAGTAATCAGTGCTTTGTTGGCACAGATCCCTTTTCTGCTTTCCTTTCCTAAGGGATCTACGGATGCTAACAGTATTTTCCAGCCAAATGTTATATTTCTTACATCAGGAACCAACAATTACTTGCATAATTCTCCTTCCCAGTGAGCTTTGGGGAATTTTGTGTTGTGAACTAATTCAACTTCTCTACCTGATAAGTCTTCATTTGTACCTCTGCCAATGCCCGACATCCCATCTAAAGTTGATTCTTGATATAGATATGAGTTACAGCCCATTTATACACCTGTTTTTCCTTCCTTCCCTCCCTCTTTCCTTCCTTCCTCCCTCCCTCCCCTCCCTCCCTCTTTCCTTCCTTCCCTCCCTCTTTCCTTCCTCCCTTCCTTCCTTCCTCCCTTCTTCCCTCCCTCCCTCTTTCCTTCCTTCCTTCCTCCCTCCCTTCCTCCCTCCCCTTCTTCCCTCCCTCCCTCTTTCCTTCCTTCCTCCCTTCCCTCCCTCCCTTCTTCCCTCCCTTCCTCTTTCCTCCCTCCCTCCCTCCCCTCCTTCCCTCCCTCCCTCCCTCTTTCTTTCCTTCCTCCCTTCCTTCCTTCCTTCCCTCCCTCCCTCCTTCCCTCCCTCCCTCCTTTCTTCCTTCCCTCCCTCCCTCCCTCCCTTCCCCTGAAACATAAAAACATAAAAACCGGCATCTATTTTATAAACCTTCAGTTTGTTTGTCTCGGTATGTTTGTCTCCGTGTGGATTGAATTTAGAAATGTAAGGATTTACCTTAAATACTGTCTTATGCCACATGCTGACTTCGGTTACCAACTGTTGCTTTCTGAAACATGCGATAGCTCAGTGAAACGTGCTCTAGGGCCTACTCACTGGCTGTTTCTCCATTGCAGGTGAGGAGAGAGTTGGCTGCTGTACTGCTTTTTGAGTCCCATGCCAAGGCTGGAACTGTGTGTGAGTTGCATGTTTTTCTTGCTATACTCTTTCTGTCTCTGACAGTGGCCCTCCTGTATTCCATACTGCTACTTTACGCAGCAAATTTAACTGTAGCTAGCTAGGCTGGCAGGTGTACTAGCCATTGTGAGTTGGCATCTTTGAAATGATATGCATCTTTATGCATGCCACTTGCAGTATCACAACAACTTATGCCAGCATTGTAAAAAGGAACAACGATGGCATTCAACAATCCTTTCATTCTGTAAAATCAGGGAGGAAAGCTGTCAGTGTTGCTGTTCATTTTTCTCTCTTTAAAGTCTGTGTATTCCTTTTTAAAAGGTTCCCAGTTAGCTCTTTTGTTCTTAACTCCAGCTCAAGAGATTCTTTTCTTCTTCTGTTCATTTATTTCTAAAACTGTTCATTTTTAACTGCACTACATTTGCCTCTGCCGTAATTTTCCATGTAATTAACATATAGTCCTTTTTTCCCCCCTCCTCCATAGTGTTCAGCCAAGGGGACAAGGGCACGTCCTGGTACATCATTTGGAAGGGATCAGTCAATGTTGTTACGCATGATAAGGTGTGAACTTTTAATCTCTTTAGGCATCGAAAGGCTTGGTTTCAGAATAAGTCCAAGAATTCTATAGGCATTCAGATACCAGAAGAGCATGAACTCTGAATTTCTTTCAATGTTTCTAGCCCTTGGATTTATGCTTTAGAGTTGCTTGTATTTGCAAACAATTGATGAATAGCTTTATCTCAAACTTTTACATGGTTACAAATTCTTCCTTTGTCATGATCTAACCCTTCCCTTGTTAAATAACAACTCACCTTTCGATAATCCAGGCATTTTCCAGCTGTCTGGGCTCCAACTCCCCAAATTCTCAACAATATTCAGGTTGACTGGGGAAAGTCTGGAGTCAAAATTTACCTTTCTGTAAGGTTCCCATATATACAAGGCTAATTTAAACATCTGTAATTTTCCTAGACATCACCTCACCTACTCCCTAATTCACAAATCCACGAAAGAATATAAATTGCAATAAAATCCTGTGTGCCAAATTTCCCCGCCCTCCCTGGATAATTTTAGTGCTAAAATTTGTCCACATGAATGAATTTGCCCATTGCAAATCAGCTTCCCATCCCCTTATGTTTACATACAAACATATGTTTCTATATATATATAGAGAGAAAGAAAGAATAGGGGAGAAAGGTAAGGTGGGAAAATGGCTTGGCTTTTTGTCTGCTGTGCTGACTTCCTATGTATGTTTATATTACTTATCATAAAATGGTGTCATGGAGTACAGTAGCCATATAATAGAAAATAAATATATCTAAGAGGTTAAAGTAGGGTGGAATGCTGTGTTGCTGAATAAAAACAGGTTTACCATATCATTTAAGACATTCAGGGAGTGTGCCTTTGCAAGGCAAAATTAATATAATTGTGTGTGCTTAACCTTCTGTCCTTACAACAGTTGCCCTTTCTTCCTAGGCTGTGTTTAATCTGGTTTCCTCCTGGTTAAGTTAGAAATAAGATACAAAAGAACAATTTTGTGTTTTTAGTAGTCAAATGACCCCAGTAGGGCAACTCATATTTGCCAAGGTGGTATCTAGATTTTGTGACTGAAATAATTGGTTCATTCACTCGTTCTGCAGGGCTTAGTGTGCACCCTACATGAAGGTGATGACTTTGGCCAGCTGGCACTTGTGAATGATGCCCCCCGTGCTGCCACCATCATCCTTCGTGAAGACAGTTGCCACTTCTTGCGAGTGGACAAAAGGGATTTCAACCGGATTCTCAAGGTAGGCATGGAAATCCATCATGCTGGAGACTGAAACTATTGTGTTTGGGAAACAAATTTGCAACATTAAGTGTACTTTGTTTGGTGGAAGGAAGCTTGTCTCTTGTACAAGGAAGTTGAGAGCACTGAAGGATGGAGAGGCAGGTACTGTATATAAATAAAGTTCATAGTCTACTCCAAATTTAAGCCATGAAGTGCTTAGATACTCTTCTGTCTTCCATTATTTCAGTTTCCTCTTTGTTTGTGGTTGTATCTTTTCCAGAGCCCAGTTACCCTTCTCTTAGCTTCAACTTCCCTGCCCTTAATCTATTTTACGTAAATTTATTTATTCCTAGTGGCAATATGTGGCTTTCAAAATGATGGTGAATGCAAATTCTCATGTTTGATGACCTCGACGACTGTCTGCATCATTGCCTCTCTTTGTATTGGTCTAACGCAAATTGTACATAACCTCTATTATGCCACTGCTTCTGTTACCTCTGATATATATTAATCAGAATCAATTGGAATATTCGAGCAACGATGCAGAGTCCCAAATGGAGGGGGGATAGATATTGTAGATTCCCCCCCCCCCCGCTAAATTCTAACAGTTGCCAGTCTTGATCACACTGATTAACCAGTCTGCTTGTGGTACTTGATTGTATATTGCAGAGTTCTTGCAAAGAAACATGCTAGAGTGATTACAAATATGTTTCTCTGTTTTGATATTTTAAATTAATCTATTTGGATTTCATGCCTTATGCTAATATTGTGACAAAATCACAGGGGCCTGGTAGTTGGGCTGCCCAAGACTTGCATATGGATGTCAAATCTAGTAAAGAATTCAGAAATGGATTTCCCCCCCTTTTCTTTTCTTGGCTAGTGTGCAATCATGTAAGTAGCATATAATCATTTGTTTTCTTCCTAGGATGTTGAAGCTAACACCCTACGGCTGAAAGAACATGGGAAAGTGGTGCTTGTTTTAGAGAAGAATTCACAAGGCAGTAATTCCAGTCACCTTGCTGGGACTCTGGGGAGCAGTAGGTACAGCAATCTTCCCCCTTCATTTCCCTGCTCCTTCCTCTGATGTACCTGCCTCGTTTCGCCCCTCCCTTTTCCCTGTGATCGAACAGGGAACCTTCCCTTGCAGTATCTTCTCCTGCACCCCATATGTGTGATAGGGAAGTCACTAATTCCTCATGAATGTAATGCTGAAATCTCTTTGCTTCAGGAAGATTTATTGTACAAGTTGCCTCGTTGTAAACTGCATGCTGATTTTATTTGTGTGTGCATTAGATATATACAAGTGTGGGATCTATACCGGTAGTTCTTGACTTATGACCGCAATTGAGCCCAACATTTTTGTTGCTAAGAGAGACAGTTGTTAAGTGAGTTTTGCCCCATGTTACGTCCTTTCATGCCACAGTTGTTAAGTGAATCACTGCAGTTCTTAGGTTAAGTGAATCTGGCTTCCCCATTGACTTTGCACAAAATGTGATCGCATGATCCTATAATACTATAACCATTGTAGAGTAGAGTAGAGTAGAGTAGAGTAGAGTAGAGTAGAGTAGAGTA
>WNWU01000112.1:362459-422574 GCA_012654045.1 Ptyas mucosa | reverse complement strand
TAGAGTAGAGTAGAGTAGAGTAGAGTAGAGTAGAGTAGAGTAGAGTACAATACAATACAATACAATACAATACAATACAATACAATGGAATAGAAATAGAAATAATAGAAATAGAAATAATAGAAATAGAACAGAGCTAGAAGGGACCTTGGAGGTCTTCTAGTCCAGCTCCCTGCTCAAGCAGGAGAACCTATACAATCTCAGACAAGTGACTGTCCATTCATTTCTTTAAAAGCTCCAGTGATGGAGCACCCATGATTTCTGGAGGCAAGCTATTCCACTGGTTGTCCTCACTGTTAGGAAGTTTCTCCTTAATTCCAGGTTGCTTCTCTCTCTGATTAGTTTCCTACAATTATTTCTTGTCCTGCCCTCTGGTGCTTTGGAGAATAATTTGATCCCCTCTTCTTTATGGCAGCCCCTCAAATACTGGAATACTGCTATCATGTCACCCCTAATTCTTCTTTTCTTTAGATAGCCACACCCAAAGCCTGCAGTTGGTCTTCATATGGTTTAGTCTCCAGGCCTTTGATCATCTTACTTGCTGTTCTCTGAACTTTTTCCAAAGTCTCAACATCTTTTTTGCAGTATGGTGACCAAAATTGGTTGCAGTATTCCAGGCGTGGTCTTACTAGGGTTTTGTAAAGTGGCACTAATACTTCACGGGATCTTGATTCTATGCTTCTGTTTATACAACCCAGGATTTTATTAGCTTTTTTGGCTGCTGCTGCTGCACATTGCGGGCTCATATTCAGATGATCATTCACTAGGACTCTAAGGTCCCTCTCAGTTACTGTTTTCATAAATATGAACTAGTTGCCAAGCATCTGAATTTTGATCCTGTGACCATGGGATGCTGCAACAGTTGTAAGTGTGAAAATGGTCACAAATCAATTTTTTGGGGTGGCGTTATAACTTCGAACAATCACAAAACGAATGGTTGTAAGTCAAGGACTACCTGTACTTATTTATTTATTACATTTCTTTGCTGCCCATCTCACCACAAGGTGGCTTACTGCTTGCTTACTGCTTATAGGCTAGAGTAGATAATTACTGTAATCATATGGAGCTAATGTGAGGAAAACCATCATGGTTGCAAATACAACCAACTTGTGGGTCCTTAAATGTGTCCAAGAAGGGCTTCCAAAGTTGATGAATTGTAGCTGTTTGGTAGATGTTAGGTAAGTCTCTTGAGATTGGTTTCCATGATATAATTGCTACTTTGGATCCCAATATCTTGTTCTTTCCTTCAGATATTCAGTGATGGCTGGAACCCCTGAAAAAATACTTGATTACCTATTGGAAACCATGCGTTCAGATTCTACCCTTTCTGATCCTGTTGGTGAGTATATAAAATAGTTTGCATAAAGGAAAACTCTCCAGAACAATTGTTCTATAAGCCAATATAGTGTGAAATTGAGGATTGCAAGATGCTAATTTGTCCAGAGCAGAACTGAGAATTGTATCATGGGGATGATTTCATATTAAATTTTCTAAGGCACATGTGTACAATGCACAGTTGCACAAAATCATAAAGCCCTTTCAAATATTGCTATCAATGGTCACTTTCGCTGTATTTCAAAAGGAAGATTCCTTGGGACGATTACCCGTTTATATTACATGTAGTTCTTGACGTACGACCATAATGGAGCCTGGCAATTACAATTGTGACAGTTGTGAAGTGCATCATCTTTTTGACTGATTCAATTTTACGACTTTTTAATGACAGTCATTAAACAAATCTGGTAGCTGTTAAGCAAATCCATTGTTCGCTATGGGATGTTTTTGCCCAAAACTGGAAGCAATTGCTGGGGTTTGGGCCAGAATATAAATTGTGATCATGTCACCATGGGGTGCTGCAAAGGATCATAAATGTGGACCAATTGCCAAGTGCCCAAAATGCATTCATGTGACCACAGAGGTGGGGAGGCTGGGATTGTCAGAACTTTGCAACCAGGTTGTAAGTATCTTTTTGGGGGGGAGGGGGAGGTCTGTTGCAATTTTGGATAGTCGCTAGGTGAATGGTCACACATCAAGGACTTCCTGTACTTGATTTTAATTAATTTTGTGCAATTGATTCACCATTTTCAGTTATTTTAACGAAGACAACATGGGCAAAAATAAATATTTGGTATAACTAAATAATTAACTTAAATAATTTTAATGGTTGCCCTGGCTCCACCCACTTTTCTTCCTCAACCCATCCATAGTTGGATGTGATCGCTGTCCTTTCCCTTCTCCAGGATGTCACTCAAAGGCCAAGAACAGCACTCCTGTTCTAGTTGGGCCAATTCAAAGACACTGTGCAGCTCTGCTATCTTTTTCTTCATGCCTTTGTGGAAAGAAGCAAGATGAAAAAGATGCAGGAAAGCAACCATGTTATCTATACTCCCAATAAAAATCTATCTATTTAGGGAATCGTACTTTACCTGGAAGGACCCCCAGCCCTAATCACATAGATAGTCTTTAGACAGGAAGAACATCCTTGGGCTTTATTTTAATAGAGGGAGGGTTGCTACTTGCTTATCTCTTTGGTCAAGTGGTCAGTGGTTGTTCTTGTGTTGGAACATGTGTGAGCGTTATGCAGTGGTGGAGTTCAGTTTTGTTACTACCGGTTCTATGGATGTGGCTTGGTGGGCGTGGTGTGGCTTGGTGGGTGTGGCTTGGTGGGCATGGCAGGGGAAGGATACTCCAATATCTCCATTCCCACCCTACTCCAGGGGAAGGATACTGCAAAATCCCCATTCCCTCCACACTCTCAGGGGAAGGATATTCCAAAATCCCCACTCCTGGGGACAGCCAGAGGTGGTATTTGCCAGTTCTCTGAACTACTCAAAATTTCCGCTACTGGTTCTCCAGAACCTGTCAGAACCTGCTGAATTTCACCCCTGGCGTTATGTCAAGGTAGAGGAGAGTGTGAATCTTTTATGCTAGCTGGCAGTAGATTAGAACAATACCTTGCCTAAAAGTCACATTTCACAATGGCTTCTCTCTTCTCTGCAGATACATTTCTGGGAGATTTTCTCCTGACGTACTGTGTGTTCATGCCGACTCCACAGCTGTGCCGAACCTTGCTCCAACAATATCCTTTATGGTTGCCTCTGCCTTGGATCTTAGAGGGAGAAGCCTAATCAGCAAAAGTCTTTCTTTGGAGTGAGACTGCCCTGGGTTGATTTAGCAAACAGCGTCATAACTCCCTCCATGCATCTTAGATTGTTACAGTGCAATGGAGGGAAGGGATAGCACTTCTGGAGGACCAGGTTTGGCCCCAAAGTCTGTTAAGATCTTACCTTTATGCTAGGACAATGTTCCTCAACTGAATGCCTCCCAGATGTATTAAATTACAACCTCCATTGTTCTCAGTCTGTTGGAGTTTTAGAAGCCACACTAGGCATGTTATAACAAAATAGAGGACTGGGTTTTGATTTCAATTCTCTCCAGCAACATCATGTCAATCCTCTTTCATATATTGTTTCTGAGTCCCCAGCAAGTTTGATATGACAGGAAAATTCTTCATGTATAAACACATATATGTATAGACTTCCAATATATATTTGTCTTTGAAGTGTTCTTTCTCTAACTTTCAATGCTGTAAGCATCAATGGTTATGAGAATATATAACTCTAGGTCACAGAATTTTGCATTAGGATGGGGAGTGGAGGTGGGGACACACAACAACTTTATGATGTAGTCTCAGTCAAGCTTGTCTATCACCAACCTTCTCCAATGCATCTTCTTCCAGGGATGCTGAATTGCAACCCTCCATTTTCCATGTGGAGACAGTAGATAGAGAAGCCTTGCCTATAATTTATGGAGCGGCTGGTCAGCTTAGGCTGGGACCCAGCAACTCAAAGGCCCACTGTTGACACCTGCCTCCATCTCACTACTGCCACATTTGGAATATATCCAACATTATTTGATGGTTGGCTATATAATATCCCTCAATGTCTTTAATCTCGTATCACACTGGACATTGTGGGCAAGTTAACATGCCACCTCCATATGCTTTTGAAAACCTGCTACTCTCAAATACTACTGCCATGTGAAGAAATCAAGTCTCCCCTCCCACACCCAAAAAACCTCTCCGACCCTCAGAACCTGAATGGGGTCTATTGCATCATTCTGAGCCTGCACCTCCTTGACTTTCATT
This sequence comes from Ptyas mucosa, assembly GCA_012654045.1. Lineage (NCBI taxonomy): Eukaryota > Metazoa > Chordata > Lepidosauria > Squamata > Colubridae > Ptyas > Ptyas mucosa. The sequence goes on along the minus strand of WNWU01000112.1, from coordinate 418,427 downwards.
CACCTTCCATTCGGAACCTTCCGAAGGCTCAGAGCAGGACAAAGCTGGTTATATCCTGGGCAAAAGGCAAAAAATCCTGTGGTTGGTAAACCAGTGGGCGTCCCTGTACGGACGGCTGCTGCAAGCAGAGGCCTGTGCTGTGGCCTTTTTGCAGGTAAGGAGAGATTGGTGAGGACCCAAGGCAGAACATTGTCTTTGGGGAGCAACACAGGGGGCAGTAGGGCTGGACATCAATGGTAGTATAGAAAGAGACGGTGGCCCTAAAAATTGAGGGAGATGGGAGGTTCAAATTTGTGAAAAATAAATAAATTGGCACGGCTCGGGAGGCCTGTTTTGCCTGGATACAGTACCTGTGAAATAGGGAACTCTCCCCCCCCCCGAGGTTCACATGTGGTGGTGGTGGGTAGTATTATGGTTTGTTGCATAGTCAGCCAGATGTTTAGACTGGATTTGGCACATTTGTCCACCTATCAAGTCTTTCCCCAGGATTTGGGATAGGCTGATGTAGGATGTTTGATGGTATTAAAGATATTGTCACAGGATGTCAGCAGTTCCAAGTAGGGCTGCCTTTGGCAATTGATGGATGGTAATTTTGCCAATGTATGTATGTGTGCTATGTGAATGCCTGGGTAGGTATGGGTTCTCCCAGCCAACACCCGGAGCTGCTGGGAGAAGGGCAGCATGTAATGATAACAATTGTGGGATTTTTGAATGCAAATTGATAGAATCTTGACACATAACCCACCAAAAGTTGTTTTTGGATGATGATGATTATGGTTTGTTACAGTCAGCCACATGTTTAGACTGGATCTGGCATTTTTATCTATCTATCTATCTATCTATCTATCTATCTATCTATCTATCTATCTATCTAGTTCTTCCCAAGTAATGTAATGCATTGGCATGATATATGCATGGATCCAAGCAGTGTGGCATTTGTAATTGACAATTGGAAATTTTATCAGTGTGCAGATTTTCTAAATGCCATCCAAGATTTTTCCATAAGGCACCCAATGTGCTGATAATCATTGAAACCACTACAGCTGGTTTATGCCATCAGTATTCAGAGCTTGATATTGTGTGATCTTCTCCAATTCTTTGTCTTCTATTCCATTATCCCTGGTATTGCCCGTACTTTCTTCTTTTCAAACACAGTTAAATCTGGTGGGTTATGTGTCAAGATTCTATCAATTTGCATTCAGAAATCCCACAATTGTTGTTATTACATGCTGCCCTTCTCCCAGCAGCTCTGGGTGTTAGCTGGGAGAACCCACACCTACCCAGGCATTCACGTAGCACACTTACATACATGCATGCAAAACCTCACTTTCCTCAGCAATTTTTGCCTCTGAGATTATTGGAAGGCTGAAGTACCTAATCTCTCTCCTAATTTTACTGCCGTTGCCACCACAACTTTATATTATAAAATGAGTTAATGTGTCCCTCATGTATTTATTTTTACATAAGTCACATTAGTTGTCTAGCATTCTTCTCCCTTATTGTGGACTTGGAAATCTGGCTTGCTCCTCTCCAAGATAACCTGCCTTGCTACTTGTGCTAATCGGTCTCGGCCAATATCTTGCAGACCATGTCAGAATGTGCTACCCAAGATGCTCGTTTGGGCCCCCTGCTTCGAGAACAAATACAGGATCGCCGGAGAAATCGAGTGTGAGTCTCCTATATCATCTCAAACTGTCTAATTGTTTGTGTGCTGTCAGCAAAAGAGCCTAGTCATAAGTAGGATGATCATGGCAAAAAGCCCAATCTTCTGGGAAGTCTGAACACAGGTATGGGCAGACGTCAAGTTAAACAATTGCAGCCAAATGTTTGCATAACAACGCAGACGTGTTGATATATACTTGGAATTAAAAAACTGTAACAGAGAACTGTAGAACAATTGAATGAGTGGTTTTGCTGGGCTACTTGAATCCTTGCAGTTTTAGTTCCGCTGCAGTGTTTTCTCAAAAACAAAGACTCTGGCGGTCTGAGTAACCATGGTGATTTGATATGGACTTTTCTCCTCTTTGAATAGGATAGAAAATGGCAGCAACTGTGCATCCCCAAAGCTACAGGTAATTTCTTGCCTCTAACAAAGGTTCTTCAATTATTTTCTAATCCTTTATCACAGGGGTGTGACACTCAATGCCCATGGGCCACATCCGGCCCGCAGGGCCACCTTGGAAACAGCGAAGGACCAGTTTGTGGTGTCTCTGCCGGTGAAAACAGAGCTCGGGAGGGCCTCATGCAGCCAATCCGAGTTCTGTTTTCGGCTGTGATGGCCTCCTGCAACCCTCTGCCAGTGAAAACAAAGCTGAGGAGGGCTGCACACAGCCCTTCCGAGCTTCCTTTTTACTGGCAGAGTGCTGGGGCTGCCACAGGCCCCTGACATGAGTGACATTGAGCTGGCCATGCCCACTGGCCACACCCACCTGGTCCCCAAGATCAAACACAACCCTGATGCGGCCCTCAATGAAATCGAGTTTGACACCCCTGCTTTATCAGCAATTGCAGGTGGCCTTCCCAAGCTTAATTTTGCTTAATTATTTCCACTGACCTTTTTTTGGGGTGGAAGTAAAGCAGAACTCAAGAAGGGAAGTAGCTCAGAAGTTATTTAGATCTGCTACATGTGGTCATGCTTTCCCTTTCATTTTATGGCACAAAACCCATCTTTTCGTTGTGGCATAATATTCCTACTATTCAGGGTCATGCTTTCTTTCTCTCTCTTCCATCTTCACACCTTAGCGTAGAGTTGCTAGAGGAAAAGGAAACCAGGAATAGATTCATCCCACTTTCTTTTTAGAAAAAAGGAGACGTGCAGAAGCAACTCAACATTTTCTCTCCCAACCCTCTTCCCAAGCTGAATTCTGTAAACTGAATTACATTGCTTAATCCTGGTATAGAAACGTGTATGCTAAATTTCCAAAAATGTGTTTTATCTTGCTAATTAAAGTGGGAGAATAAAAAACTTGTTCTTAGCCATTGTAAATCCTGTTTTATGGCCCGTCCCTCTAATTTCTATTACTTTCATCCAACAGAATGTATGTATTTGCTAGCCTATGACTAAAAACGTGCATTTCTAGGAAACCTGAATTTCCTTTACATAGCTAGATAGAGAAAGATTGGGCGAGAAAAAAAGGCATACAGGTAGCCCTTGACTTATAACAGTTCATTTAGTGACTGTTTGAAGTTACAGCGGCACTGAAAAAAGTGACATGATCATTTTTCACACTTAACAATTTTTTTTGTAATTTTTTTTATTCAACATTTTTCACCTTTAAAATCACAATTACACTTTTACAGTTTTCCGTTACCAGAATTTTTCTTAATTTCAACTTATCCTTTGGCTTATGTACATGTACATTCTTATTTCTTAAGTACTTATTTATATAATATATACAATATATACATATGTACTGCACACTAAATATATATTTTTTCATTATATTATCATCTCTTAACGTTGACTATATGTTGATTTTAGACTTCTTTTCCAGCCAATTATACCACCTATTCCATGTTTCATACTATACTTAGTATACACTTAACGATTCTTGAAACATCCCCATGATCAAAATTCAGACGCTTGGCAACTGACTCCTATTTATTTATTTATTTATTTATTGGTTCGATTTATATGCTGCCCTTCTCTGGAGACTCAGGGCGGCTTACAATGTGTTAAGCAATAGCCTTCATACTTTTGTATATACTTGCTTAGTAGGGCTTTCGGGCCCCTCTAAGCGGTGTTCTTTTTATACAAAGTCAGCTTATTGCCCCCACAATCAGAGTCCTCATTTTACCTACCTCGGAAGGATAGAAGGCTGAGTCAACCTTGAGCCTGGTGAGATTTGAATTTGCAGTAATTGCAGGCAGGTGGCAGCTAAGTGCTACTTAACAGCACTTTAGTCTGCTGCACCACCAAGGCTGCACCACCGCATTTACGATGGTTGCAGTGTCTCAGGATCATGGGATCTCCTTTTGCCACCTTCTGATAAGCAAAGTCAGTGGGGAGGCCAGATTTACTTAACAACCCTGTTACTAACTTAACCACTGCTATGATAGACTTAACTGTGGCAAGAAAGGTCATAAAAAATGGGGCAAAACTCACCTAACGAATGTTTTGCTTAGCAACAGAAATGTTGGGCTCAATTGTGGTCGCAAGTCAAGGACTACCTGTATTTTTGGACACCCACATTTCCATTAAGTATCTTTAAGGGACCGGTGTGTGCGATATGGGACTCTCCTATTAAATTTGAGTGCGCATTAGCCGTAAGCATCCACTCGTATTGTGCTATGATTCCCTACACGGTATGAAATCTTTTCTTTTCTGTTTCTTCTCCTTTTTTCACTCCCAGGTCAGGAACGTTGTGAACTGGTTTGCCATCCAAGAAGAACCTTTTCTGAACAGCAGTTATACCATCCGAATCAAGGACAAAGGTCATCATGATTTCCCTGCCTAGGATTCAAACTACTCTGCTCTGACATTGATTTTCCATTGCATAATCAGAACAATTATTACTGCGCCAAGATACGGGAGCTTGGCTCAGTGGTGAAATGTAAAATTTGTTACTACGGGTTCTGTGGGCATGGCTTGGTGGGGGGGATGTGACTGGGTGGGCGTGGCCAACTATACACACACACACACACACACACACACACAAACTATATATATATAAATACACACATACACTATATATATATATACACTATATATATATATATATATATATATATATATATATATATATATATATATACTTTTAAAACCATTTTTTTCTATAACCTCTTTGGCTGAAGAGGTTGTAGAAAAATGCTTTTAAAAGCATTTTTTTTGGCCAAAGAGGTAGAAAAAATGCTTTAAAAATACTTTTAAAAAGCCTCTGATGATTGCGCGGCTCAGCTGGGCATGGGGGGGGGGGGCAGCGATTTTTGCTACCGGTTCTCCGAACCACCCGCTTCCATCGCTACCGGATCAGGCAATCTGATCCGAACTGGGAGCATTTCACCCATGGCTTGGCTCCATGAGATGATGGCAAGGTTTCGATTAGCTTGATGGGTTAGGGTATATTCTATATTTAAGGAATCGCTTCTGTTGCTAACATTCTTTCTTTTCCATCTTCCTCCATAGTTTCATATGACATATACAGGCCCGACTATTTCTGCCTTACCAGACTGTTACAGGTGAATGCCTCAGTTAAGGAAATCATTGCATCATTAGTAGACTGTCAGGACTGGAACAAAGATTGGATCCTAGTCAAGGTCAATTCAGCAGGAGGTGAGTCCACTGTAACCTTTTAGGTACTGTTTCCCTGGGAAGATAATGAAGCCATGGTAGCTTTGCAGGAGTTACATGTAGATGTCAGTCATGCAAATAGTAATAGCCTTAGCACTTACACTTATATACCACTTCACAGTGCTTTACAACCCTCTCTAAGCTGTTTACAGAGTCAGCCTATTGCCCCCAACAATCTGGGTCTTCATTTTACTGACTTCAGAAGGATGGAAGGCTGAGTCAACCCTGAGCTGGTCAGGATTGAACTGCTGGCAGTCGGCAGAATTAGGTGCAGTACTGCATTCTAACCACTGCGCCACCACAGCTCTTTTGTAGATCCTTCATCCCAGTGCTACACATGACCCATCTGGCAAAAACCCTTACGAGGATGCAAACAAAGATAACAATTTACAGCTTTTGGCTACCTGAAAGTCCTCTAAATGTGCTCAATCCATGCAAGTCTGTCATTGGAAATCAACTTTTTCAAGATTTTATCAATAGCATGAAGCAACTTAAGGAAATTTCCCTATTCTGTTGTCCTCTGCTTACTTTACTTTGAGGCAAAGTGGAGTAGCAATAGCCATAGCAGCAGATGGCTTGGTCAGCAGGAGCTGCTGATGGTTTCCTCCATAGTGTTATCAAATCCTCAAGGGGATGAGCTCCCTCACTCTGGTTCCATAGGCATTATTGAAGTTTTTAAATAATGGGTAGGGGTAGCAGTGGCAATGAGTGTACCACTGGAAGACTTGAAAGACAAGGTTGGGATTATCATGGAGAAAATGTATATAGTGTATCTGGGCAGTCAGAGTTGACAATGACTTAATGGCACATAAATGATACAGATTCAGATACAGATAAACAGAGTTGGAAGGGACCTTATAGGTCATCTAGTCCAACCCCCTGCCCAAGCAGGAGACACTACACCATTTCTGACAGATGGCAGTCCAGTCCCTTCTTGAAAGCTTCCAGTGGTGAAGCTCCCACAATGTCCGAAGGTAAGCTGTTCCATTGGTTGATTGTTCTCACTGTCAGAAAATTTCTCCTTATTTCCAGGTTGAATTTCTCCTTGTTCAGTTTCCATCCATTATTCCTTATCTGGCCTTCAGGTGGTTTGGAAAATAGTTTGACCCCCTCCCCTCTGTGGCAGCCCCTCAAATATTGGAACACTGCTATCATGTCCCTCCTGGTCCTTCCCTTCACTAGACTAGTCACCCACTTACTGCAACCGTTCATTGCATGTTTTAGCCTCCAGTCCCCTAATCATCTTGGTTGCTCTTCTCTGCACTTTTTGTAGAGTCTCAACATCTTTCTAATAGTGTGGTGACCAAAACTGGATGCAGTATTCTAGGTGTGGTCTTACTAAGGCTTTACAGAGTGGTATTACTTGATCTTGATTGTATCCCTCTGTTAATGCAATTTAGGATTGCATTGGCTTTTTTGGCTGCCGCCACTCACTGTTGGCTCATATTTAATTGGTTGTCCACTAAGACTCTAAGATCCCTCTCACAGTTATTGCTATTAAGCTTAAATGAAATTTGGGGTAGCAATTTTGGGAGATGGATACTCCTGCTTTATATGTAGTGACAAGTGTCTCCACTATAGCAATGCTGTCCTGGAGCAACTGAGAGTCATATCCAAACTGGTGTTAATCATAAATGTATTAAAGTAGAGTCAAACCATTGCAGAAAGAATTCCTGCGTGTTTAAAGCTAAAGTGTTCGGGGCAGGGAAGAAGAGCATGCAGGTTGGTTAGTTTCCATGAAATCATTCTGAATCAGAAAACGTCCTTTTCACATTTCTAACAAAGTTTTATAATCTGAGGTAAATTATTTCTCTGATTTTTAAAATTGTATCAGGAAGGCAATGCTTGAATATCTATTACAGATGAATGTCAATGCGGGATTTCCTCAAATTAAAAAAAATGGCAGGGGTCTCACCTGAAGCACTGGGAGAACAACAGGGGTGACATTAGTAGAGTGTCTGATTCACTAGGATGCACTTCTAATTTTCAAATAATTTAAATCTTGTATCAGTTTAATCATGCTATGAGCCTGACGGAGTTAAAGACTTCTGGCTTTTAATAAAATTTGTTAGTCTGAAAAGGTGCTCCCAGAATCCTGTCTTTTTTCTGCCATAGCAGAAAATCTCCTCCTACAATGAGCTAAGAGAAGAGTAAGTTTACCTACCACTGTGTGGTTTGTAACTTGTTTATCCACAACGTTCATCTATCGTGTTGAATGTTGGGTCAGCTGTTGTTTGTATCTCTTCTCTCATGCTTCAAATGGCCTCGCTTCCTTCAGAACCCAAGGAAAAGGCCACATGTGGATTTATCTAGGTCTATCAGATAAGGACAAACTGCCCCTCTTGAGGTTCTCCTGGGTTGTCTGACATGGGGGCCCAGTCTCCATCAGTTCCCTCTCTTCACACTTCCTCTGTTTCCATGTTTGTGCCGGGAAGGGCATTGACTCCCTTCTCCTCCCCAGGACAGTCTGGCTCCTGACAGTCTGCCAAACAGCTGTAAGTCAAGCCACGGAGCAAGACGTCTCAATGAGAAAAGCATTGAGAAAAGTTTCTCCTCCTTTTCTGTTTAAATGGCATTCTGCTCTCCCAGGAGGGGAAGGAAGGGCAGACCAAATCAAATTCTCTCGATGCATAGAGAATGGGTGATTTAACTCTTTTATCCATGCATCTTGTAGTGGGGATGAGAAGAAAGTTGTATGCGGATCAGAGGTGGTATTCAGCCAGTTTGTATCGGTTCAGGCGAACTGGTAGTGGAAATCACGGCGGCTCTATGCCGTCCTATTTAGGCACATTTTTGAGGCTGGGCCAGTGGTGAAATTTGTTACTACCAGTTCTGTGGGCCTGGCTTGGTGGGGGATAATGTGACTGAGTGGCCATGACCAACTTTTTTTTTTTTTACTTTTAAAACCATTTTTTCTACAACCTCTTCGGCCAAAGAGGTTGCAGAAAAAATGCTTTTAAAAGCCTCTGACAATCCCAGCTGAGCCGCACGATCATCAGAGGCTTTTTTTTTACTTTTAAAAGCATTTTTTCGGTCAAAGAGATTGTAGAAAAAAATGCTTTTAAAAATTAAAAAAAAAGCCTCTGATGATCGCGTGGCTGAGCTGGGTGGGGGGTGAGGTGGCAGGGATTTTTGCTACCGGTTCTCCGAACCATCTGCTGCCCTTGCTATCAGATCGGCCGATTCGGTCCAAACTGGGAGCATTTCACTCCTGGGCTGGGCACATGTGTGAAAGGTACGTGAGCAAAGCGCAAGCATGGAAGGCCGGGCAAATGCGTGGAAGGCACGCATGGGTGGCGAACGGGTGGTAAAAATATTGGAAACCCACCGCTGATGTGGATGTACATTTATATGTGCATACAGATGTTGATCCCCGGCTGTCATTCATTCTCACATGCAGCCCTTGAAGACCCAGCAAAAGTCCATTACTTAAGGTTTGTTTTTAAATGCAAAACCAAACTCCAGTTAATGTGATGAAAGGACCAGCTACTACCTGATTCTGGAGGAGAGAAAGATTTATTATCATGAATGTGAAATGGGCCTCTTTGAAGCAGAAAGTAGAGGTAACAGCAAATTGTGCTAAATTTACTAGCTAGGTAAGAGCTAATAAAGTGAGCTGTAGTTCTCAAGAATGGTTGTGGAAGAAAGGCAAAGAGACTTGACCTACAGTTAATATCGATGCTTTGCCCTATGCTGCCTCTTTGTGGCCAGTTGAGAGAGAATTCTATTTCTCAACCTGCTTTCTAACATTTGATTTTGGCAGATAAAGTTGTATTACCCATGGAAGCTTTTGGTGTGTTTACATCCCTGGGGTTGAACGAGAGACTTTTTGCTGTCAGTGTTCAAGAGCTTCACAACTTGGTGAGTGTTCCTTGTAAATATACACAAGGGGAAATTTTTCACGTCTTTTCCTAATCCTGTTTACCATTCCTCCCACCCTCTCAGCACAATTATCAAAGATGTGAATCTTGGCATATAGAAAATATCTGGAAGAAACTTTACAGCATGAAAGCAGATTTCCCCATCCAGTATAAATGTTATACTGAATTTGAAGGAATAAAATCCCTGAGTTGCATGACATTCGTTGTATGGATATACTGTGTATACACATACAATGACAATAAAGTTGTTGTTGTTGTAATTATTATTATGACTGCTGTTGTTGTTGTTGTTGTTGTTATTATTATTATTATTATTATTATTATTAAATTGGAGAAGGGGAAATCTATACCAAAACCAAGGAGGGAGTATCTCAAATCAGAATAACAGAATAACAGATAATAATAATAATAATAATAATCAGAATAACAGAATAAAGGGACTCCGAAGATCTTCTAGTCCAACCTCCTACTCAGGCAGGAAACTCTATAGGGCCTATACCATTTCAGACAAATGGTTGTCCAATCTCTTCTTAAAAGCTTCCAGTGTTGGAGCATTCACAACTTCTGGAGGCAAGTTGTTCCACTGATTCATTGTTCTGTCAGGAATTTTTTCTTTAGTTCTAAGTTGCTTCTCTCCTTGGTTAGTTTCCATCCATTGCTTCTTGTCCTGCCTTCAGGTGCTTTGGAGAATAGGTTGACTGCCTGTTATTTATGGAAGCCTCTTAGCTATTGAAAGGCCCAGACCTTTATCTGCACCTCTTATCTGCCTCACTTTGAAGCAAGAGAGTGATAAACAATATTTCCAAACTGAAGCTGTTTAATGATTCAGGTCTTCGGCATATGGTTTTGGAGTTACAGTTTAGTGATAGGAGGACAGAATTATCTATAACTGAAGATGTTCAGTTCTGTGTCCTAAATGCCAAACAAACATCCAAAGCTCCTAAAAGGGGTTGAAGGATAGTTAAGGTTGTAGTACAGTTGTGTGTGATGGGTGCGGTAGGATTAATATATCTTCATTTCTAGTGTGACCTGGGCTTTAGAGTTCAAACATTTCCTGAGGTTCCATTCTAGGACACGGTATGCACAGTGCATCTATACATAGTGAAAAGTGCCATCCTTTTCTCCTTTTGCTTATAAAGGCACCTCACCCTGAACAGCTCGGCCCCAGAACTGGTTCCTGGGAAAGTTTGGATTTCATTAGTTCAAAGGACCTGGCTAATCAGTTCACCGAGCATGACTGGAACCTCTTCAAAAGCATCCATCAGGTAAGGAAGTTCTATGGACACTCTATTTGTTTGTATACAAGGATTGATGCTCCCAATCTTGCCATGAATTATTCACCCATCCTTGTTGGTATTGAACTGAGATTTTTATTGCTTTGTGTCTAAAATCAAGGCAAGCAGAGATCTCAGCCCATTAGCATGCTCGTTTGAAAGAGAAACTGAGGCAAGGCCTTGTGTTTTAGGACTGGAGCTTGGGAGAAATTCTCTGACTGTTATGGGTTTTTTTTTAAGGTGGAGTTGATTTACTATGTGGTTGGGCCACAGAAATTTCCCAGTGCAACCACAGCCAACGTGGAGCGTTTCCTGCGTCGTTTCAATGAGCTGCAGTTCTGGATCACCACTGAGCTCTGCTTTTGTCCTGATGTTATCAAAAGAGCCCAGCTGCTCCGTAAATTCATCAAGCTGGCTGCACAGTAAGAACCTACTAACCATGAAAATATTCGGTTAGATGTGGGTGGACTCTGGGCTTGCAAGATCTGATTCCTTTTCATGAGTTCCTTGAGGTCTATCAGCCAAGACAAAAATAATTACGCCATCAGATACCTTTAGTATCAGCCCACATATTTGTTCTCCTCCCCAGAGAATAGTTTATATTCCTTTTCACAGAACATTTTTTGGTTTCTTCATCAGCTTTCCTATTTTCAACTTTCTGATTTAAAAAACAGTGTAATTCAGAAATCCAGCCAGCCTGACCAAAAGCAAGAGATTGAGTGAGATGTCATCCATAAAAAACAGGTTATTTTTTTTCCTGCCTTGTGCTATTGCTATTATTCATCATTAGGATGATTCTCTCCCTTAAAGCATTGAAACCTCACCTGGTACATCCTGATTTACTTTTTGGAGACCTCTGAAAATAAAGCAGATATTTCTTTCCATGGGAGAGAACTTCATGCTCTAGGAATGGAGCATCTGCTGGTTTTCCCTGTGGAAACACTTGCAATTTATAATCAAATTTGTTTCGGTTTTCCCTCCTTATCTGAATGTTGTTTCTATATTTTTGGTTTCAGCCTAAAAGACCAAAGGAACCTGAATTCCTTCTTTGCCGTGATGTTTGGCCTGAGCCACTCTGCCATCAGCCGCCTTTCTAGGACTTGGGAGGTACAGTTCTACTCTCCAGAGAAGGGGAAACAGTTGAACCAACATGCTTGGTCTTGAAACTATTTTCCTACATTAACTTAAACTGTGTTCAGAAGAGCAGTTTGTTGTATCTTCCAATTTCACACTTACCATTTTGAAAGACTCTTTCCCAGACCTTGTATCATTTTTATGGGGTCCTGATTAAGGAAATGAAGGGATGAAAAGTAGCAATCACAGTCTGAGTGTATGTGTTTATGAGATACGAGGATGATCTGACTATACAACATCTATCTCTCCGTTAATTGCTAAGGTTGATTCAGCTGAACTGGCTGGTTAGGTGGGTGTCTTCTTAATCTCTCACACTTGCTCCATGTGTGTATCCCTTTTGAAGCTGTGCTTAGTTCCCAAATTGATGGAGTACAGCGTACTGATCAAGGACATATGTATTTTGTGTAGCCATAATAATGAGTTTGGGGTCGAAGAGGCAGACCTGCAAAGCATTATCATGTGTACAAGATCTTCTGGGAGGGAGGTTCATCAACAGTCCTTAACAATCAGTTACTGGGTAAGAAGTAAAGGATAGTAGCAAAATTAAAGCAATTAAATAAAGGAGCATGTTTTCCAGTATCTCAAATAGATAAGGAATGCCCACAAAGGAGAATCTGGGCTTTTATTTATTTGTTCAACTTGTATGCCACCTTTCTCCAAAGACTCAAGGCAGCTTACAATGCAATTCCCCATTGGCATTTATTTATTTACTTATTTATTTGCCGCCCATCTCTCAGGCAACTCTTTTTGCAAGAAGTTAGATTCTTGGAAACTAGGAAGAGGGTGATGAGCCATAGAATTCCAGAAGAGGAAAACATCTGCATATTAAGCGTTTCATATTTGATGCAGTGAATCAACCCAAGTTGACATCATAAAACAATGGCTAAATCAAGTATTACTACAAGCTTTTAAATCTGTGTCTTACCAAATCCTGTAATATGTCCATTTGTGGTCAAGAGAGAGATGTGGTGTCAAAAGTTGTGAAAGGATTACACTGTTGCAGCTGTATAATTTATCAGCCCCAAGCTGAAGTAAATTTGGCTCAAAATGGGTTCAAATGAGCATTTTAGAGGGATTTGGAAGGCAGATGACTCTGAACTGGGTTGTTGAAAAAATCCATTATCCTCATATGATGGTAACTCCTGGGAGTCCTGTGGAACAGTATTTATATGGGGAAGATATCTATTTGTGTCAAAATTGATACAGAAGAGTGTACTTTGTAATAATTGCAATTAAAACAATGGTTTAAAAGCAGAGGAAACTACAAAAGTTGAGATTTTCATTTAAAAAATAATTTGCAGAGCAGAAATTGGATATGTGTGAATACTGAAATATTGGGAATTTATGCCTAACTTACATTGTAACCCTGGATGGTTTATACTCCTCTCTGAATTAGACAAACAATGATTCAAAAGTAAAAGCAAACAATCATTAACAGTGACCTGTCTCACATTCATACCCTTCTCGCAATAGGATGTCTACACATCGTAGCCCCCAATACCTAGGGAAATAGCCAGATTTTGAAATATTGACTGGATGGACCTTACATCAATCTTAAGAAGGATTACATCTGCTTGTTTATTTTTGTGATCCATTCTATGATTTCGCTTTTGTTAAATTTTGTATGCTTTGTAGCATGGATGTAGTATTCTGATCACTAGCAGATCACATAGGCAGGAAATGGGTTATTTGCATGTTCTGCTACAGTACAGGTATTCAGTTTGAGAAGCTACAAATTTTGTCCTTAGAAATTTTATTGAGGCATCCTTGGGTACTAAGGCTCTCTGACGATTCACATCCTTTTTAGTTCAAAGGAAAAAAATTACTCAGGTTGAGAAATCATATTATTATATGAGCTGATTTTCAGTCATCTCCTTTCTTGACAGGATGTGATTTATGCCAATAAACAAGGCCTTTCTTGGTCAATTTAGGCTGACCTCTTTGTTCAGGGTCATATCTTTTAATAGCTTTTCTTGACAGATTATCTGTTGACAAAGCTTTAACATTCTTCTGCGCACGTATGAAAATTCTATCTATGGCTTTGAAGTGTCCACTCTGTTTTCATGGGTGCAGAGTCCTGTTTGAACAATATAAGTTGAATAAATTCCCCAACTTTCTGCACTAACTTATTGGCCATTTCTGACAATTCTCCCTTTGACTTTTCTTCATATCTCAGAAACTTCCGCACAAGACAAGAAAGCTGTATGGCACTATGGAACGGATGTTGGTGAGTGGAGAGATGTTCCTTTTTGTCTTCGGAAATGTTGATTTCTTCTCTCATTTTTACATAGTAGCCCCACTCTGTTTCCCATTTTACTGATGGGGAATTTGTGCCGAGAGAGTGGCTTGCACCAGTTTTATATTAGGAGTTGCAGCTAGATTTAAGAGTAGTAGTTTTAATCATAGTCAGAATATTTACATTTTGACTCTGAGGTGGTCAACAGTTTATCGGGAACCTTCCACAGAGAGATAATAATGCCTAGACTGATGGAGCATAATCTACCTAGACCACGTTCTGAAATATTCCACACCTCCCTCTTTTTCTCTTTATAGACTTTCTCACAAAGATATGAGCTCACTTATTTGTGTTGGTCAAATTTAATCTCTCCCTAAATGGATTCAATGAGAACTCAATTTCTTTAGCTCTTAATTTCAAAATCTGCTGAGGAATTCTGTCCTGTAGTAGATGAAATCTATTTCTCGACCTCTGAAGATACAAGGAGATGAGCAATATGGAAGAAAATCCCTTATGTAAGGAAGAGCTCAGCAAACCTGACTGGAGATTGGCTGCCACTATACAATCTTGCATTAGAGCTTCAACATCACACCCACCTATCAACTCACTATTAAATATTGTCCAAAGTCTCATGATATTGCCATAATGAGACTTAAAAGATTTAAATTCCAAGTAGCATTGAATCTCCATTTAAATGCAAGATTTTGGCACTGCAGCTTGAGGTTTCCTGTGAGAAAGTGATCTAATGAGGCTTAGCTGTGTTCCCCCCCACACACAAATATATTATGCTAAATATATAATTAAGGATTTTGCATAAGCATGGAAGCTAGCAGTGGACAGCCTAAGATTTTATTTCCCCTTTTTGCATCCCTTGGAACCACCTCTTACCAGTTTTCTATAGTATTGCATCATCTGAAGTCTGGGAATGCATGACAATGTCATAAAGTAAGCCCTAGAATAGATGCATCAGTTAGAAACAAAACTGAGCAACTCCTCCCAAAGCCCAGCTCTGCTCATACTTTGTAGCCTTCAACTACACCCTCGAGGGACACGATGGCTCAGTGGCTAAGACACTGAACTTGTCGATTGACAGGTCGGCAGTTCAGCAATTCGAATCCCTAGTGCCATGTAACAGGGTGAGCTCCCGTTACTTGTCCCAGCTTCTGCCAACCTAGCAGTTCGAAAGCACATAAAAAATGCAAGTAGAAAAAAAGGGATGACCTTTGGTGGGAAGGTAACAGTGTTCTGTGTGCCTTTGGCGTTTAGTCATGCTGGCCACATGACCACGGAGGCATCTTCGGACAGCGCTGGCTCTTCGGCTTTGAAACAGAGATGAGCATCGCCCCTTAGAGTCAGGAACGACTAGCACATATGTGCGAGGGGAACCTTTACACCCTCTAAAGTTAAGTATGGCCATTGGCCTCCAAAAGATTGCCAGTGCCTGCTAATTCTTCAACCTTTACAATCCAGATGAAGCCACACAATTGAAAAATGGTTTGAAGGAGTCAACAGTCTGCCTAAAGCATGTTTGACTACAAACATCCCATCTGATTTATTCTTTTTCTTTCCAGGATCCTTCTTGGAATCACCGTGTTTATAGACTGGCTGTGGCTAAGCTGTCTCCACCCATGATCCCTTTTATGCCCCTCCTTCTTAAAGGTACAACAACAGGAATCCTATCGAATATACACAGGTGCAGTTTTAAGTAACTGAGAAAGCCTCAAATACAGCTAGTTCAGAGGTTCTAAAACATGAAGTGTAATGCAGCTGTCATGGTTGAACCACTTTTGAAATGTTTAGGTCTTATTGCTATTCAACTGGCCAACGAACTGTGGGGAGGGAAGGGGAGAAAGAATGTAGACGCTTCAGAGATAGACCGTGAGAGCCAATATCCACCAAGGGCACCGATGCAGATGTTTAACAGAAAGATGAACTGTTCTCAAAACAAAAGGACGATTCAAAATTGGACAACGTGACCAACCAAGGGTGGGGAGAATGGGAAGCTATTGTTTTCGTGCGGGAAAACCCAGAGTTGGTTTTGATTCCTTAGTACCGAAATAGTGTCCCCAATTAAGTTTTGCTTTTGGGATTTCAAAGTTCTTAAGAGTGTCTGTTTTTCTTGGGTTCGCTAGTTAAGACTGTTGACAGCAACTGCATTGAAACCAAAGAAGCTGCTGGCAAATTAATTCTGCATTTTTGCCTATGTACATATTTAAGAACTTACCAAAAGTGAAGCTTGAGTTGGCACAGTGGTTAGAGTGCAGTACTGCAGGCTACTTCAGCTGACTGCTAGCTGCACTTCAGCAGATAGAATCTCACTGGCTCAAGGTTGACTCAGCCTTCCATCCTTCCAAGGTGGGTAAAATGAGGACCCAGATTGTTGGGGGCAATACACTGACTCTGTAAACCGCCTAGAGAGGGCTGTAAAAGCACTATGAAGCAGTATAGAAGTACTATTGCTATTGAGGAACACTTCCTCCAATTCAAAAGATTTCAAGCCTGTCCTAGAATTACAAAGGACAAAAGGTCTCCATTTCTTGCTTGCTTGCTTTCTTTCTTTTCTTTCTTTCTTTCTTTCTTTCTTTCTTTCTTTCTTTCTTTCTTTCTTTCTTTCTTTTTGTAATGAATGATAAGACACTCGCATTCACTTTGCAGATATGACCTTCATTCACGAGGGCAACCGTACCTTGGTGGAGAACCTTGTCAACTTTGAGAAGCTGGTGAGTAGAGAGAGTAGACTTTCTGATGTACTGTTTTGTGAATGAAATAGATCATTCCATTTGGGGGAGGGGGGAATCACTAGCTGGAAAAAAAATACTTGGGTATTTCTGAGATTTTGACTGCAGGTTGGGGTACCTTCAGCAATGCATGTTGTGTTAGTTGTTTTTTCAGTCTACAAATAGCTTGTTTAGAGAAAATAGAGAGAGAACAAGTGAATAATCTAACAAGCCATATCTATCCTGCATAGCGCATGATGGCCAAAGCCGTTCACCTTGTACATCACTGTCGGAGTCATCCCAACCGTGAGTATAGAAGAGTGCTGGGTTTGGTGGAATTGTGATCAGTGATGATCAAGGGAAGCAAAGCCTACACACCAGTGGTGAAATATAAAATTTGTTACTACCGGTTCTGTGGCGTGGCTTGGCGGTGGTGGGGTAATATGACTGAGTGGGCGTGGCCAACCTTTTTTTTTTTTTACTTTTAAAACCATTTTTTCTACAACCTCTTCGGCTGAAGAGGTTGTAAAAAAAATGCTTTTAAAACCTCTGACGATCCCAGCTGACTTGCCTGATTGGCAGAGGCTTTCTTTTTTTAAAAAAAGCCTCTGATGATCCCAGCTGAGCCAAGCGATCATCAGAGGCTGTTTTTTTACTTTTAAAAGCATTTTTTCGGCCAAAGATGTAGAAAAATGCTTTTAAAAATAAAAACAAAGCCTACGATGATTGCGCAGCTCAGCTGGGCAATGGGGTGGGGGGCAGGGATTTTTGCTACGGTTCTCCGAACCACTCGCCTCCATCGCTACTGGATCAGGCGATCTGGTCTGAACCGGGAGCATTTCACCCCTACTACATACTGCAGTTTAGAATGGTTGCTGCACAGGACTCTTGCACAAATACGGTGGCCCGATGAAATAGAATGATTCTCTCCATCCCCTTTTATTTTACAAAGCAGTTTTCAACAAGCACGTCAAACTAATTTGCAAGGTTAAGGTTTCATCTATTTTTAATGCCAATTAAAAATTAAAGTTTTAGCTTATCCTGTTCCTGAGAAAGTCATTACATTTGACAAGGGAAGATTTACAGGTGATCTGAGTCGGAAGGTGAGAGAGATGCATCAAGAGAGAAATAGCCTTCCTGGCTCTATGTTTTATAAGGATGCTTGCATTATAATAATAGGCACTTCTGTTAGAGCTGGAATGTTCAGGGACATAGAAAAATGTCTTTGTAGATGACACAAAGCAGAAGTTGGCAGGAGTTGGCAAATAACACACGTTCCTCCTCTGTAAACCTCTGACTTCCCATTTTTATTTTACCTTTTCTCCCTTTCTCCAGTTCCCCTCTCTCCCTTGCGCAGTCGTCCCCAGTACCTCTTGGAAGAAGCTCGGGCAATACGTGCCTCAACCTGTAAGCAAGTGAATTGGGGAAGGGTGTGTGTGGGTCTTGTGTACATTGTTTAGCTGTAGACTTTTTCTTTGGAACCGTCAAATCATTGCATGATTTATATTGCTCTCCTTTTCAAAAGGGCGCATTGGTATTTTCTTCCCACCCTACACAATGCAAATGTAACAGCAGCTGCTCCTTAAGGACTATGTCCTAACAGAGGTTTTTGTGAAAACTCCTTGGAAATAACTATAGTTCCATGACAGAGTTCTGAGTCTGTATGCAAAAGGACCTGGATTCAGCCCAATGGTGCCAGTTCTGTCTGGTTTGCGCGAACTGGTAGTGCTGGCGGCGCATGGTTTGGTGAACTGGTAGTGGCGGCAGCGCAAGGCTCCGCCCACCTGCCCAGATGAAGTAAGCCATTTTTGACCCTCTGCGCATGCGCAGAAGGCTTTGCCCATGTGCAAAGGGTCAAAAATTGGACATGACGATGGCACGCGCACTTCCGAACCGGTTGGGAAGGTAAGTAGATTTCACCCCTGATTCAGCCCCTGGAATCTACAAGGAGAGGGGTGAAACAGTGGTGAAATGTAAAATTTGTTACTACCGGTTCTGTGGGCGTGGCTTGGTGGAGGGGGGGTAATATGACTGAGTGGGCATGGCCAATTTTTTTTTTCTTTTAAAACCATTTTTTCTACAACCTCTTCAGCTGAAGAGGTTGTAAAAAAAATGCTTTTAAAGCCTCTGATGATTCCAGTTGACTTGCTTGATTGGCAGAGGCTTTTTTTTTTAAAGCCTCTGACAATCCCAGCTGACTTGCCTGATCTGCAGAGGCTTTTTTTCCTTTTAAAAACAGTTTTTCTATAACTTTTCGGCTGAAGAGGTTGTAGAAAAAATGCTTTTAAAAATAAGAACAAAGCATCTGATGATTGTGTGGCTCAGCTGGGCAATGGATGGGTGGGTGGGTAGGGATTTTTGCTACCGGTTCTCCGAACCACCCAACTCCATCTCTACTGGATCGGGCGATCTGGTCTAAACCAGGAGCATTTCACTCCTGGGGTGAACCTCCTAAATCTTGAAGATTGGCTGTTGTTTAGGCTGTAGCAGAGATAAGCAACCTTCTGTCTATGGGCCACATAAATACCCCACCTCCACTTCAGCCACGGGTGACTTCTGCCAAAAGTTGATGGCAAACATTTAGCAGCTTATGTATTTGAGGTAGGGGGTAGGGTAGAGTATTGGAGCGTTGGAAAAAGTAAAATAGGTGGGTTGAGCAATTATGGGTCAACTGTTTTGCTCTAAAATAATCATTGTCTCCTACCCCCAGAAGGCCAACACAGTTGGTCTCAGTTCTTCAGGTGACTTTGTTACCTCACTGGCCACACCTGTCTTAGAAGCCCCCCCCAAAAAAAGATTCTATCCATTTAATTACTTTCTTGCTCAATATAGCTAGGAAACTTTGTCAAATGTTATTTAGTGGTGTTCTATTTTCTCTGCCTCTTTCAAACTATTGCTGATGATAGATTTCCTTAATCCTGGTTTGTTTCCTTTCAGGCTCAGAACAATCCCTCAGCACTCGAAGTCCGGCTGCAACCTGGGCCCATATCCAGCCCTTGAGAGTGATTGACAGACAGAAGGAACTTTTGCGGCTCTCACGAGACCTTGAATCTTGATGCTAGAAGATTGCTCAAGCAAGGACAGAAATCGTGCCAAGGACTGTTTAGGAAGGCATCTTCTGGTGGGTTAGGCCAACGCCCTTCACATTTGGTCAGAGGAAGATCTCAAGCAGATGAGAAAACTCCTCATATTCTTGGTGACATATTTGATCTGTCCTGATCATTGAAAAATGAGTGACATCTCTCCAGAGCCTAAGGAATGATGTGTCACCTTGCCTCAGGTTTTACAAACTACAAAATTTCTGATGTGAAAAAAGACTGATTCATGGAAAGCTTTAAGCTGCCTTACCGGGAATGGAGCAAAACTCCCACTTATCAGTTACCAGTGTTCAACAGAAATATGTTTTTTTTTTAAAAAAGAAAGAAAGAAAGAAAGAAAAATGGGAAGATTTGCTTTGGTGTGTCTGATGAATTGTTATTTTCTGAACTAGGAGTTCCCTCTCTTCTGCCAGGTTTAAAAAGGATTCTTTAAAACATTTGAATGGAGTTGAATTGATTGGACTAATCAGCAGAACATACTGATGTATTTATTTATTCATTAAATTTATATCTTGCTTTCCTCCTGGAGCTCAAGCAGAGTACACAGCAGTTCCCACTCCAATTTTTTCTTCACTGATGAAGTAAGCTGGACTGGTGTGGAGATAGTGCCTGGCCTAGCAGCTTCTATGGCATATGATAGACGCAGAACTGGATATTTTTGCTCCTAGTCTATAGAGCCTTCACTTCAATGAGATATCACATCTCTTGTATGTAAAGTCAAGTAGGCAATTTGCTAGAAATGGGATGCACTAGAACAGGGGTGTCAAACTCACGGCGTTACGGTAGTGTCATGTGACGTATTGGGACTTTCCCCCCTTCGTTAAACTGGGCATGGACATGGCCAGTGTGTGACGCCTCTGGCCCACGGGCCGGGAGTTTGACAGCCCTGCAGTAGAAGGTTGCAGGAGATATTGGAATGCTTCTTAAGAGTGCATACAAGCTGCATTTCATGCTAATAGCAGCTTTGCCGATAAAAAATTTGCAAAGTTGCAAGCATCTTCTGTTGCAGCAACAGGTAGGTGTGCAGGAATTACCTGATCCAAGCATTCATGTGCCTTCCTTCCTTATATTGTCATGGAGGCAATAGCGAGGCTGGTTGAAGTGGGTTGCAAAATCTGGAGCTCCCACCCTCAGATGGGGAGCTTCTAAGCAGATGGCACGCTGAACTAGATTAGAGGTGAGTGAAGGTACAAGCATCAAGAAGTGGTGGCTGCCCACTTCTGTTTCTCCATCCATAGAGTGAGTGCTTCAGTTTACCTGAGACGGACAAGGTGCTTGGAAGGCAAGTCCACCCCTAGGGTAATGTGACTTTCTGTCCATCAAAGAGCTCAAGAGGTTTTCAGGTGGGACAGCCTACCCCTTGAATCATGGGACTCTGGGTTAACCTAAGAGACTTTCAGGGTACCAGATCTTCTCATAGGGCTGTGCAACTCTAGATTAACCAACTGTAGACTGCATCTCTGAGCATTGGACACAATTTGACAGGAGAAAAGAAAAAGACTAAGGGAAAAAGACTAAGGAAAGATTATTGATTGGGCAATTCTACCTTTTAGCGCATGCAATTCCTTATTTGGGCAGGCAGGGGGTGCTGGTCATGGTGCTGGTGGCAATTGGGGAGGTGTGGCAAACCAGCTCCAT
The DNA here is from genome assembly GCA_012654045.1 of Ptyas mucosa. NCBI lineage: Eukaryota > Metazoa > Chordata > Lepidosauria > Squamata > Colubridae > Ptyas > Ptyas mucosa. Next base: position 397,159 of record WNWU01000112.1, on the reverse strand, counting down.
GTGAACCAATGGACACTGGGCCCACAATCTTTCTCCTAACAAGGGTTTCATTGCCTGGTGATTTTTGTAAACAATATGTTTTCTATATTATCTTCTATTTTTTTATTCTGATTTTGTAATTATTCAATTTCGAATATACAATTTTAAACATACCATCCTCAACTTTGTCCCTATTGTTAGGGCTTTATACGTCAGCAATGAAAAACCAACTCTACTTTTTTAGGGGGTTCAAAACATGCTCTTTCTAATGAGAATAATTTAACAGAGTTTCCAGAAGGTCTTTTTTGTAAAAGCGGGCTGAAAATATCCTATTGTTGGTATTTTTACAAAAAAGTCAACCTTACACTCAGTTTGTAAACTATTGGAAAGCATCTAGGAGAATGAATTTTTTTATTCCAAAACCTTGTGGTACTAAGTTATTATGCACAAAGTTTCACATTTATCATGCCTTTCTTTCCAGAGGTATAAAAAGCCAAACTTTAATCTTTTTTCGAGCCGCACTACGTTTGGCCAACTTTGCTCCAAATTATCTAGACGGAGATCGCTCATGAGATGTTTTTATTATTTTGTTTAATAGAGCACAAAAAGTTGTTACAAGATGGCTAAGTTTTGGCTTCTCTTAACAAAATATATATGAGAGATATTATGTCTCAAAGTTGCTGGAACCTCAAGAGTCATACTGTAGAAGGCTACGGTATGGGGGTCACACAAATGCCTGTATCTCCACAATTATTGCATCAGCACACATAACACTTTACCAATGCTCATTGGGGACATGTATGCATGTTTACATCGAAATTTGTGATGGTCGAGCGGAACACTTTTCTGAAATCAGACCACTTGACATGGAATGACCCAAAAGCAAGAAGAAATTGTTTAGGTTCTTCCTAATCTTCATTATTTTAATTTTATATCTTTTTATAAAAAAAAAAAGTATAGAGAGAGTCAAAGACCAGCCTGTTGCAGCAGTGATTGCTTTCTTTTCAATTTCAATGGGAAATGCAAGCTGAATTTGCAAGTCCTTAACTTACAACCAAACCAACTTGCAGGACCTTAACTGGCAACCAAAATAGAAAAGTGCTTCAATTTATTTTTTCATTCTTTCTATTTTGTATTGTAGTTCTCTAACCAAAATGTGCTTAGAGAAACATGCACTTTATGGAAATGGACATACCTGATTTGCAAAAAGGGCAGCTTAGCGAAAACATGATAAAGATGTGTGCATTAGGGGAAATAATCACCCGCACATAAAATATACTAGGAACTAGGGTTTACTTCCTCACCCTAGAAAGAGTGTGTCCATTGTTTTGTGTCCTGTTATCTCCAAAAGTAATTTATGTACAGCACCACCTTGGAATTATTCAGTGTTTCCACGGGTCTATGACAATTCGCCATGGCCAACTTGCCACGGTCAACTCACCACGGCTAACTCGCTACAGCTAAATTGCCATGGCCAACTCACTGCAGAACAACTTGCCACAGTCATTTCACCACAGGACAACTCACTGTGGGGCAAGAGTTTCACTAATACCAAAGAAATGGAATAGAATCATCAAAAAAAGGATGCAAAAGGAGGGGTAGAATCGGGGTGAAATGCTCCCGGTTTGGACCGGATCGCTCGATCCAGTAACGATGGCGGTGGGTGGTTCGGAGAACCAGTAGCAAAAATCCCTGCCCCCCCCCCCATGCCTAGCTGAGCCACGCAATCATCAGAGGCTTTTTTTTTACTTTTAAAAGCATTTTTTCTACAACCTCTTCTGACGAAAAAATGCTTTTAAAAGTAAAAAAAAGAAGCCTCTGATGATTGCGCAGCTCAGCTGAGATCGTCAGAGGCTTTTCAAAGCATTTTTTTTCTGCAGCCTCTTGGCCGAAGAGGTGGTTTTAAAAATGCTTTGAAAAGTCTCTGACGATCCCAGCTGAGTTGCCTGATCGGCAGAGGCTTTTCAAAGCATTAGAAAAAATGCTTTGAAAAGTTAAAAAAAAAAGTTGGCCACGCCCATCCAGTCACATTACCACCACCCCCAAGCCACACCCATAGAACCGGTAGTAACAAATTTTACATTTCACCCCTGCGTAGAATGAATTGTGAATGGCAAAAATTAAAATACTTTTTATTTATTTTAAATAATTAAATAGAACTGTTAAATTGTCCCGCAGCGAGTTGGCCATGATGAGTGGACTGCAGCGAGTTGGCTGTGGCAAGTTGTCCCATTTCCCAGCTATTCAACAACCTATAATGATGTGCTCTTCATTTCACAGTGCCCTCAAAAAGATGTTGACACGTTTAGCAAAGGTAAACCCGACTGATTCATTCACGGTCTTCCACAGTGATTCTCTCATGTTGTTCTGCAGCTGTTTATTCACTAAATCTCCCCACAGGTTTCGCAGTTGCATCAGCTTAAAGGTAGTTGAGGGTCAGCTCACTTTAATTAGAGCAGCCAAGGTCCAGTTTTAGCTTAAAAGCCACCTCTTGGGCAAATACATTCTATTGGGGAATTAGATGCTTCACAAATTCACCATCCAGATTGAGAAAGGAACAGAACTGTTGCAGACCATAATTTGTGGGTGGGACTGGAAGAGAAGAAGTCCTATAGATTTCTCTTGGTTCTAACATGGAAACAAGTTTCTTGGACTTACCTTATATGCTGTCGAAATGCTGTCATGCATCATTGGTGCTGTAGATTGATTTTATAATTTAAATAATTAGTACTTGACTTACAACCACAATTGAGACCGGAACCTCTTGTTAAACGATGCAATCGTTAAGTGAGTCACATCCAATTTTATGACTATTTTGCCACATTTGTTAAGTGAATCTAGTTACCTCCACTGAGTTTGCTTATGAGAAGCCAGCTGGAAAGGTCACAAATGGCAATCACATGATCCCAGGATGCTGCAACTATAACTGCAAATACATGCCTGAATTTGGCTCTTAGGACTGCAAGGATGCTGCGATGGTCATAAGTATAAGGACCAGTTTGTAAGGCACTTTCTTTCACCACTATAATTTTGAGCAGCCATTCAATAACTGATTATAAGTTGAGGACTGCCTCTTACTACATTTGCTGTATGGAAACTGGCAATTGGAGCAGATTCACCATCGGCAGTTGCACAGAAGAAAGGGGTGATTACTTCCATTCTTCAGCATAATTACAAGTTGATAAATGAGGCAGATGAGGTAAGACTTCCAACAAAACAACCAACATACATGTGGGAAATGGTTTGTATTTATAATTTACTCATACAATAGATGCCGAGTTGGGCCACTTTGCATCTAGGAAATCCTTGCAGTACCATGGCTCAATGCCATAGCTGATGTGATGACCTGGGGCAAGGCATGGAGGCAACACAGCCAGCTGATAGTTCAAACTCCCCTTTATTGCTCCAACTTTCCCCCAAATGCTCCCACGTTTATGACAAGTCCTGGAACAAAGCGGTCACACACACACACACACACACACACACACACACATACAGAGCAACCTCTGGCTGCGAGTAGCCCAGCAAAATGCTGTTAACGACTTCAAGGCAAGAAGTCCAACGAAGCAAAGGATCAAGGCAATGATAAGGCAAGAAGTCCAGCAAACTCCAGATGTCGGCAATGGCACACAAAACTCCATGGATTCAACACTAGAAAAGAGGGAGAGGCTACTTATATTGCATTAGGAAAATGTGGACTTTCATAACTGAAATGATTTGCCGGGAACTTCAAGACCCTCCTCAAGATATGTTGGTCTTGTGTGAAGAAGCTGATGGGAGTTGCCAGTAGGGAGAAAAGTATGACAGCTTTTCTCTCTTATTGTTTGCAGAACACTGCTACAGTCAGTCAACACTGGAACCAAAAACTGCAGCACACTTTTTATTAACCTGATAACTCTGCCCTCCAAAGTAATGCTACTTGTTGCTAAATCAATCCAGTAGTTATTCTAATCTTGTCTTCCAACTCTTACTTCGCTTCCTGCCTGTGTTTCAGTTTTTTTCTGTTGGTGAGAGCAAATAACAATAATGTGCATTACAATATCTGCAGGAAACATCATTTGCCAGCAGGCAAGAATTGGTGGGATGACAAAATAGACAAAAAGAAAATGAAGAAGCTAAAGCACTCTGGGACTTTAGAATTCAAACAGACTGGTACCTTCTACATAACTCCCTGGATTTAACTATTGTTGATAAGAAAGACAAAAATATTTGGATACTGGACTTTGCAGTACCTGGAGGCAGGAGACCAGGAGAGAAGGAGAGGGGAGGGGAGGAGGGGAGAGAAGAGAAAGTAATAATAAAAAGATTGGCAAATAGAAGTAGAACAGATGAACAAAGATTGGCAAAAGAAAGCAAAAGTAGTATCAATAATAATAGTGCAATTCCAAAACAATTGAAGCACCACTTGGATACCATCGGCACTGACAAAATCACCACTTGCATCAATTGCAAAAGGCAGCTTTACTTGGAACAACTTACATCTTGCGACAATCTCTTTAACACCACCAAACAACATCTGCCTATCCCAGGTCCTTGGAGTAGAACTTGATGGGTGGATAAAAATGCCAAATCCAGTTTAAACATCTGGCTGGCTATGTGACCAATTCCAAATAATAATCAAATTTATATGCCACCCAATTCTGAGCAACTCCGCAAAGTCATGGCAGACATCCTTTTAATTAAAAAGAAAAGACATGTTTCTACAAAATGTGATTTCCCAAGCATGCTATGACTATTTGTTCATTCAGTGCTTAAATTTACTATTAGAGTTAACGGTAAATGGATACCACATCTATCTGGGTTTTTCCTGCTGGGAAAATATTTGCCTGGGATTTTCTTGGTGGTATCTCATGTTGGAAATATTAGATGCAGCTCTCAATAGAGTATATTTCTCAGTAACTCTCAGGGTTTGGGCTGTTCTGAAATCTCCTGGGAAGGCCCTGCCCTGAATAAGAAAATTAGCTGTTTTGTCTGCATAGTAACAATAATAGGTCACATTATTTTAATGAAATTTAGTACCTTTGTTCCTGTCTCTCTTCTGCCTCCCTCCCCCCACCCCTAAATCATCAATAACCATGCACAATTCTAATTCCCCACACCTTTTTTGGAGGAGACTTCAGATCACACAGATTTCTGCAGGAATCTGAGAAGCCCAGCCCTGTTTGCCTTGCACCCCTGAAACTTATTTACCTCGTTTGGGAAATCACGTAAAGTGGTGATTTTGACTTTTGGCTGACGTCCTGTTTCCCTGCCTTCCCTTTCTATCGCCTTGCAAAAGAAATTGTGGTTTCTGTGTGCTTGTCTTGGTCTGGAATGAAAAGCGTCAACAGGAGAAAGAAACGGGTGGAAAGGTTCCAAGGAGGAAATTCTTACCCAAAACTTCCTCCCTGCTGTAACCACTCCCTCGTATGCTGACAGTTCTTTGGAAATGAGACTGCTGTCCATCTCCGGGTGGATTTTAATGGTCTTTTAAGCAGGCATGGCCTCCTCAGTGGACGACCCAGTGGAGAGACTTCAGGATGAGGTATCTTGTTCCATCTGCCTGGAGTATCTGAGGGACCCAGTGACCATCGACTGTGGCCACAACTTCTGCCAGGCGTGCATCTCAGACTATTGCGAGCGAGGAACTGGTTCCACAACCGGGGCAGCTCTCTGCCCCCAGTGCCGGGTGGGGTTTTTGCTAAGCAGCTCCCGCCCCAATAAGCAGCTGGCCAATATTGTGGAGGGCATTGAGCGGCTGGCTCGGAGGCCCAGCCAAAGACTTCCTGAGGCCTTGTGCGAGAAGCATGGCAAAAAGCTGAGGCTTTTCTGCCAGGATGATGGGGAGTCTATTTGCTTGGTGTGTGACAAATCTCGGGAGCATCGGATGCACACGGTCCTGACCATTGAGGAGGCAGCTCATGATTACAAGGTAAGGAGGAAGCTGGGTTTGGATTCCAAACAGAGAGTTTTACGAGTGAGAACAGGCTGGGCTTCTTTGCCTGTCCAAATCCTCAGTGGCTCACTAGGGAAGCTTTGGGCCAGTTATATACACTCAGTCCAGCTTACCTGATAGGATTGCTGTTTTGGAAGGGAGACCTCCTTTGTTGTTGGAGAGAAAGTGGGGTATATTAAGGTGACCAACTGTCCTCCTTTAGGGAGGACAGTCCTTCTTTTGTAAGTTCTGTCCTCTCTCAAAAAGTGTCCTCCTACATGTCCTCCTTTTCGATATTTGAAGACTAATCTGTAAATCTCCATAATCGATCAATGCCAATCCAATCTGTTGCATGTGATGTAACGTATTTGTATTTGACATGATGATTCGTCAAGGCTCGGTACAGTGCAGCGAGACATGATTATGAGACACATGCACTCCGCACAGGAGAATTGTTTTGAGAGAGTGCGCCGTGCACAAGTGGCTTACCAAAACATGACAGGGCATACAGGTACGCATTAGACTCACTTCTTTCTCAGTGAATATTCAATCATAGACAGATGAGCACAATAATTCATGTTTTATTAATTCATTATCTATTTAATAATTTCCAAATATGTATAATTTTATTTACAAGTTTATTCGCTTATGTTTACAAGTTTACAAGTTTTTCTTCAGTTTATTTGTGTCCTCCTCATTGTAAAAAAGTTGGTCACCTTAGGTATATAGATGAAGCATAAATGCAGAAAACTCTTAGCATTCTTAGATTCAAATTGTCCAGGCAGTATTCAACTGTTCTTCCTTGATCCTTGGGCTTCTGCTGGAAGGGTATTGTTGTCGCATGCAAATGATACTCAGTGTCAAAATTTGCATAAATTACATTCTCATGCGGGGGACCCTCCTTGTGGCTTCTAACAATTGTGTGGGCCTACCACGTTCTCGGTTTTTTTTTTAAAGCCCTCCATGACCCTCAACTTTATATTGGTGGAAAAAAAATACATAAAAGATGAAGTGGCTCTCTCAAACCTCTTGGACTTGAAGGGCTATGAAACTGTGCCAAGAACATCAGTTAGGCTTTTTGAACATAATACAAGGTTAATTTTGCTACTCTCAAAAGCCTTACTGCATATTGGGAAAATTCAATCTTTAGGTGCCTTGGGGTCGACCGCTGCCCCCCTGTCAACACAGATTGCGACCGGTCGGAGAGATAGGAGGAGAACCACCGCAAAACAATGCCTCCCACCTCTAATCCCTCCAACCGGCGCAACATGATATCATGGTCGATGGTATCAAAAGCCGCTGAGAGGTCTAACAGGACCAGGATATGGATTTCCTTGTGGCCTCCCATCCAGGCACTTTTAGTTTCCAAACTCTTACAGCATCAGCTGCTCTGAGATCTCTCTCTGAATCACATCATGCTGTTTTGATTATCTTGAAAGTCTTAGATTCTTGCAGATATTGTAAAGCCAATATTTCCTCATATTCCCACCCCTTGCATTTCTTTAAATGCTGCCTATAATCCAGAGAGAGGCGGGGGAGGGGCAAAAGAGAAATTTCCTCTCAACTGAGAAATTTCCAAACAAAGCCTGGCAGGAACCAATTTCATGGTTGATGTTGATTGCTCTTCACACTTTCTTCATGCAACAATTATAGACTCTCCAAGATCTCCTGTATTCACATGCAACTTTACAAGTTTACAGAGAGGATATTGTTTGTGATTTGTTTCATTTCTGAGCTTTGAAGATGTAGCAGTAGGATGGAGAGAAATGTAGGGGAACTCCTGATGAAATCCAAAAGCTTACTTCCCTCCCTCTTAAACAAGTAATCACCTGCTTTGGTAGTGTAAAGGTAAAGGTTTCCCTCGCACATATGTGCTAGTCGTTCCCAACTCTAGGGGGCGGTGCTCATCTCAGTTTCAAAGCCGAAGAGCCAGTGCTGTCTGAAGACGTCTCTGTGGTAATGTGACTGGCATGACTAAACGCCAAAGGCACACGGAATGCTGTTCCCTTCCTGCCAAAGATGGTCCCTATTTTTCTACTTGCATTTTTTACGTGCTTTCGAACTGCTAAGTTGGCAGAAGCTGGGACAAGTAATGGGAGCTCACCCTGTTACACGGCACTAGGGATTCGAACCGCTGAACTGCCGACCTTTTGATCGACAAGCTCAGCATCTTAGGCACTGAGCCACCACATCTATTAAATAACAATGAAGCCCTTGCAAAATGTTAAGAGAGATAAGTCCCTCACTGTAATATGAGAATTGTAAAAAGCTATTCATCAACTTGTTTCATTTTAACCAAATTATACATCTCTGCTTCTTACAATAGCTATAGCTTCTAAAAAGAGCTGCATCTTAGAACCAAAGGTTATGCATTTTTTTCTCTTTTTATTCCCAAAGGCTATATTGAGTATGGGTATGTGTATGGGGAACTACCGTAGGAATCTACTGAGGAGGATTATGTTACAAACTGGATAGCATCTTGCTATAAAGATGGATAGCTTATGCATTTTCCAGGAGAGTTAGTTTTTGAAAGGGTATTCTTGTTTGTTTGTTTTGGAAGCATATATTAGTAATTAGAATGCAGCTTTCCTGTATATCCATCCACAAAATTGTGCGAAATTGTGCCACTCATTTTTGTATGATCTAAGCATAACATCCAAGAAAATCCTTTCTTTTTTCTGGACCTTCCTGCTCCTTTCTTTCTAAATCCATGACTGTCTAGCTAGATATTTTTGTAAGATGAAAACTTGCTAATTACTTTAATTTTAAATTGTTCCCAGATTAAATTTATACACTTCCTGGGTTAAATTTACTATAGGCATTGGCCATCAAAACTAATAATCTGAAAGAAAAAGTAAGTATTTTTTTAACAAATGTATATATTGAAAAACAAACAAACGGCTAGAACCTCTGTTATGACATTTGTAGATGGCAGTGATTTTTTACAACAGATGTTGAGCAATTTTTTCTAATCCCTGTGCTTCTAAGCATTATATTTAGGAATTAGGGTTGTTAGCTTTTTTCCCCCTCCTTGCATTTTTTTCCACATTCCTTCAGTTTTTACAACTTGGACAGAATTAAGCCAAATGAGCTTTCCTGAGTGGACAGATAAAATGGATTTTAAAAAAATCAACCCCCCCTCCCCATTTCTATATAGCAGCTGTTACAGATAGAACACAACTGGAAAATAAATAGAAACTCTGACATTATTCATTAAAATGCGAGTACATTCCCCCTTTTTCTTTCTCTTTTTCATACTAGCGTGGCAAAAATTGTTCCTCCTGCAGCAGCAGTGAGCTCACATCATTGCTGCCAATTTTTGATTCTCTTTTCCTGCCTTTTTAAAAATAAGTGGAAAAGTGGAAGTGAAAGCATTTGCAGACAATGCTTATCTCCATATTTCACAACCTTTATAATAAAACCTACTTTCCTCAGGAAGCAGGGAGAACCAGGTCATGCTGTTTTTCCTCCAAATGAAAAGCCCTTGGGAAAATGTAAAGCATTTCCTCCACTGAAATTTGGCTTTGTCAACACTTTGCTGATCATTCCCTCTTACCGTACAATTAATGAGTGCCTGTGCTTTAAATGTCAAGTTGAGAGATAAATGTTTTTTAAACCTTATCTCTAAGTTCAGTGATTTCTCCAATAATTACTTTCTCCAGTTGGTAATCTTCTCCTATCAACCATAAATGACACATCTAAACAGAGTTGGGTTAACAGTAGAAGCCTCCTTGGAGTTTTTGCCCTAGGTAGATTCATGGATGAATGTTACTGTGGATATTGGTAAACATAGGTAAGCATTAGCCAAGAGTCTTAGGCATGAACATCATCTTGTGGGCCAGAGACCCCTGTCTTGAGATGGTAGTCCTATTATTAGAAGCTCAAACTGCCCAAGGAGCTGCAGATACAGTTCTACAGAGGAACTATTGAGCCTGTCACCTGCACCTCTATAACTGTCTGGTTTGGTTCTGCAACCCAACAAGACAGACACAGACTTCAGAGGATAATTAGAACTGCAGAAAAAACAAGCGCTACCAACCTGCCTTCCATTGAGGACCTGTATGCTGCACGAGTCAAAAAGAGGGCTGTGAAAATATTTACAGACCCCTCGCATCCTGGACATGAACTGTTTCAACTCTTACCCTCAAACCGATGCCATAGAGCACTGCACACCAAGACAACTAGACACAAGAACAGTTTTTTCCCGAATGCCATCACTCTGCTTAACAACTAATTCCCTCAAACTGTTGAACTATTCACTAAGTCTGCATTACTATTACTATTAATCTTCTCATTGTTCCCACCACCCATTTCTTTCCACTTATGACTGCATGACTGTAACTTTGCTGCTTGTATCCTTACGATTTATATTGATTGTTTCCTAGTATGATTTGATTGCTTATTTGTACCCTATGACTATCATTAAGTGTTGCACGTTATGATTCTTGATGAATGTATCTTGTCTTTTTATGTACACTGAGAGCAAATGCACCAGGACAAATCCTTAGATAGAATAAAGAATTCTATCTATCTATCTATCTATCTATCTATCTATCTATCTATCTATCTATCTATCTGTCCATCCAGTGGTGGGATTCAAATAATTTAACAACCAGTTCTCTGCCCTAATGATTTCTTCCAACAACCAGTTCATCAAATTGCCCAGAAAGTTAACAACTGGTTCTCCCGAAGTCATGCGAACTGGCTGAATCCCACCACTCTATCTATCTATCTATCTATCTATCTATCTATCTATCCATCCATCCATCCATCCATCTATCTATCTATCTTTTGGTTTATCAACCAAAAGTTGGAAAAGTTTTTGCAGGATGCAGGGATCCAGCATAAGCGGTCTGCTCTGTACAGACCACAGCATAATTCGTATATCGAACGAAGAGGTCAAACATTACAGGCCATGATTAGAACTATGTTAGCAGATTCTGGTTTGCCTAATAATTTATGGGGTGAAGCTGCCATGTGTGCTAACCATGTGTTAAACAATGTGGTTCATTCCTCTACAGGAGAAATTCCATTCACCTTATGGCATGGGAGGAAACCTAATCTTAGTTATGTACACACATTTGGAGCCCCAGCTTGGGTACATATTCCATCTAGTTTGAGAAGAAAGGATCAACAAAGAGCCAGAAAAATGTTTTTCGTTGGCTATGAATCAAACCATAGATCTTTTAGATTTTGGGCACAGGGAACTACGAGTGTGTACTGTAGTGCTAGTGCTAAATTTCTAGAACATGAAGGTTGGGTTAGACTAGAGCATGCAGACTATAGACATGATAATAATACTGTTAGTATCGAGCATCAAATTCCTGATGATATTCCTGAGGATTTAGATGATGCAAAATCCTCTATCAAGGAGGAAGAACAGGAAATAGATTTAGAGGATGTAGTTTTAGGGGAGGAGTCAGAGGAATCATCTGCTGTAAGTCCTGTTTTACCCAGAAGATCAACTAGGGAAAGGCATCCACCTGATCGTTATAAAGCGACTGTGGTTTGCCAGATTAACATTGAGCCTTCAAGTTATGAAGATATCAAACTTTATCCTGATAAGGAGCAAAATGCTTGGAAGGAGGCAATGAGTTAGGTGTTTATGAAACTGTGAAATTGCCACCTGGTGAAAAATTAATAGGTTGTAGATGGGTTTACAAAGTTAAGAAAAGCATAGATGGTACAGTAACCCATAAAGCTCGCCTTGTAGCTCAAGGTTTTTCTCAGACTGAACAAGATTTCGATGAAGTTTTTGCTCCTAGTTTACGTGCTAGTACTTTAAGAACAATGCTAGTATGGGCGGCTAAGCATAAATATAGTATTAACCATATAGATGTAGAAACAGCATATTTACATGCTCCATTAAGACACACCATCTATATGACGAAGCCTTTAGGAGTCGAAACACAAAACCACACTGATTGTTGGAGGTTACATAAAAGCCTTTATGGTTTGCGACAATCAGGGTTCGAGTGGAACCAATGTATTGTGAAAGAGCTAAATAGGATCGGTTTTTATGAAGGTGTAGCGGATAAGTGTCTCTTTAAGAGAGAAACTAATGGTCTAGTATCGTTTTTGTTACTGTTCACAGATGATATAGCCATAATAACGAAAACTGACAAAGAAGCCATAGATATTGTTCAACAGTTACAAACCAAATTTAAGATCAGAAGTTTGGGAAATATTAGGCATTATTTAGGTCTAGATATTAATCAAACAGCTAGGGGTTATAAAATGTCTCACTCTAGCAAAATAAGCCAAATGTTAAAGCGTTATGGTATGGAGCTCTGTAAGCCAGCGAAAACGCCTATGGCACAGGACTTTCAACAAGGAGAGGTCCAAAGTCCTAAATTCAGTAGGGAGATCTACCAGTCTCTTATAGGTAGTTTATCTTATCTAAGCAATTGGTCAAGACCTGATATTTCGTTTGCAGTAAACCAATTAGCGAGATATAACGCAGAGCCGACTGATAGACATTGGCAAGCCGCAAAACGTATATTAAGGTATCTGAAGATGACGATGCATTATGCATTGTATCTAGAACCTAACAATGATTTAGTATTAAGTGCATATGCTGATGCTAGTTTTGCTACTGATGTGACCATTAGGAAATCCACATCGGGTATAGCTATCATGTTAGACAATTGTTTGATTAACTGGAAATCAATTCGTCAAAAACATATTAGTCTTTCGACTATGGAGGCAGAATTTTCCTGTTTGTCACTCGTTTGCACTGATTTGATTTATTACAAACAATTAATGATGGATATTGGTTTAAAGATGGATTATCCAATTGTAATACATGAGGACAACCAAGCTGCTATAAAAATGGCAACAAATTTAGCAGTCAAAACTAGAACTAAATATACTGACATTAGGTATCTTAATGTTCGTCAATGTATCCAAAGCAACATGGTTACGTTAGAATATTGTGTGTCGGAAGACAATATTGCTGATGCGTTTACCAAAGTGCAAGGTGCTATAAAACATAAAACATGTTGTGAAAGCTATGGATTAAGAATCTAAACTGAATATATTGACCTGTCCAAAGGGGAGAATGTTAGGATTCTATATGATGTATATAATGTTAGAACCAGTTGTCCAGGCAATATAGGTATACTGTAACTTTAAGCTGTAAATGTTACCTTCTTGCTGAGTCATGCTGTAATGGGATAATGACTAGTTGGGAGTATATTTAAACAAAGTATTGTAACCTGGTCAGTTGCTGCTGCTGCTATGAACTGCTACTGCTAGTGTGACTGGACTGCTATGAACTGCTAGGAGCTGCTATTGTGAAGGAGTTGCTATCTGTTGATGGATCTGCTACCATCGTGGTTTGCTAACCAGAGTGAGTTGTTTGGACTGATTTACTGGACTGATTTATTGGTGAAGACTTGGGATTTGTTTATGACTACACTACTGCTTTTTCCTATGATAAAGTACACTTTTGCTAAACCAGTTTTCTTATTCATTGCTCTCAACGTTTCCTTGTGCAGTTACTCTGCTGGTTGGTAAAACAACATCAATATCCTTAACACCTCATATGCATTATCTTTCTTAGACGAAGCTCCAGGAAGCTGTGGACATTCTCAGAAAAACACTGGCAGAAGCAACAAAGCTGGAAGTCCAAGAGAAGGAGAAAACAGACCAATGGAAGGCAAGCTCCTAATCATGTCCCCCTGAGTCTGACTAGCTCTTTTTTACCCTGAGTCCTAACTAATACGGTCATATGCAGAATCTTTAGTGGGGTGTTTTTAAATACCTTGCTAGCTTTGTTGTGGGGAAGGTGCATAGGCAGCTGCAGCCTCTTAGAAGTTCAACAGGAGAGTATGCAAAGTGAGGGTGGAGTTTCGTTCTTCGAGCTTGTGAATTGATTCCTGAACGTTTCATTACTAGGCTAGGCAATACCTTCAGTAACCTTCACTTAACACACCCACACCTGACCCTAACCTGATGTGACCCTGACCTGACGTGACCTCACATCACAAGATTTGCTGACCACATGAAGCCCTGATAAACAGAAGAATACTGACACTGACATCCCCTAAATTCCGCTGAAGATGTTACCTAGCCTGGTAACAAAATGTTCGGAAACCAACTTGGAGAATGAACCTCCACCCTCATCCTACACCTGAGCTACACCTTTGCCACTATTGTATACAAAGTTTTTGAACAGCTCCAAATATGCACTGCAGATCCCAAAGAAGAGATTCAACCAACCCTACTAATTACAAAGGAGTAGAAATATTAAAGGAATTTCTAAGCAGGTACATTAAAATGTTATATTGCACTCCATGAATCAATGGAAAAGGACCCTCACTGATGATCCCTGTGCTCTATCCTTTAGGAGCAAAGCCACAAGTGGTGCTGGTTTTTAGCATTTTAATGAAGGATAGCAATAGCACTTAGACAGCACTTCACAGCCCTCTCTAAGTGGTTTACAGAGTCAGCCTATTGCCCCCAACAATCTGGGTCCTCATTTTACCCAACTCGGAAGGATGGACGGCTGAATCAACCTTGAGCCTGGTGATATTTGAACTGCCAAATTGCAGGCAGCCTCAGGCAGCAGAAGTAGCCTGCAGTACTGCACTCTAACCACTGTGCCACCATGGCTCATGTGGATAAGTGAAGAAAGCAGGGGTGAAATGCTCCCGGTTTGGACCGGATCGCCCGATCTGGTAGTGATGGCAGTGTATGGTTCGGAGAACTGGTAGCAAAAATCCCTGCGCCCTCCCCCCCATGCCCAGCTGAACTGCACGGTCATCAGAGGCTTTCTTTTTTTACTTTTAAAAGCATTTTTTCTACAACCTCTTCCCACGAAAAAAATGTTTTTAAAAGTTAAAAAAAAAAGCCTCTGATGATCACACAGCTCAGCTGGGATCTTCAGAGGCTTTTCAAAGCATTTTTTTCTGCAACCTCTTGGTTGAAGAGGTGGTTAAAAAAATGCTTTGAAAAGTCTCTGATGATCCCAGCTGAGTTGCCTGATAGGCAGAGGCTTTTCAAAGCATTAAAAAAATGCTTTGAAAAGTTAAAAAAAAAAGTTGGCCACACCCATCCAGTCACATTACCCCCCTCCCCCACCAAGCCATGCCCACAGAACCGGTAGTAACAAATTTTATATTTCACCCCTGGAAGAAAGCAATATTTTATATCTCTTCCCACAAAGCCTCTCTGCAAAGAACAAGCAAAAGCTTCTGTCCTTAATAAGTGGTGGATGAGGATGGACAAATATAGGTAAAGGCTCAAAATGGCTAGTTCAGCCACTTTCCACGTTGCTCATCAGCTTGCAGGTATAGAGATGTTCTGTGCTTGTTACCTGTGCAATTTGGGCTATATCTCTGCAGAGCTAAAGCATTCTTTTGAAATAAATTATATCAGCATCTAAAACCTAGCCTGGTGGATCTCACAATGTCAAGAAGAGGATGAAGCCGAAAAGAATGATCAGCAATGAGTATTCCAAGAGCATGGCAGAATTGAGAGCTGGTGCCTGAGGCTGTAACACCTGGAAGTAACTCATGGAGTAGATAAAATAGCATTCTTTCCCCCCCTTAAATTAATAGAAACAGTAAGAATTAGAACCATATGATATCCTTTGTCAGCAGAAGCAAAGTAAATATAATAATGGACTCACCGGTAACAGAATCAGGAATACATAGCTGGCAGAACTGGTCCAAAAGAGCATTATGCTTATTTTTTAAAAAACACCAGTCTAGTACTTTTTCAAAAGTGCTAAACGCAAATTTATAAGGAGTTGTGAAAGGTCTGACTAGCTCTTAAGACAGCTTTGGTCAGTATTATAAAGCAGGTGCCTCTGTATAACTTGGGTATCTCTCAGCCGAGCCAAAATGGTCAAGGAAGGACAGTTTCCAGAGGTTGGGGGGGGGAAGAGGGGGTATCCACCAAGCCTAAAATGACTTAAAAGCAGCTTGTCTAGGCCAGGGGTGGGTTCTACTTACCTTTACTACCGGTTTGCATCGTGCCCGCGCACGCTCTTCTGCGCATGTGCAGATCAACTTTGATGACGCCCGGGTCAGTAGGCAGAGCCTCCCTTGTTTTTACTACCGTCCAAACCAGGGGCAACCCACCACTAATGGACTAGAACCCTAATTCGGACTGCCACGTGAAATTTACCACAGCAAAAATCCTATCGGGATTTTTAAAGAATAAAAACACTATCTTAATACTGAAATAGGCATAAATGACTTTATGCTGCCTCTACAGGTGGACTGAACACGAGATAAAGGCGACAGAAGTCCATGACAGAAAATAAAACAGTTATGGAGGCCTATTTGTATAGTAGTTGGGGGAAGTGAAGAACAGCCCCATACGAGGAATAGAAGCAGGGCAAAAGGTGCCAAAGAAGTGATGGATTTATGTGGCAGGTTCCTCATTCTCAGTGAGGCAAGAAGTATTAGCATGTACTTACTGCACGTGTATTTACCTCGGGTGTGTTTGCTTTCTTTCCCGCAAGCTCTCTTACAACCCAGAAGTGAGTCAGCGGTTAGCTATTTGGCTCAGATGTTGGGAAAGATCCACAGTTGCTCAAATTGTTGACGTATCAAGATGGCTTTAAGCTCTTCAGGTTCAAAGATAAAAAAGCATCATTGAACCTGGAGAGCTTAAAAGCCCCCTTGATAACCTTCTGATCCCACAAGTGTGAGGAGCTGGTTCTGAGGACCTGACCTCTGTTTGTGTGTAAGGCATTTCACTCTTTCTCAGAGACTCTTGACCCTTATCTGGAGGTTTGGGAGCATTATGTGTGAAAGAACCGCAGTTCATTGTTTTGCTTTTTCGGTTATAAGGAATGTGGCTAAACTTCAACAGGCGGGAAGAATGACACATTTGCCAGAGACTCTTTACAATCAAACTATGGAACTGCTCTGGCTGAAAAGATTACAGAAAGGAAATCCCCTTCCCACAAAAAAGATTCATAAAACCCTGGGCTTACATAGACCAGTTTAGCGTTTCTGGGCAACTCCCTAAAGCTGTACTTTAAAAAGCAATTGGATTTCTGGGCACTAGCAAACCAATTTTTCCCAGAGCAAACGGAACCACAAAAAGCAATTTGGTTTTCAGGCACTAGCTAACATTTTTCCCAGATCAAACCACAATCGACTTGCATCTCCGACTTGTCTTTGAGCACTGATTTAAAATTTACTAAATAGCCTAGAGACATGGATCTCCATGCACCAATTATCAACTAAAATACCCAGAGCAACTCAAAACTCAGCAGGAAAAAGAATTCTGAAGAGATACACATATTGCTGTATTTTCTTACGGTTATGAAGTTTGTTTTGTAATACTTTAAAGGCAAACCACAAATCCGCTACAATAAAAAAACTGCACTTTGGCAGTTGTCAGTATAAATATATACAAAACATGATGTTGGGAAATAGAAAATAGAGTTACAGGAAAACCAGGAAGTACAGATGGTGACAATGATTTAAGCATTGCTGAAAACAAAACCGTGTAACTTGTCCCTCCGTTCTGGTTCAGAAAGTTGGAAGATAGCCAATGTAAAACCAATTGTAAAAAGAACCAAGAAAGATCAGGGATGGGCTGGTCGACTTAAGGTGAATCCCAGGTAAATTCACTGCAGTGGCAATGAAAGACCAAAAAAATAAAATAAAGTACATAGAGACAAATTATGCAAATCAACACATTTCACATCACGGCAGTAGATCATTTGCACAAGGACCCAAGTAATAACAATCTTTATTATTTTTTCTCCCAAAGCTACATTCCTTTTATATTACCTTCCACAAACTTGGTTAGTTTGAATGATTTTTTTTTAAGGGACAAATGCAGGACAATACAGAATTCCATTTGTTGTTGCCATCTGGATGTGGGGGAATCAGCTTTGAGCTAAAATGGATCTATAATGGGTTTATGAACTATCCATTGCTCCTTTGTTGGATGTTAATTTGATCCTGATTGCAATTATATATGCTCCCTAAATAGGACATGGTGGCTCAGTGGCTAAGATGCTGAGCTAATTGATAGAAAGGTCAGCAGTTCAGCGGTTCGAATCCCTAGTGCCGCGTAACGTGGTGAGCTCCCGTTATTTGTCCCAGCTTCTGCCAACCTAGCAGTTCGAAAGCATGTAAAAAATGCAAATAGAAAAAATAGGAACCACCTTTGGTAACAGCATTCCGTGCACCTTTGGCGTTTAGTCATGCTGGCCACATGACCACAGAGATGTCTTCAGACAGCGCTGGCTCTTCGGCTTTGAAATGGAGATGAGCACCGCCCCCTAGAGTCGGGAACGACTAGCACATATGTGCGAGGGGAACCTTTACCTTTACCTTTATGCTCCTT
Organism: Ptyas mucosa; assembly: GCA_012654045.1. NCBI lineage: Eukaryota > Metazoa > Chordata > Lepidosauria > Squamata > Colubridae > Ptyas > Ptyas mucosa. Next base: position 378,945 of record WNWU01000112.1, on the reverse strand, counting down.
AATGGATTATTTTCATTCTAGAAAGGGCAGAAGTGCTTCAGTGTTACCTCCTGAATGGGGGCTAGTATTATTAAGGAAAATAATATAATATTATTTTAATATTAACCATATTTTAATATTTACTAATAAATATTTAATATTTATTAAAATATTTCTTAAATATGAAAGAAATGCTTTAATACATTTCTCTCATATGATATAAATATTTTAATATATTCCTTTAATATTAGTTTGAGTCATCCAATGTCCACCATTGCTTTCTCTCAATCCCCCTGCTAGAACAAAGTCAAGAAACACAGAGCACTCATCGTATCAGGGTTTGAAAAACGCCGCCAGGTATTGGCCGAAGAGGAGAAGCTGCTTTTGAAGCATCTTCAGGAGGAAGAGCTGGCAACACTGAAGAAGCTAGAGAGGAATTCAGACTTCCTTCTTGAACAATGTGCTGGACTGCAAAACCTCATCGTAGAGATGGAGCATAAATGCCAAAAACCTGCGGCCATTTTGCTCAAGGTGAGGTCCTTCAAAATAAGCCAGATGAAAGGAGCAAGAGAAAGCAATGGCTACATGCAGCACATTTGCCATGGCCTCTTGCTACAGCGGGCAGTGTGAGGGCTCAATGGTTAAGATGTTGGGCTTGTTAGCTGGAACAGATCGGGTTCGAGATCCAAGCATTGCGCAATGGGGTGAGCACCTAGCTCCTGCTCACCTAGCAGTTTGAAAGCATGTAAATGTGAATAGATAAATAGGTACCACTTCGGTGGGGAAGAAACCAGTGATGGGTTGCTACCGGTTCACCCCGAATCGGGCGAACTGGTAGCAGTAGTGGCTGGAGGCTCCGCCCACAAGCAAACCAGTAGCAATGGGATTAGAAACCCACTACTGGAGGAAACAGCACTACAGTAAACAGCACAACAGTAAAATTGGCAGGGATTCCTTGCAAAAGAGCTCAATAATTTCTTGTAATTCTCTTTTCATGTTGTTTTTCTATGTTTCTTGTATAATTAATCATGAAATTGTTCCAGAACTGGTGCTGCAAAAGGATAGAATATAAAATTAACAGAAGGCAATGTTGGTTCATTGCCATTTCTAGAATTTTACAGTTCCAACAGTTAGAAGCTTGCATTACTACATTTGTAATAGGACTGGATTCTGGGGAAGCTTTTTCAATTTTGTGGTTGCAATCGCATCCTATGTTTTTTCTGAGCAATGCGACTTTGGAATTGAGGTAGCATACAAAGTGATTGATAAGCTATGAACTGCATATATCCTAGAATATCCAAGTCTTGTGCTAAACCCTATGTTATCTGAGGGATAACTTCTGATGTTTTGAAGATCTGAGGGATGCTTTGCTATTTTAATAAAACGGCAAAGCTGCTGAAAGCATTATTCCTCCCCCCTCCCCGCAACATTTTAACTGGACTTTGTTCCTTAGAACCTTGAGGACTAGAAACAAAATATCTACCCTCCCCCCCAAAAATAACATAGGTCACATAACAGGGGTGTCAAACTCAAGGCCCGGGGTCTGGATCTGGCCCACAGGGTGCTTAGATCTGGCCCACAGGGCCGCCCTGGAAGTTCTATAGAACTGGTAGAAAAACCGGTGGGAGGCTCCGCCCACTGACCCCGATGTCATAAGAATGCTTCTGCGCATGCGGCCCCGTGGTGAACTGGTAGTAAAGGTAAATAGAACCCACTCTTGGGCCACAGGTAGCCCTCTTGAGCTCCATTTTCACTGGCAAAGGTTTGCAGGAAGCCGTCGCAGCTGAAAACGGAGCTCGGGAGCCTCTATTCACTGGCAGAGAGCTCAGGCCACCTCAGGTGGCCCTAACATAAGTGACATTGAGCTGGCCATGCCCATCCTGGCCCCCCGAAGTCAAACACAACCCTGATGTGGCTTTCAATGAAATCGAGTTTGACACTCCTGTCGTATAACGTTGGATAGAGCAGCATTAACAATAGCATTCTTTATAAGTTCTTTCAGCAACGTTTTAAAAAAATACTAAAGCATTTACCATATTTTTTTTGTTTTTTCTCCTAGGATGTGAAAAGGACCTTGACCAGGTTAGTATACTAAATTTAGACAATTATTTGCAGGTTTAGTTTTGTAATAAATCCTGATTGAAGTTTGCTTCCAGAGAAAGGCTTGCGTTTATAGGTAGCCTTCAACCTAGGACTACAATTGGACCAAAGTTTCTGTTGCTAAGCAAGGCAGTTGTTTAAGTGAGTTGTGACCAATTTTACAACCTTTTTTGTGACGGTGAAGTGAATCACTGCAGTTGTTACGTGAATCATGAGGTCGTTAAGCGAATCTGACTTTGCTTGTTGGAAGCCAGGTTACAAATAGCGAACATATGCATCCTACAACTGTATAAATACAGGCTGGTTGCCAAGAGCCTGAATTTTTGATAACAGGAACCGTGGGGATGCTGCAATAGTCATATTGTTGTTTGTTTCAGGGCTTGTTTCAGGGCTACTGTAAGTTTGAACAGTCGCTAAACAAATTCTTGTATATCAAGAACTACCTGCTTTTAATTCCTGTGGGATAATTGAGGACTCGGATTGTTGGGGGCAATATGCTGACTCTGTAAACCGCTTAGGGAGGCTGTAAAGCACTGTGAAGTGATCTATAAGTCTAAGCACTATTGCTATTTCTCCCCAGGACTGAAGGACTATCCCTGAAAGAACCACAGCCTATTTTGATGGAATTGCAAGACGCCTATGATGTTCCTGGCTTGATGGAGACATTGCAAAGATACAATGGTAATTGAGAGGTGCTTATGTTATGCTGGGCTTAATGCAGGGGTGTCAAACTCAAGGCCCAGGGGCCAGATCCGGCCCATGGGATACTTAGATCTGGCCTGCGGAGCTGTGCTGGAAACAGTGAAGGACCGGCTCGCAGTGCCTCTGCCAGCGAAAACAGAACTCGGGAGGGCTGCATGCGGCCTTCCCGAGCTCTGTTTTTGCTGGCAGAGGGTTGCAAGAGGCAGTCACAGCTGAAAATAGGCTCCTGTTTTTGCTGGCAGAGTGCTTGGGCTGCCACAGGCATCTCTGACACAAGCAATGTCGAGCTGGCCATCCCACTTTGTCCACGTCCACACCACAAGATCACTAGGGCTGCGGGTGGCACCTCCAAGCTGTTTTCACTGGCAGAGGGTTGCAGGAGGCCGTCACAGCTGACAACAGAGCTTGGGATCCCGTTTTTGCTGGCAGAGTGCTTGGGCTACCACAGGCGTCCCTGACATGAGCAATATCAAGCTGGCCGTGCCCACTCTGGCCACACCCACCCCACAAGGTCAAACACCACTCTGATGCGGCCCTCAATGAAATCAAGTTTGACACCCCTGGCTTAATGTACTGGATTAGGTTATGTGTTCAAGTTCTCACTTGACCATGGATCTCAGGGATTTGGACAGGTTTCCCTCCTAGCATCACAAGATCATCCGGGACTGGGAGGGGCAAATTAAAAATCTGGCCCAAAACCTGACAATGGTATACCTTCCTTTCTTATGGCTGGAAAAACAAGAGCAGTCCTGATGGTCTCTATTTCTGCTTTCAGCATCGGTGACCTTTGATCCGGATACAGCTAATCCTTACCTGCTCTTATCCGAGGACCTCCTCAGTGTTCAAGTGGTGGATCTAAGGCAAAATCTGCCCAAGAGCTCATCTCGCTTTGAAACATGCACTTGTTTAATGGGCCGTGAGCAGTTCACCTTCGGAAGACATTACTGGGTGGTGTGCGTGGAAGGCAAGTCCAGCTGGACACTGGGAGTGTGCAAAGAATCGGTGAGCCGCCAAGGTATCTTCACCCCCTCGCCGGCAAATGGGTTCTGGACAATATGGCTGAGGAATGGGGATGAGTATGCAGCACTTACCTCTCCACTCACAGAACTAGTGCTCAGAGCAAAACCAAAGCTGATTGGTATCTTCCTGGACTACGACGCAGGAGAGGTTTCTTTCTATAATAGCGATACTGGTTCCCACATATTTACCTTCTTGGATTCCTTCTCTGAGACCCTTCGACCGTACTTCTATCCTGGAATCCGGGCTGGGGGTCTCAACGATGCTCCCCTCATTATCCAACCAGCCAAAGATCAGTCAAGTCTTTCTCTTCTGGCCATTGAGACCTTTCACACCTCTAGGGCCGGTTCCACACGAAGCATTTAATCTGGAATGGGACAACCAGGTGATGCTATTCCTTACTTATGTCTATGGAGATTCTCAGTCATCCAGGTCATGGTTGTCCCAAAGGTGCTTTTTCAAGAGGCAACTGGATTTTTGGGGGGATTTTTTTGAAGATGTTTCGCTTCTCATCCAAGAAGCTTCTTCAGAGCTGAAGAAGCTTCTTGGATGAGAAATGAAATGTCTTTAAAGAAAAACCAAAAAATCCAGTTGCCACTTGAAAAAGCACCTTTGGGACATTCTTTACTTATGCTACTCTTATCTCTTTAACACATTTTCATCCTCTGAGACATCATTCCTGCATCAGAAAAATGTTCCCAAATGGATCTTTGGATATGGAATAGACATGGCTTATTCCTATAATTTCATGTGATGTTGCCTTTCTACAGTTTTTCTATCGTAAAGCCCTTTATCTCTAAATGAGTCCCCTCCTTTTTTTTTCATGCAAAAGGGGATCTGAAAAACAATTCTTGGGGACTGAGGAGGTGATGGAGTAGGTATCGAGGACGTATGTTAGCATTAGTCATTATTATTATTATTATTGTTGTTGATGTTGGACTTTTAAGGATATTTATTTTAGTTAATATTATTCCCACACCTTTTGTAAATGGCTTGGATACCTCTGTTGGAAATGACATAAAAATACCTGAAATAAAGAAATAATAGTGGCTATAATATCCAAAATCATTGAATTTAATTTACCAGAGGAACAAACATGCAGAAGTTCAAAACTGCAAGAAACTGAATTGACATAAAAGAGTTATCTGTGGGGAAGAGTTCATATCATCTGAGGGAAGTCTGATTTAAACTTAGATGCTTAATTTCTTTGGGGATCTTTTCTTCAGATCCTGTAGTTTGTATGTGTGGTTTTTTAAAATCCCTCACTGTTTCTTCTTCCTCTGACTTTTTCCAATCCTTCCCCTTCCACATCTCTCCTTTTCCTTAATTCTTTATTCAAATTACTTTTTTTCTTCTTCTTTCTCCTCCAATCTGTCTCTCTGTCTGTCTCTGTTTGTCTCCGTCTCTGTTTCTCTGTCTGTCTCTCTCTCTCTAACTATGCCCACCCCCTTCTCTCTTGCTCTGTGCTATGCATATTTGTAAGTATTATAACACCCCCGTGCTGATATCTGTTTTTGCAGGACAAATCCAGTAGCTGTCACAGAATAATTTTTTTTGCGGAGACGGGGGATGTTTTAAATAATTTGTCTTGAATATACCTATACATACATTAAAAATTATTGGCGAATGATCCAATAAGTTACCTGTAGTCTGGACTAAATATTGGCATGTGGGTGCCAAAATGTCTCACTCTGGACAGAACTTTTTATAAGGCACCTTAGAGTCAAGCCAGCATGGCTACAGGGCTGCAGCCACTAAAACTAAGTGTGGTTATGCTCTAGGGCACAGCTATTTTCTCCTCTGTGTGTTGCTGGTACCAGCATCTAGATTAGGTGGCTTCTATTTAGTTTGCTCGTTATCTATTGACTGCTTTGTTTATTGATATACTTAAATGTTTTAGCATTATCGCTTTTTTCATGTCTGTCATTTACTGAGAATGTTTAAAATTTAGTTGCAGGATACTCTTTCACCGCTAGAGGTCCCCCTATCCTTCTGCCAATTGTCAGGCAAATGTCAAGAGTCTTTTTTCCTCCAGAGTTATTACAGTTCTACTTGATTGCGTACAAGCTGGTCTTGATGCAGAAGGATCCACAGGAAGGATCAAATGCTTTTGTTCAAATGCCGAAAGCAATGTAACGTTGTCACAATGCAAGCTCTTGTGTTTTGTACAGGCGTGCAACGTCATTACTCTTGTAGAAATAGTTGACCTCCTACTGCTATTACTTCTTGCTTTCAGAGTGGATCTGTTTTCAGAGAGAAGAGACAAGCTTATGATTTTTGAGCCTGATTATGCATCTCAGTGAAAACTTCACCTATATCTTTACTAGATGCAAAGCTCTAGTCAGCAAGTGATTCAGAGTAGCTTCCATATCCCTTGCAGTAATCAGCTTAAAGAAACAACCATAAAAACAATAAAATCCAGAATAACAATTACCGTATTTTTCAGAGCATAAGACACACCTTTTTCCATCCTAAAAGGAGGTGAAAATTTAGGTGTGTCTTATACACCAAATGTAGTCCCGCCCACCCACTGGCCCCCACCCTTTGGCCTCTGCCTCCCGGTAGTTACCTCCTTGCAGCAAGCATTAAGAAGTAACAGCTTCTTTCAGCTTCAGCACAGCCTAATTAGCACAAGTTGATTGGATTGGCCTCCTGACTCTCAGCTGTTTTGTTCTCAGCTGTTTTGCACCGGCCTCAGCTGCTTGCTGCAAGGAGATAAATTGCTGGGAGCAGATTTTTTTTTTCTTGTGCTAATCAAGCTATGCTGAAAAGGAAAATGAAAGTAAAGCAGGCTGTTTGCTGCAATGAGGCAAAATTGCTTGGAGGCAGAAGCAGAGGCAGATTTCTTTTTCTTGTTTTCCTCACCAAAAAAGGTAGGTGCATCTTATAGTCCAGAGCATCTTATACTCCGAAAAATACAGTAGTCCAATTCAAACCAGAAGAACGTAGTGCTGGGAAATCCCATAATCAATAAACATTCCCATAAGGGATGTTTCAGATCCCTGAAGCTTGTTGAAACAGTTAGGTTTTAATTGCCATACAGAACACTAAAAAGCAGAAGGTATCCCTCAGGAGAACTATTCCATAAAAGTGGGGTTTGGAAGGAGGAAAGTGTCACAGGAAGCTTGTCCCCAAAGTAGCGAACTTCCATAAGGGTAGGTTCCTAAGCAGGAGATGGACTTCACATACTGTAGCAATCAGTTCATCCAGCACTGGAAATGTGAGCGTGTGCACATCTGTGCATGCACGAGGTATCACAAAACATGGCAATTTGCTCACACATGCCGTCCACACATGTGTGTGACGTCAAAAACACAGCGATATAGGATGGGATTGCACCCGGGCAGCTGGGCAGGGGTGGGGTGGGCCGGGGTGGGGTGGGCCGGGGTGGGGTGGGCCGGGGTGGGCCCACCCACAGGTCACCACTACCAGTTCTCCTGAACCGTTTCAAACCAGCTGAATACCACCTCTGTTCGTAAGGGAAACCACCCAACCTACCGCACAAGGAAAAGCCACTGGGAGAAGGTGGTTCCTAGGTGAATTCTCAGGTCCTGAGCCAAGAAAGGTTTTCAAGTAACATCCAGCACCATGAGTGGCACCCAGAATTCAAATGGTAACCAAATCAGTGCAGTCTTAAGAGCAGACCAATTAATACTCATATCCACCTGAGTTATTACATGCTGGGCCACCTGCAGCCCATGTAGAAGGAACACAGTTTAGTATCAAATAATCTCTTAGTCCTCTCCCAAGTGGTCCATTCAAAATATCTGTGTGATTCTTTTTTTTTTAATTTTTAAAAAGTTTTTTATTAATAATACAAAAATTAAGAAAAACATTGGACATAGATATGACATCACTGGATCCAAACGTCTTCCGTCACTTTACAATAATATTAGGACTCATATAAACATATAGTTCTTAAGCTTTGTTCACTATTTAAACATAGTATGCTATGATATTAATACTTTCCCCTCATTCCTGTATATTTATTTATCTCTTAAACATAACATTTATCTATAATAACATCTATATTTTTGTTCTAACACTAGCCAAGACAAATGTATAGTGTTATCTGTGTGATTCTTGTGACTTTAGGTAATTGATGATTTAGGTAAAGCTGACCGGGGGGGAAAAATGGAACAAGAAGCATTGTGTAGCTATGAAAATGCCCAGTCTGTTTCCCTATCTTGGAGTTTTAAAATAAAAGGTCCCACACATACCTGGGACCAAAAAAGAGAAGCATTAGGACCTAGACACATGATTGATTGGATGGATGGATGGATGGACGGATCGATGGATGGATGAATGGATGAATGATCCATCCCTAGAGCTGCTTTGGCCAGTAGCAAACACAAAAGTAACATGAGAAGGAAATCTGCCACAGAAAGTGAACCTTCCTATTTTATCAAATAAAGGGGTGAAACCTTATCTTATGGGAGTGAACCATAATCAGTTTGAAATCATTAGTCCAAGCATTACTTGTGAAGATTACATGTTGAATATCTTGTAATTTGCTCCAGTGACAATATAAATAATGTTTTTGCTTATCTTTCCTACCAATACATTGTGAGGATACCATAAATAGTCAGGGAAAAAAAAAAACAAAACTCCAGGCCATAGAACAAATCAATCCAGAACTTTTACTCAAGACACAGGCTTGGACTATTGTATGTTTAACAGATCATGGAAAGACTCAGCTCCCACAATGCACAATGGCAAGAACGGAAAGAGAACAACTTTCAATTGTTGGTTTTACTGTATGCTGCCAGAGTTACTTTGTGTGAGATAGGTGGCTATATTCATTTAGGAAAGGAAAGAAGGAAAGGAGGGGAGAGGAGGGGAGAGGAGAGGGTCAGTAGTAAGGCAGACTTGATTTCAACAGCAATGAATGATTCACTGAGATCTAAAAAAACAACTTGACAACTGAGACAATCTATCTGAGTGGTGACTAACAGTCAACATAATCCATGGCATTTAATCAATTAATGAATAAAAGAGGGTCACAAATGCTCTTATGGGAAAGCTGAAGAACTTGGGGGGCAACATAAAGCAGAAGATAAGAGACATGATTTTTAAAGCTGGCAAATGTTCCCACCACACTGTAGAATGAAAGAATACATTTTTCTTCCAGATCAAGCTTAGAATCTATGTGAAAATATATAACACACAGAAAAAAGGCTGAATTAATGGGGAATTGTTCATTTTAAAAGGGGAGGCAAAGGATGAATGGCTACAGAAATAGTGCAGACTACCTGTGAACTCTCCCCCCCCCCTTCTGATCCTTTCACTATTTTCTTTCAATGTCAGCAGTTATTAATCTCATTATGCCATCTGTATGCATGGCACTTTACTTATGTAAAGTGGCCCACACCCTGATGGCATCATGTGCACAAATCTATTTTGCATATGTGGCTTTCTTCCAGATGCGGATGGATCTAGGCCTCCCACGCCTTACATCCCAGGCCTCGCCTTTTCCTGCAGCTGCTTATTTTAGTATCCTAATTCTTCTCTTGATACATCATAATGGGTGTAATGACAATCACTGGATCCTTGCACACATCCCTGGAGATGCCTAACTTTGGATTCTGTGATTGTCTTACCTAATGATGGGAGCCATCATCCTCATCTTCTCAAACAGCTCAAATTACAGTGACACCCAAGGATACGCAAATGAACTTCCTAAAGGTGGGAAGAACGATATAAGTGAGATCACTTGGGATAATTGTAGGGAAGTTCAGCAATCTCTCCGGGATGTCTTAATTGTTCTTTGCTCAACCGAGTTTCTCTTGGCTGAATATAATTTTAAGCAGCCTAAGAAACTGGGTCTTATTCGGAGTTGAAGAAGGGTTTTTTTGGGGGGGAGCACACAGTTAGGAATAGGGAAAGCTGCTTACAACACAAGAGTCCACAGTCTTGACTCAAATCTTCAGCAGCAGCTGACACATTTATTTTTGAATTTGTAAGCTGTTTTAGTTAAAGTGACTCTGATGGCAATAATGACAACAACAATAGTAAAAGAACCACAATATATAATTACTGTTTTCATTAATTAACAAAGCATTACTGGCATCGAGAGCTCTTTAGCACTCAAGTCCCAAAGACCTCCAACAGACAGTTTTTAAAGAGCTCTTGGTAAGACCACAAAGGTTGAAACCCCCCTTGCATAGTGGTCAAGATATTTCAAGGGGGAATGGTTGCCACAGAAAATGCCTATCTTCGGGACCTTTCCAGAGGTGGATTCTACTTACCTTTACTACTGGTTCACATCATGCATGCGCAGATCACTTCTGATGACATCCGTGTCAGTGGGTGGAGCCTCCCGCCAGTTTTACTACCAGTTCTTGTGAACCAGTCTGAACCAGGGGCAATCCACCACTGGACCTTTCCCATTATACTTCTCAATAGGTGAGGATCTTCAGTAGGCTTTCTCTGTGTCCATCTTGCAAGGTAGTGCAGAAAAGAAGCAAGCCCAGATGAATTAATTCTAATTTATTGTAAGGTTATGTCAACAAAATTTTGCAAGTGCCAGGGTTCCGACCGATGCCCTAATGAATCAAGCAATGTTTCGAGAAAAATCCAGTTGTTTATTAGAAGTACCATGTCAACGTGGACCAAGTGAAGCCAGCTCTGACTTCACTCAGTTGCCTCTGATCCTGTTTCCTCTTCCCCACAAGATGTGTCTTCAGTCACATTTCCCAACGAAGCAATTTTATGGGTCGTAGAAGTCACTCCCTCCGACCGTTGCAGGTTTTTGTGGAGATGACCTTGACTTTGGCCGGCTAGGATGTGTTTCATTTTGACTGAGGTGCAAATTCCTCGATGCAGCTGTGAGGCTCGATTCCCCATCCCCCTGCCTATAGCAACCTGGGAGCAAATCAGGAAAGCTTCGCAAGTTGACAGCAAGTTTGAAACTCCCCCAGAAATGATGTTATATAATAATAGTGTTCAGTAACTCTATGGACTACGACTGAAGTTTCCAAGTGGTCTTCAAAGCATTTCTACATAAAGCAAATCATAGTAATCCATATATGGGTGAGTGTTTACTTTAAGTGCGTTCTGTTTTAGGTAAATCTGTAATTGATACTCCAACTTAAGCAAGTGAAATGCCCACCTGACTGTCAATTCCATTGGCTGTTCTAGGAGGAGCCATGAAATTGGAGCAACTCCAGTCTTGGAGCCTGTTTTCCACAAGAGAATGCAACCTCACTGAGAGTCAAAGATAGTAGAATCTAGAATCAGAGGGCCATTCTGACTCACTTGTTCCTGCTGATCCAGAACCGTGACACACTCCAAGCAGTTAGTCAGGGCTTCTATTGCCTTTCACCTAGGATGGAGATGAGCAACTGATTATCTCAGCATACTGGTGATACCTCACCCTCAGCTGATGGGTGTCTTGTCCCAGAAGTTTCATATAGATGTTTAAGAGGGGAAGGGATTCAGAAAAAGTCAAGCAGGGCAAGATCAAGTTGGTATTTGGATCAGAGGCCATCAGGGAATTTCAATGTTGCTAATTGTATTAGAAAGTTAACAACAACCCTGCAGGTGCTGCCATACTAACCCCTTTGTTGTTATTGACTGAGTTAGAATGGAAATTAGAGAACTTTGTAATACTGTATAGGTTTTTTTTTTTAAATTTGATTTATATGCCGCCCTTCTCCGAAGACTCAGGGCGGCTTACAATGCGCTAAGCAATAGCCTTCATACTTTTGTATATTTACACAAAGTCAGCTTATTGCCCCCACAAACTGGGTCCTCAATTTACCTACCTTAGAAAGGATGGAAGGCTGAGTCAACCTTGAGCCTTGGTGAGATTCGAACCTGCAATAATTGCAGGCAGCTGATGTTAATAACAGGGCTTTAGACCACTGTAATATCCAAGGTTCTTTCTCCTGTTGTGAAAAGAAAATGGGTTGACAAAATCCTCTGTCCAAGATTGTAAACATTATGATCTATTATTTCTTAACAGCTTTCCTTTTACTTTTTTGGGGGGTTGGTGGTGGAAACAATTAGGGCTGTAAGAAAAATGCAGAGTTTAAACTTGATATTTAAGAACCCCCAACTGATTGTTGTGCTGATCAACTTTTGCTTTGGAAATCTGATCTGAAGCATACTCTTAAAAATCAAAACCCATTTAAGGAACTTATTGTTTAATATTAATGCCATGTTGTTAAAACGTTCACCCAATCTGGGGTTCCAAGCTTTGTCCCCCCCCTCCCAGGAAGAGCAATCCTACTCTTAAATTAAGCAAGGTTTTAAGATTTGATGCAAACTTGAAATACCACACAGATGAAACTATGTTCTTTTCTGATGAAACTACTGTTCTGGCTTATCTAGATAAGCCAGAACAGTTGTTTCCTGGTTTATCCATTCCATCTTCAAACTAGATGGTTTGAAGATGAAACATCTAATAGGAGGCTTTGAGTTACCTACAATCTCTCAAAGATTTCACTGGGATGAGGGAAATGAAATAGCTGTCCACAATGGCTACTCCATCATAGCAAGTCCCAAGGGAAATTAGCTTACAGAAAGATAGTGTGTTTTCAGATCATGGGAAAATGGGTACATTTATCGAATATTTTCTTCTCCAAATATCCACACCTCTTATATTTAAACGAGGTTTCCTCCACCTGTGAATTGGGGGTGATAGCGTGGTGGTGGCCTTATCTTCAATAAGAATATGGTGCTAGAGGAAGTTGTATTGAAAGTGAGTAAATAGTAGAGGAAAAATATTCTGAAAACGTTGCTTAGATAATTGTACAGATCTGCCCATGTACTCACCGGGGGACAAATTGACCTGAAGTTAAAAAAAAAAGAAAACAAGATTTGTATAGATCATGTTTGCTGAATCTGGATTGTTGCAGTCCCCTCTTAGACACCGTGTCAATTATCACAGCCACTCACAATTAAAGCTAATATAGGATAACAGCAAAGACAATAATGCTGGGGGGAAAAGAACATGGCAGAGGAGCATAAAAACATTTGCAAGAAAGCTCAACAAATGGCATCCCGTAGGATTTTTAAAATACAGGGTGCCAGAAACAGACTGACCAAAGTGTAGATGCCTTGCATGTGAGATGTCATCTCAGTTCAGTCTTCCTCACATGCAAAATGCAACTATCTACAGCAGAGGTGGGGAACAATAGCCCCTTTTTATGACTTGTGGACTTCAACTCCCAGAATTCCTAAGCTCAGGAATTCTGGGAGTTGAAGTCTACAAGTCATAAAAGGGCCATTGTTCCTCACCCCTGACCTACGATATAAGGCACCCTCTCTATTCATTCATTCATTCATTCATTCATTCATTCATTCATTCATTCATTTCAAACATTTATATGGACACCCATCTTTCAGCCAACTGGGTGGCTCCCAATCAAAAATTAAAAAACATAACATAATTTTCAAAACTACAAAACACGACTAGTTAAACACAAAACATTAAAACAACAAAAGTGGCACATCTGGCACCATTCCAGATGTGCCATTATCTAATCCTTTCTCAAGCCTTTATGGAAGGCAAAAAGGGCAGAGACCTGCTGAACTTCAGGAGGAAGAGTGTTCCATAAGGCAAAGGCTGTCACAGAAAAGGCACACTTCCTAGTTCCCAAGAGATGACAATATTTGGGAAAGGGACAAGGAGTGTACTCAGCCTGTCTACCTAGTAGGATGGATAGATGTCCTTAGGGAAAGGCAGTCCCACAGATTGTCCAGTATTGTCTACATTAGCAAGGATTGATGGGACATAAATTCAAAGATGGACGGGTACCTTTCATAGAGATTTAATGGGAAGTGCCAAGTGTGTGCGTGCTGGCATGTATGAATTTGTGCCAAAAGATTATTTGATGAGCTTTCTCATCCAAATAGGTGGAGTCAAAAATCTAGGCTCTTTGTTGTGGCTAATGTGACAGCCTGAAGCTTTTGTCTTGCTAGCAATAAGAATAACTCAAAACCTATTCCTGAGTTGAAGGCTGAATCTTGGGAAGTTTGGCCAACAGCATTAACTTAGTTTCTTTCTCTATTTCATGGATTGGCATTGTTACTTGAGATACGTTTCTGCTACAAATGATAAGAAGGGGTTGTTGGTTTTGTCTTGTTTTTTGCTATCTTGCAACAATAAAAAAAAACAGAAGAAAACTGTGCCTTGGAAATGAAGCAAGCTGGCCAAAAATTGCTACATGGATTTGACACCCTGGACTATAATACTGTATAGTAAACAGAGAGAGGGGGGGAGGGAGGGCGGGAAAGAGAGAGAGAGACTCAACAATGACCCTGGGCAACATACACATTAAAAACAAAACCACAGTACATAAAATCAAAATAATAAAAGATGATCATAACAGGAGGAACAGACCAGAGGTGGGTTTCAGCAGGTTCTGACCAGTTCTGGAGAACCGGTAGCAGAAAGTTTGAGTAGAGCGGGTAGTAAAAATTCTGACTGGTCCCGCCCCCATCTATTCTCTCTCTCCCAATTCCCAGCTGATTGGAAGGAAATGGGGATTTTGCAGTAACCTTCCCCTGCCACACCCACAGAACTGGTAGTAAAAAATTTTCAAACCCACCACTGGAACAGACATACACCATAAATGAATACAACATGAGGCAGTGTAGATAACTATGTGATCCAGGGTCAGGGGTAAAAGCCCAGTCTTCAAGACTTGTTTAATGGATAGCAGGTTCAGGTCTAATCAAACCTCTAATGCACAGAGCCTTTTTGATGATGTCTGGGTGGGTGGGCAGAGCCTCCCACCGCCTCTGCTACCGGTTCACCCGAACTGGGGTGAACCAGTAGCAACCTATCACTGATTTAGACCCATTTCAGGCAGGTTCCTGGTAGACGTGGCACTCATAGATTATCTTGGATGGAGACTGGATGGAGTTGGTACAGTCATCCTAATTTTCTTTGATCACTCAGGAGGTTTCAGTATCATCAATCATGATGCCCTTCTAAGACTGATTATGGGAATTGGGAGTGGAAGACAGTTTGTTACAGTGGTTCTATTTTCTCCATGTCTGCTACTGACAGCGTTGAGAAGGGGAAGAGGTTGAACTCAAACCCCTGGTTTGTGAGGTGCTGTAGGACCTCATTTTGGGCCCCTCCTGTTCAAAGTCTACATGAAGCTACTAGATGAGATCACCTGTCAACACAACCTCAAGTATCACAAATATGGCATTGATACTCAGTTATAGGTCAATCAGGTGATGATATCAGGGTCTCATCCCAATACTTGGGGGTGGATGTGGCTTAAATGGAAAAAAACAGACAACCCTGATAAGACCAAGTGGTTATACAATGCAAGGTTCTTCCTGTGCCAGGAATTTTCCATCCCAGATGGATTTGCACTTTCCTAGGCAGAACTAGAATGCAATTTATGAGTCTTCCTAGACTCATAACTCTTGCTTGAATTGGCAGTGGAAGCTGTGGGCAGAATAAGCCTTGGTAGATTCTTTTAGTAAGTCAATTGCACACTTTCTTACATTGGAAGTCTTTTCTCATTGTCATTTACATCATGTAGCAAATTTTCTAAGTGCATATTAACCATGAATGTCACATTTTTCTTCCACTGATAGTCTCACTGTCGCATATCAATTGGTCTGCTTAAATTCTGCATCACTTTACTCATAAAGTCTATAACTTGGTTCCTTTCTGAATTCTATTTCAAGGTATAGATCAGCTCCAGTAAATGATCTGAATTTTTTGTAATAGGTTTTTCAAACTGTTGAATTTCTTAGCATACCGTCTTGGTTTTGTAACCCCTTTTGAACTATACTGCTTATTTGTAGATACTGAAACTGAAGATACGGCTCTAGCAGTTTGGAGGAGAAAATTTTGAAGTATTTCATCTTCATCTTATTAATAAGTTATTGTCCTTTCCTGATTACATTTCTTTGTACATTCTCTATCATGGAAATTACTATTTAATTTCAAAGTAAGTTTAATATCAAAGTAAGAGGCCATAAATCTGGACTGTTTCTTGCTCTATCCCATACTTTTAAAATGCTATTTATTCTTGAGCGATTCCTTAAAGAGTACTAGAAAAGTTCTCTTTTCTATTTATATCAAACAAAGAGATTTGAGCCGACCATCTGAAGGTCCTATTTCTTCCATAGAAGCAATCTAGCCACAAAGTGTTATATCCATTCTGATATCCAGATTAGTTTGGCAATTTAAATTATCTTGATAAATTAAACTATCCATTTATCTTAGTACAGTAATTTAAATTTTAGTACTGCCAATCTGTCTTGTTCTTTCAAATCTTATAAAATGTTGAAATTTACTCTGGGTTTTTTATCATTAACTCATATTAACTCTGCCAGTTATTTAATGTCTTATCTTCAAATCTTACAGGGATCAAGTGAAACAGAAAATTGAACTCTAGCAATTATTTTTTTAAAACAATGTTATCCTTCTACATTAGAACAACTTCAGCTTCCCTGTTTACTATGTCCATTCATAGTAAATAATAAATAGAGGTTTTTTGACTTTGCAGTCCTGATTTGAAAGACAATGGCTGTCCCAAAGACATCCAGCCAGCTTCCATATCTAAGGGAGGACTAGAACCTGGGTCTCTCCACTCCTAGGCCATCTACACTTTGTCCATCCCTCCATCCATCTTTCCATCTTTCCATCTGTCCTTCCTTCCTTCCTTCCTTCCTTCCTTCCTTCCTTCCTTCCTTCCTTCCTTCCTTCCTT
>WNWU01000112.1:299141-335875 GCA_012654045.1 Ptyas mucosa | reverse complement strand
CTGCCTGCCTGCCTGCCTGCCTGCCTGCCTGCCTGCCTGCCTGCCTGCCTATCTATCTATCTATCTATCTATCTATCTATCTATCTATCTATCTATCTATCTATCTATCTATCTATCTCTCTCTCTCTCTCTCTCTCTCTCTCTAATTATCTGTCTGTCTGTCTATTTATGTCTGTCTGTCTGTCTATTTATGTCTGTCTGTCTGTCTGTCTATCTATCTATCTAATTATCTGTCAATGTATCTATGAATCTATGTATCTATGAATCTATGTGTCTATCGTCTATCGTCTATCGTCTATCGTCTATCGTCTATCGTCTATCGTCTATCGTCTATCGTCTATCGTCTATCGTCTATCGTCTATCGTCTATCTAGAGAAGGGCATGTCATTAACAAGGTATCTTGCAGGTTTCTTCCTTTTTTAAACATTTTATGAAGACAGAGGCAGGATCTCCTGGATTTGTTTCTAATGAAAAAACAGTATCATAATTATGACAGCACGACTACAAGAAAATCCTTTAAAAACCCTATTGCAATAAAAGTATGAAAAATTCTTACAGTACTTTTGGGGTGCAAGGTTTCTCAGACTGTAGCCCAATGTTGCAGATATATGGATGTGTATCTCAGCATGGTTAGCAGGGAGATGTGTGGTTTTGGACAAGAGGAATGCCTGCCCCCCTCCCCCTGCCTAAAACAGACTCAGGAAATATGTTATTGACAACGGTGGTTCAAAAGAGAGAGAAGGAGAAGGAGAAAGGAAAGGAAACAACTTATACATAATTATCCAGTTGTGACTGATGACACATTCTGGGTACATACAATGTCACAAAAATAGTCTTTGGCTGGATTCAAGCTTCCAGAGAATGCTATGAGTTATGTCCATCTTAGATGCTTCTTCGTGGAATCCGTCTCCTCTTAGCAATGCAGAATGGGCTCTTTAAGACTAATGAGAAAAACACTTAATTCATTTCCTCTTCTACTCCTATATGACACACTAATACACCCACTTGTTCTAGGAACATCTGGGACACCGCAGCAATTTCTCTTTTTCAAAGAAGCAATGCTTTGATTTTTCTCTAAGGGAAATATAACACACTTCCCTCCCTCCCTCCCTCCCTTCTCCCACTGAACCAACCTATTCAGGTCTTGCTTTCCACAGGCTATGTCACTGTTCATCTTTCTTCACCAAGCAGGACTTTCACGCTACGGCTATAGTCCGTCTGATCTTTTCTCCTCTGCTATTGGCTCAGATATGGAGCAGCAAGACCAATCAGGAGCTTCCACTGGAGCCTTCTGTTTGGCAAACACTGTGTTAGCCTGCCACCTAGCATTGCCAGTTGGTGAGACAAGATCAGATGACATCTTGGTATGGGATGATTTCTAGAGTATCGCAAGGAGCTTGGGTATTAGGACATCAGTCACTTGTGGGATTCTAGCCCAAAACATTTTTCTGAGGTTGAGATAAAATCATAAATTCCATCCCACCTCACCAAGTCCAAGTGTAATGCTTGGCTATGTTATTTTGATAGGCAGATAAACTTACAAATATATCTGCTCCCATATGTATGTCCTTATACATATTCACCTACACTTGAAATATGTTTAAATAATTAGTTTGTTCCATGTTCATGTTGTTATCTCTGTCTAATGGTAGGACTGGCCATGGTCACATGTTAATATCCATTAACTATGTTGGAACTCTGACTATGTTGAATTCTGAGCCAAGTAGGGCTGGACTGAGAGTTAGAGGATTGAGAAGAGTTTAGGAACTTTTGTCTCTTGAGATTTTCTTTGGGTGGTTTAGGCATAGGCCATCGTGTGACTTATTTTAATCACTGCCGTGACATTTATCACTCCATTGATTGCCAGGGTTGATTTGACTGACTTGGCTGGCTAGGTGAATGTCCCCTTCCTCTTTCACTGTTCCATGTGCAACCAGAAGTTGCGTGCCCATTGAATGAGGACAATCATCTCCAATAGAAGGAATGTACTGATCTTCACTCAAGGGCATACAAAATGACATTGGTGGCCCCACTGATCAGCTTTATGTGGGGGGTTATGTGGAGCAAACACTGAACCTTACTTGCCGTATGACAAATCTTTTCCTCCCTTCTCATAAAAGAAGCACCAATGTATTTTCTTTGCCACACACTGCTGATAGAAGATGGTATCCCTCTTATGTTCACTAGTCTTCACAAACAGTTATATCTTATCGAACTGGGTATAAAAATTTGTGCTTTGTATGGCTTCACGATGCAAAATTCTTCCTGGAAATATTTTATTGTTGCAAACACTGTAGATCAAAGCTCTTGAAAAATTTCCAGCATCATTTTTTTCTCCCCTCTCTTTAGTGGACCTCATATCCAGATGTGTTGGGAATGCAATTCGACTTTGATGGATTTTATAAACAAGTTGGAAGTGCTTTTATTGGAAGCAGTCCTGAATTTGAATTTGGACTCTATTCCCTGTGTTTCATTGCTCGGCCTGGAAAAGTGTAAGTATATTGTTAGGGCCAAGAGTTATTTTTCATGGCAGTTAAAAATGAGAAGTTGACTTGCCAATAAAAGATAGTCTGGAAGCCAATACATGTTTTTAATGTGCTACTTCCTATTTACCAAAAGTGAAAGAATTCACGTTCTGAATGAAATTGGATCATTCTTTCCAAGTGAAATGAAAGCTTCGATCCAGTCAATTGTTTTCAGAAGCAGAGCTGACAAGCAGGGAATGAAATAGCAATGTTCTTACAATGACTGTGCATTCCCTAACATCTGATTTGAAAAGGTCTGTCACTTTTGAAGACAAAGGTTTCATTTAGCTATCTTAGTCAATAGAGGGCAATAAACTTAGCCTTCAAATTAAAGCCTGAGCAAAGTAATGGTCATTAAAACATCTCAAGATCTTGATTCAAGGTAGAGTAAAAGTTCTGAATTTTTCCAGTAATGTTCAGGCAAATAATTTTCATGATTTAGGAGTAGCAGATAATAACACCTTACAGAATTTAACAGCCCTAAGACATGAATCACATCAGTGGGTTCATTCAAGCAGTTTATTAATGCTGTCCCACAAACGATCCTATTCATGGGAAATCGTCTGAATCTTTTATGAAGAGGTTTCCAAGGGGTTGAAGCAGACAACATTCATAAAAGTGGCGCTACAGAGAAAAAGTGAAATTTTTCAGCTAGTAACTTGACTCAATTGTAGCCTATTCTAAATAATTATCTAGAGCTTTTATTTAAAAAAGATGATTTTATACTGATTTTCTATCCTTCAGGTGTCCTCTGAAAATTGGAGGCCATAATCTGGATATCCAAACGTATACTTGGGATAAATCCACTTATGGCAATGGCAAAAAGTATATTGCCACAGCTTATGTGGCTTCCCAATGAGGTTGCAAGATTAAAAAAAAAAAGACCCTCCTGAAAGACCCAAAAACAATCCACAGAACATCCAATGTTAATTTCTCTTCATGCCATTTCACAACTGCTGTATATTGTATGTGTTCTTTGATCTTTTAATGTTGTACTTGTGATAACTGGAATCGGTCATGGTGAAAAGAGATTACAAATCTACAAGTCTTTGGCAGACTACAAGTTCAGCTGGAAGGCATAGATGCCAAGTAACTTTTTTTTCTGGAGATGACATACATTTCGCCTAATGTAAAAACAGAATGGAAAGTGAAATCATGTTTGGTTTTTAAAAAAATGAACAACGGAGAGCAGGCAGGTTCTGAACATTTCTAAAATTACCCACCATTGTCTTTTTTCTTGAAATAAACCTGCTTTCGATTTAGGCAAAAAAGAATGAAGAAACTTTGCAATAAATTGAACGTGTGTGTGTGTGTGTGTGTGTGTGTGTGTGTGTGCGCACACACACACACACACACACACCAGTGGTGGGTTCCTCCCGGTTCCGCCCGGTTCCGCTGAGCCTGTAGCGGTGACGATATGACGTCACCGAACCGGTTCTGCCCCCCCACCCCCACCCCCGCGTTATTCTTACCTTTTATTTGGCCCCACCCCCAATCTATTGTTGCCTCCTGGTTCCCAGCTGATGGCTAAAGGGAAAAAAACTGTTTAAACTCTTGCCACAGGGCTTCAAAGGGCCACCCTACAGCTGATCAGTGTTAAAACAAAACAAATGAGTAGATTAGTGCCTGCAAAAATACATGAGTAGATCAGTGCCTGCAAAAATAAATGGGTAGATCGGTACAGTTCTGAAAGCAGTTAAAAGCCTGGTAGACCAGTACCTCTTCTAAATCCTAAATAATTGTCACATGACCATCAAGTCACGCCCACAAAATAAGCCACACCCACAGAACCGATAGTAAAAAATTTGAGAACCCACCCCTGACACACACCACACACACTCTTCATTCATTCACACTATTTAGCAAGAGTAGGTACTCATTAGAAATGGGAACAAGAAGGGGAAGAGAATCTAAATCAGTATTTAATATAACTATATGACATATCAAAACAGAATCTTTAAGAATGGTACTTAATCTTCTATTTCTGATCCACTGAATTGCTCTCTGATTTCTTTCTCTCTCTTTTTTTTTTTGGTATATTGTTTAAAAAACCAAAACCAGTTCGCATGTACCTGCCATGTCACAGAAACTGGCACAAATTTAATCATCCAGGGTTCTTTGAATTCCGTCCCTTATACTGGCCAGCCTCTAAGAAGCATTAAAATTGAGAAAACTAAGAAACTGCACTAAAAGCTTGTGTTCAAAATGTTGCTGAGCCATGGACCAAGTGACTAGTCTTTGACTAAAACCACCATTTTTCAGGCCTTTGATTGGTCATATGGAGAAAATGGTCTCCTACCTACCTCACAGGGTTGTTGTGAAGTTGTAAAAGTCTGATGGCAAAAATATATATGTAGTAAGATACAAAATATTATATATTAATAATATAATGCAACGGTATGATTTGGTTAATAAATCTTTGTTTGAGTAGCTTTTATTTTTAAAACAGCAATTATGATGTTTACATTATCCCCAGTAGTGGTATTATATATATTTTCCCCCCGGGAGATGTGCATATCTTGCAGCTCTACAGGTTCTTCAGATTTTCTTTCTGAATCTGGCAGAGTTTAACTGTAGCATTCAATTGAAACTCAATAAAATGTCCAATAAATTCAAATTTGATGTGGTGAAAACTGTGTCCTGTTTGACTGATTCTATGGCATTCCAGGTCTAATCTCAGGAAAGATGTAACTCATCTATTTCAGTTCAAAAGTCAAAGATTCAAGAGTCTCTATTTCTGAAGCTGCCTGACATTCGAAGTGAGCAGATAGAATAAGTAATAACTTCTAAGTAGAAATTGTCAAACAAAAGTTTGCCAGTACATTGGGTTCTGAGAATTTAAGCCATTATCAAGCAGCTGAAAATAATTATTTAGAAGAAATTCACTCATAACAAACTTTTAATTTTAACTTGTTTAATTTCAGATTTTTTTAGATCAATACACAACCAAAATAGGGTTACCTTTGGAATTTCATATCTATCTAAATTTTGCAATAAAGTTGCTTAATAATAATAATAATGAATCCGATGATGACACCTTTAAAACCATCAAGCAACAACATCTGCCTAATCCAGGTTCTTCAGAAGGACTTGATAGGTGGACAAAAATGTCAAATCCAGTCTAACATGCCCTTATAATACAATAATACAATAAGAATAGATATTTTAAAAAAACCTCTGCACTAGAATTTCTTCAAAATTATTTGCCAAGTTGAACTACATTTGGGAAAACTTTAAATCTGTGGACATGAGGCAATGAAACATTACAGTATTGTGTCTCACTATTGAGTGACCAAGTTAACTTACTCGTTAGCCGCACACCCAGAAACGTGATGCTGCTAACCACCTCCACAGGTGACTCATTAATACACAGAGGTGTGTGACTGGCTCTTCTGAAATCGACAAGGCTCTCTTTAGTTTTTCCTACATTTAAAAGGAGGCAGTTTTTATTACACCAGTTCATCAAACCCTCTACATCCTTAGGGTAAGCACTCTCATTGTCATCCTGAATAAGACCCACTTCTGTTGTATCATTCACATACTTCACAATATGGTTGGTGGAAAACCTGGACCAATAAAGGACTTAGGACACAGCCCTGAGGAAAAGCTGTGCTCAAGAAAATGGTGTTAGAAGCATTGGTCCCAACTCTATTGGTACTCTACAGTATTCCCCACTGCACCTCCCAGCTCCTCTCCCAGTGTAAAGGAGGAGCAGCAGCAAAAGCAGCCTTGAGGGTGGATAGATAGACCAAACATATGCAGGAAAGTTTCAGCAGCTTGAATAGTAGCCCAGCGGATGCTACTTCAAGCTGGAGCTGCAGAGAGCTGAGCCACGAGCAGTTTGACAGATGGCTCAGCTGCAACTGTTTCAGAGCAAAGGGGTTGGCCTCCCTTCACCATCTGCCAGTGGGTCACAGGTGACACCCAAACATCGGGGTTGTGTGTGTGTGTGTGTGTGTGTGTGTGTGTGAGAGAGAGAGAGAGAGAGAGAGGTAGAGAGTGATCACACAAACAGAAAGGGAGATGCCAGGGACTGATTTATAGGCATGCATTTGTTGGGCTCAACTTGACAATTTGCTTATTCCAAAAGATTCTACACAGAGTTTACAGCTGTGGCCTGTGTAAGCTTCCTGAGTGGAGTGGAAAGGGAGGGCCATGGACCTCTGGCTGAAAGCACATTAGCTGGTACGCATCAGTATGTGACAAGCTGATCATAGGGCCCAGACCATATACTGATAAGGTGCTTAGCTGATTTGTTGGCCAAACCTCTCTGAGGCTCTTAGCATGCACGATCTGACTTTTGCCAAATACCTCTATCTTTGTTCAGAGGTGGGTCTTCACATAATGGAAAGACAATGTTGTGAGGGAGTGCTGCTTATAAGTAGGAAGTGCTTAGTGACCAACTGCTTTATTAACAGCTCTACAGTATAAGTGTAGCATAGAGCTGTCAAACTCACGGCCTGCAGGCTGGATGCATCACGTGCTGGCCATGCCCACATCCGGTTTAGCGAAGGGGAAACGATATGTCACGTGACGATGCGAGTTTGACACCCCTGGTGTAGCAGGAACACAAGAGAAGAAAATGAAATCTCACTCATCATGACATCATCATGCAAATTATGTGCCATATGGCATTTGGTGTTGTGATGCAGCTGATGCAAATTACGTAATTTGTGCTATTGGTATGACTTCATTGTGATGTCTACCAAAAGCCTACCCTGTGATACAGATTAGGAAATAATTGCACAACACACTATGTCATCTTATTAGAAAAAGAGAGTGTTCGCATCTTACAGTCCGGTGTGGCTCCTTATCCACAAAATCAGTGGCTTTCCCAGATTTAAGCATATAATCTGAATGTAGATTAGAGTCATTTCCAGTTAATGTAAACTAAAACTGAGCAGATTTTCAAAACTCAATTTATATTAATTGGAAATAGCCACTCTGAATTTAATCAATATCAATATAATACAATACAATACAATACAATACAATACAATACAATCAGTGGTGGGATTGAAATAATTTAACAACTGGTTCTCTGCCCTAATGACCAGCTGGGTGGGTGTGGCCATGGTGTGCATGGCCAGGAGGTGTGACAGGCAGCACTCTGGCTCCTACACCCCCCCTGGAAGCAAAAGTGGGCCATGGGGGTGAACACTACACCCCTTCCATGTCCCATTTTGGGCCTAGAAGGCCGCCCTGAAGCCTCCTGGGAGTGAAAATGGGCTGCGGAGGGGGGGGTGCACTGCCCCTCCCACTATATTTTGGGCCTAGTAGGCCTCCCTGCATTTACCTGGGAGCCAAAATGGGGCGCGTGGGGATTCCTGGAAGGGACGGGGCAGGAAGGGGTGGGGCCAGCCAGAAATTTAACTATCAGTTCACCCGAACCAGCCTGAACTGGCTGAATCCCACCACTGAATACAATACAATACAATACAATACAATACAATACAATACAATACAATACGAAAACTACCAGCTATGATCAACTAACCTCACAGGATATGGATGAGCTGTGGTGGCACAATGGTTAGAATGCAGTATTGCAGGCTAACTCACTGCTTGCTGCCAGGAGTTCAATTCTGACCAACTTGATTTAGCCTTCTATCCTTCCGAGGTGGGTAAAATGAAGACTCAGATTGTTGGGGACAATATGCTGACTCCGTAACTGCTTAGAGAGGGCTGTAAAGCACTATCAAGTGATGTATAAATCTAAGTGCTATTGCTAAATGCTATAGATTGGCAGCATCCAGATTTACATCCATCGATTAGAGTGTATCATTCTAATTTAGTGATATCATGAGAAATGCTCAAAAAGTGACATTATTTCTCAGGATTATAAAGCCCTAAGTATCAGGTGCAAGGACTGGTGTGGTATGTTTCCATAGGAATATTATTCAAATCCTTCTTCTTGGCCACTTGTGTTTTGAGATCCTGGGCATACAAAACATATTGGAAAAGAGATACTTCTGGTAATTCCAAGAAAAGCAGAAAGCAGAGGCTGGAAAATAGAGATCTTTCTGAGGTTAGGTAGCATTCCCAGTGGACAGAATAGGCTTAGATAAATCAACATTATTCATGGATCATATTTCATCTACGGAACAAATTTGTCAGGTTCTTTGAAGCCATACCAAACCACATTTCCTCTTTACTACTTCCTCATATCCCCACAGATGAATAGCCTTTCTGGTTCCCAGAAGACTGGTTTTCATTATAAAAGATACAGCATGTGGGCTGATTTCATTAATGACAATGTATTGACAATATCATTGTTTTATTGATATTGAAATGCATTTATCTCCCCTTCCCCAAACAATCTGACATACACCTTTCTGTTGGGAAGGAACCACAGCAATGCGTGACAGAGACCATGTTTTAAATCCCAGCACTCTGTCTTTAAGGCCCTGCAAGAATATGACTGTCCATCAGAGTAGGCAGTTCTGAGTCACCAGCATAAGCCAGCTTCTTATTTTTATTTTTATTTATTTGATTTATATGCTGCCCTTCTCCGGAGACTCAGGGCGGCTTACAGTGCGTTAAGCAATAGCCTTCATACTTTTGTATATATTTATACAAAGTCAGCTTATTGCCCCCACAATCTGGGTCCTCATTTTACCTACCTTTGAAAGGATGGAAGGCTGAGTCAACCTTGAGCCTGGTGAGATTTGAACTTGCAGTAATTGCAGGCAGCTGATGTTAGTAACAGTGCTTTAGTCTGCTGCACCACCAGGGCTCTTTTCTTTAGAGATCTTTTATATTTTCTGGCAATACCATGTTTCTCCCAAAATAAGACCTGGTCTTATATTAATTTATGCTCCAAAAGATGCATTATGGCTTGTTTTCTGGTTAGGTCTTATTTGGGGGGAAATACAGTACTAAAAGCCTCCATCTGCTGACGATCTTAACTGGGGATTGTTTTGGGGGTAGGGCTTATATTATGAGCATCCTGAAAAATCATGCTAGGGCTTATTTTCCAGTTGGGTCTTATTTTTGGGAAAACAGGGTAATAAGAGACAAGAAGTAGAGATTGGCTGTGCTGTGTGCTTTTAGTCTTCGTTCATCAAGTAGGCATTATAAGGTTTGGGCAGAAGGGGGAAGCACTGTGCATATTTATGTATGTGTTTATGGGAAAGTGTAAAGCAAGAGGAGGACAATCTAATTCAGCCATCATTTTCAGGAGTGACTTTTTCAGTGCAGTGGCTTGGGGAGGGGCAGGGGCTGGGGAGTGAATTGTTAGACATCTGTTGCCAATGGGGGGCTGCCAAGGGGCTCCCCTAGGCTTGCATCTGACTGGGGGAGCTTCATATCTCAAAGGGTTTGTCCAAGCATCACACCCCACCTGAGCGCAGCAAAGTTGGGGAATTTAAAAGGGTGCTGAAGCCAACCTTTCCCATGAGTTCCATTTTAGTTGTGTTTAGTTAATGACTTTCCAACCGAGCATCTGGGTGATAGTTGGGCAGTGGTCCCTGTAGGTTGCTTCCTGGCACAGCTTGGAAACAGCAGAAGGGGCTTCTAATGAGACATGGCTGGTCCTAAGAGGCATATTCTTCTCTAAGTAGGGGGTGGTGAAACCCTTTCTGCTTATTTTGGCTCAGAATGACAAACAATTCCCACCTACCCTTCAACTGTAATTCTGAACAGCATTGTTACAGCCAATGACGCTAATATAACATGCCTAGAACTTGAGAGTAAACTGATGGGGGAGATTTAAGAATTTTGCCCTGGGATTGGATCTCACAGCCAAATGTCAGAAGTGATGTCTGAAGCCCTCCTGACAGCATCATTTTCAATGTTGGGATTAATACTGTACACCATGCAGAAAAATCTGCCGGGAATTTTGGCGATTTCTCAGGAAACTGTAGTTTTTCCAGAATGAATGACCCTAAGGCAGAATAGAGGAAGAAGTTTAATTTTCCATGTATACCAACGCAACTCCCAGTTTGGTAATACCACAGTCCCTGTAGAAGGCTAAGAGAGCACCAAGCCAAATCAATAGCTAAAAGAATTGTTTACGGGCATCATGTCTTGACAAATAAAACAGTGTTTCCTGAATGCAAAGAATTTTTAAGTGGAAGATAAGTTTTTATCTTACATGGGTGACCAAGTGGAACCATTATAAAGTGGATGTGTAACTTTGGCAGTTAAAGCTAAATACCCACTCCCCTCCACAATACCACTGGAGAAGGTAAGGGGGATTTATATATTTGAAGATAAGGGTAGGGGGTTATATATCTGAAGACTACCCAGATGGTACAGCTGGTCTGAAATATGGTAGCACAGGCAGCAATGCCCGTGTATCATCATCATTATTTTTTTATTCTATTCTCTCATTCCTCCATGAGCTGCACTGGTTACTGGTAGGCTTCTGGGTGTGATTCAGTTTGGTTGCTGATTGTCATGTTCATGGCATATGGTATTCATGGCATATGGCTTTATTATTGGAGGGACCACTTGTCTCTAATAATTTCTGAATATCCAGTAAGATTGGGCAGAGTGAGGATGTACTGAGGATGTACTCAATTAAACCAAATCACCTAACGAGAGCCCAAAATTGTGCTTTCTCTACCAAGGAACCTGCCCTCTGGAATAGCAACCCCCCATATATATATATTTGCATGATTCCTATTCTTTAAGGCTTGCACAAATTTTAAAAAATGACTGCTCCCCAGTGTGAGATAGGTGATTTCTCAATCCTTGGTGGTGGTAGTTGAATGTTTGTTTGTTTTTTAATGTGTTACACTTTTATTCAGGCATACATCTTTTCTCTGTTTGTATGTTGTTGTTTTAAAGAAAAGTTTAACTATGTAAGCCACCCAAAATCATTCGGGGGTTGGGCAGTTCTAAATTTAACCAAACAGATAAACAAACTTGATAGCAACTAAAAGTTAGCAAAGGGAAACAGAAAAGAAGTATGGAAAACTCTCGTTCTTTGCTGCCATGTAGAACTCATCTGGATTTTTATAGCCATGATCAGGCCACGCAACAGAAGCACATTTTCATATTCTAGCTCTCTCTAGGGTTTCATTGTGCTTCATCATTCCCAAATGAACCAAAAAATGTACACCGTCTTTGTTTTACTTTCTCCAGTGGTGAAATCCAATTTTTTTTACTACCGGCTCTGTGGGTGTGGCTTAGTGGGCATGGTGTGGGTTAGTGGGCATGCCTTGGTGGGTGTGGCAGGGGAAGGATATTGCAAAATCTCCATTCCCACCCCACTCTGGGGCCAACCAGAGGTGTTATTTGCCGGTTCTCTAAACTACTCAAAATTTCCGCTACCGGTTCTCCAGAACCTGTCAGAATCTGCTGGATTTCACCCCTGGTTTTCTCTCTCTCTCTTTGCATGTGCATCTGTGTTTTGTTCATTCCCTGAATGAAGGGAATTGTAACCTAATATATATGGGTTTATGTATGCTTGTTTGTTTCTCTTTTAGATCCCACCATCTATTTTTGATTGTGAATCATTTCTTCTCCATGTAAATATAAAAAAAATATCAAAATACATTCTGAGAGTGTGATAGGTCCCCATTTTATTTTATTTTATTTATTTTGAGTTATATGCCGCCCTTCTCTGGAGACTCAGGGCGGCTTACAATGCATTAAGCAACAGCCTTCATACTTTTGTATATTTTTATACAAAGTCAGCTTATTGCCGCTACAAACTGGGTCCTCATTTTACCTACCTTAGAAAGGATGGAAGGCTGAGTCAACCTTGAGCCTGGTGAGAATTGAACTCGCAGTAATTGCAGGCAGCTGGAAGCTAAATACTACTTTTAACAGTAGCATTAGTCTGCATTAGTCTGCTGCGCCACTCAGGCTCTTGATGACTGTGGCTTTAACATGGCCAATGTAGCTTATATTTTTCCTCTGTTTGAAAACATACTCTCCTACCTCTATCTCACACAGCAGCCGCAGTAGTATCCCAAACTGGACCAGTCTCAAGTTCAGGACAGGATAAGTAGAGTCTAGGATGCTTACCCATATTCTGAAGTGATTATTTATTTGCACCTGGGTTTTTTTCCCTCATTCCTGTATAAAAACTGGACATGTATACCAGATGCAAGTATAGCTAATAAATTGGCTGATTGGGAATGCAGATATGCTGCTGGCCATGTCATGAATTTGTTGGGATGAATCCAGGATGATGCAGCTTCCATAAAGTGAGGCCAAAAGAGGTTTATTGCCTGCTCTGACACTGATTTCAACAAATCTGGCTGTATTAGATGCTAATCCTGGAGACCTCTGGGATGCTACATACAGTAGTGGCCAAAATTGTGGTAACATTTTAGAAAAAGTTTATTTATTACACCACTTTTTTTTTTGGAGTAGTACCATAAAATTATATATCAATGGAAAGATAATTTAATCAAGAATGTAATGCAATAACTTTTATGAAGGATTTGTTATTAGAATAGCAGTTACAGTATAAAGAAGACAAGTGAAACACGTAGAAAAAATGAGATATACAAAAATGATCACATCAGTTAATACTTAATTGGGTAACCTTTAGCATGAATTACGGCCTTACAAAGTCTTCCCATGGAGTCAACCAAGTCTTTTAGTTTTGCAGCTGTTATAATGTGAAACCAAGATTGAATGATTGCTTCTTTTAACTGGATTTTATTGCTGGGTCGCTTCTGACTAACAAGTTTCTTTAGTCGCCTCCATAGATTTTCAATTGGGTTAAGGTCTGGGCTATTCCCAGGCCATTCCAGCAGTGGAATATGATTATCTTGAAACTCCAAAAAAAAAAAAAAAAGTGGTGTTATTAGCCATCAAACCTCAAAAATACACTTTTCCCAAAAGGTTTCCACAATTTTGGCCACTACTATAATCCTTTCCAGTAAATAATATAGCTCTAATTACCCTGATGGGACTCTGGGCACATCTGGTAGTATAGTCAATATTTATCATATATTCTATTATCTGTATCTGTATCTGTATCTGTATCTGTATCTGTATCTGTATCTGTATCTGTATCTGTATCTGTATCATCTGTCTGTCTGTCTGTCTGTCTGTCTGTCTGTCTGTCTGTCTATCTATCTATCTATCTATCTATCTATCAGATGTGGTGGCACAGTGGTTGGAATGCAGTACTGCAGGCTACTTCTGCTGACTGCCGGCTGCTAGCATTTTGGCAGTTCAGGTCTCACCAGACCAGTAGTGAAATGTAAAATTTGTTACTACCAGTTCTGTGGGCGTGGCTTGGTGGTGGTGGGGGGGTTAATGTGACTGGGTGGGCATGGCCAACTTTTTCTTTTTTTACTTTTAAAAGCATTTTTTCTACAGCCTTAAGAGGTTGTAGAAAAAATGCTTTTAAACGCCTCTGACGATCCCAACTGAGCCGCGCAATCATCAGAGACTGTTTTTTTTTTACTTTTAAAAGCATTTTTTCGGCTAAAGAGGTTGTAGAAAAAATGCTTTTAAAAGTAAAAGAAACAGCCTCTGATGATCGCGCGGCTCAGATGGACATGGGGGAGCCCAGGGATTTTGGCTACCGGTTCTCCGAACCATCCGCTGCCATCGCTACCGGATTGGGCGATCCGGTCCGAACCAGGAGCATTTCACCCCTGCACCAGACTCAAGGTTGACTCAGCCTTCCATCCTGTCAAGGTTGGTAAAATGAGGACCCAGATTGTTTGGGGGAATATGCTGACTCTGTAAACCATTTAGAGAGGGCTGTAATGTATTGTGAAGCAGTATATAAGTCTAAGGGCTATTGCTATCTCTATCATCTATCCTCTTTCTCTCTCTCTCTCTCTCTCATTCCATTAATCGGATGAGAAAAACATATGTAGATTTATATAAAATGCAGAGCTGGGGGGGAGAAGGGGATGGTTTGCATGAGTAAGCATGTGTGGGCAGCTCCATTTGTATGAGTGGTGTGGTGGGCACGCTACTCATGCAAATGGAATGTGCACATGCATATTTGCCTGCTGCTTACGCAAGTGGAGATGTGTGTGCATACATGCTCTTGCCCACCATTTCCACAGCCCGGTTCTGAAGGGCTCAAGGCCCAGTAGTGGGGTGCGGCCTGGCGGTTGGAGACCCTTGCTATAATGCATGTAGATGAAGTAATTGAAAATCTTGCAAAATGTCTTTTTTGTAGGACTAGGGTAGTGCCAATGTCAACTTCATATATTTATTTCTTAGATTTTGAGGCTACCTGACTCAAAAAGGCTTTTGGGTAGTTTACAAATGTAAAAGGATGTATAATATAAAAGGACACATATGAGTGCCTAGACAGAGCCACACTAATAACCACCCCAATAAATCACCAGATGCTCCACAAACACTTGGGAAGGCTTGGGAACAGATGCCAAGCTTCAGAAATGATCAGCTCCACAATATAGACTGGATCAGGAAAACAGCTCTCTCGGAAGATTAGTACTATGCTTTGTTGAGACAGGCTATGCTAATAGAATCTTACAAGTCTAGTCATGCTTTATTTCCCCCACCCTCTTATACCCCAGTGAATTAGGGAGGAGCCTGGCTGAGCCTCTTCCAAAGACTACCTTGCTTTCTGGGACTTAAGGAATGTTTCACTCCTCTTTGCTTATGTAACAATTCTTATATATTTCTCTCAAGTCAAGTTCAGCAAGTCTGACAAGCACAAGGGAATCTAATGCAAAGCATTGATTAGGCATCAGCTCGGTATTTACATGGGTAGATAAATATCCTGACTAATAAGAAGCTTGCAAAGTGAAGCAATAGTGGCTGAAATATCAACGACTCTTAGATTTATATACTGCTTCACACTGCTGTTCAGCCCTCTCTAAGTAATTTACAGAGTCAATACATTGGACCAACAATCTGGGTCTTCATTTTACCTCAGAAGGATGGAAGGCTGAGTCAATCTTGAGCCAGTGAGAATCAAACTGCTGGCAGTTGGCAGAATTAGCCTGTAATACTGCATTCTAACCACTATGCCACCATGCAGTGAAATAAAGTTCACCTGCCAAAATCTATTAACAGTACTCCTCAAACAGGTGTTTTCTGACAACAAGTAAGGGAGGAAGGGGAAGTGGAAAAGAGTGAACAGTGAGAAAGACATATAAGTGAGAATGACAGAGCATCACTGAGAGAGCAATAAAGCAGGAATGATGAGTGAGAATGCTAGATCAAGCAACAGAATGAGAAAAGGCAATGGAGTAGATGATAGAATTCAAAATGGAGCTCACAGTGGAGCTAATGATGGAGCAGAGGATAGATGGGATGATAGAGGAGAAGTGGAGCAGATGGTGGGATGGAGGACATAGGCGATCATAGAAAGGAGAGGCAATGGAATCAGTGATGGAGCACATGATGGAGAGACTGAAAACATGGTGTTGATAAAGCCAATGAGAAAACTAATGATAGAGTCAGAGCTGGCAGGAGAACTGATGGTAGAACAGATAACAGAATAGGAAAGTGATCGACTAGGTCCGTGATGGCGAACCTATGGCACCGGTGCCACAGGCGGCACGCAGAGCCATATTGGTGGGCACGCGAGTGTTGCTCTAGCTCAGCTCCAGCGCACATGCACGCACCGGCCAACTGATTTTCAGGCCTTCCAGTCCCACCGGAAGTCAGGAAACTGGCTGTTTCCAGCCTCCAGAAGGTCTCCAGGGGGATAGGGAAGGCTGTTTTTGCCCTTTCCAGGCTCCTAGAAAGCCTCTGGAGCCTGGGGAGGGGGAAAAACGGGCCTACCGGGCCCACCGGCCATTGTGTGCCAAAAGCAGGGGGAAGTGTGGGAGGGTCACGTGCACATGCGCGGGAGGGCGGGGCACATTGAATTATGGATATGGGCACCTGCACCTGCGACCCCCCACATTCCCCCCACTTTTGGCACGCGACGGCAAAAAGGTTAGCCATCACTGGACTAGGTAATAGAGGAAGAGAGGATGGTGAACTAAGGCAACACAAGAGAACATGAAAAAAAAGCGAGAGAAAGAGTGAGAAATGGGCTATAAAAACAGAGTGAGTTCTAGATCAAGATGGTATAAGATAGCAGATGAGAAAGTTAGGGAATGATGAATTGGGAAGAGAAAAAGACAAGAGAAACAGACAAGAGACCGAGAGGGTGAGAAAGAAAGACTGCGCAAAGGAGGCCTAGCAAGACAGATAACAAGAGATTATGAAAGAGTGAGTGAGAGAGCATGCTAATCTTGGTGAGGCTGCAGCAGTGGTGGGTTGCTATCGGTTCTCCCCGGATCGTGCGAACCGGTAGCAGCAGCGGCAGGAGTCTCCACCCACCCGCCCGGATGCTTTTGCGCACGCGCAAAAGCATCACAAGCACGTGCACACGAGCGAACCAGTAGAAAATTAAATTGAAACCCACTACTGGGCTGCAGCCTCTAATCTATGGGGGGGGGGTGAGCAGGGGCTTTCTGAAGAAGCAGGAGAGGTGGAAGATAAAACTTGCCTGGTACCTCAGCCATACTGGCCAAAAAAACAATATCCATCAATCCCTCTCCTTAGCTTGGTCTATTCACTGTCCTTCTTGCTGACATCAAATAGAAATCACTGGTTAGAGAAAGAGGCCTCCTCCCGTCAGAGGAACAGCCTGCTAAATCAGAGTCTGCCTGGGCCTAATGATGGGACTTTTCCTCTTAGGCAATGCCAGGAGCATACCATTCATCCCATAGAGCCCCAGCAGGGCTTAGCTTGCTACTCTCCTGGGGGAAAGGAGAGCCAGCAGAGCTCTCCTGCTGTTCAGACAAGACCATTTGGCGCCGCATGCACACAATGTTCATTTTCTTTCCCTGCTATTATTATCGGTAGCAAGGGACACATGGGGTGGGGAATAGGGAGGGTAGGCAGGCAGCCGGTTCCTTAAACTGGCTGGAAGCTTGTTGAAAGCTGGACAGGAAACAAAGCAACTCGGAGCAAAGGTTAATGAGGAAACGGCGCTCTTTTGAACAGAAGAACGTGTGGCAGTTATTCCATATGGATACAGGAAGCTCTTTCACCAGCTCCTGGAAAGAAGCTTTCTTGTATGTTTGCATGTCTGAAGGGGTGGAGGCGGGGGTGACATTTTAAAAGATCAGAATTTTTGCCCATATGGTGAACTGATCAAAAGTTGTCCCAGGGCATTGCATAAAATCTGAACCTAGTGCAATCCAAAGTTTCTGAAGCAACTGATTGTGGGAAAGGCCCTCGTAAGTACACACGGCATTACATTAGTTGTTTCAAAAGATACTTTGTGCAGACAGTCTAAAAAATGTGAGCCGGGTTTTCCCGTCCACTTGGCATCATGAAGCCAGGTTTTCCTGTCCACTTGGCATCAGAAATGAAAAGAGGTGCTTCAAGCAAGTATTTTAGTCAATACTCAAAACTTGGAACTATACTGGCTGGAGAAGTTTGGGTGTTATATTATCAGTGCACCTAGTTGGGACAGGTGCTGTATTTTACTGATCAGTACAGTAGTTGTCAACCAGGGAATTGCAGGAAGATTGTTTACTTACATTTTGAAATCATGGGAATAAGTATATCAGTCTTCCCCAACTTTCTAGCCAAGTTAGAAAGATCTAATTTTTCTAACTAAAGATTAGAAGACCTCCAAGGTCCCTTCCAACCAGAGGTGGGATTCACTTACCTTCCTACCAGTTTGCAAATGTGAGCATGTGTGCATTCCTCTGCGCATGTGCACCAAGGGTGGGTTCTACTTACCTTTACTACTGGTTTGCATTGCGCCTGCGAGCTTGCTTCGCTCGTGTGCCTGCGTGCTCTTCTGTGCATTCGCAGATCACCTATGATGAGGTCCGGGTCAGTGGGCAGAGCCTCCCACCAGTTTTACTACCAGTTCTTGTGAACCTGTCCAAACCAGGGCAACCCACCACTGATGTGTACAGCCTTCCGTGCATGCGCAGTGTTCACGCATTACATCTAGGTGGGCGGGCGGAGCCTTCTGCAGTCACCAGTACCAGTTCACCCAAACCAGACAGAACCGGCTGAATCCCATCTCTGCTTCCAACTCTGTTATTCTGTTATTCTAACTTGCTAGCCTAGAGATTGGGAAAAGTATGAAATACGGAGAACTGCATTCTGAAGTGAAAAGTTCAAATCTGATTAGTTTATTTATTTGTTCAGAAAACTTATATGGCTGCCTATCATACTTGATAATCCTAGGCAGCTCACAATAACAGTCCAAACACCCCTCCCCCCAAATAAAAATAAGCCCTCTCCAAACCCCATGAAATACATCACTTTGATTGCCAAATGAAAAACAAACCGGATTCTAAAATATCTACAGCACTAGATTAGACAGGAACCCCAGATGATTTTTCCTAGCTTAGCCAATATTTATTGATATTATGAATTAGTGATCCTTACAAAAGATTGTAAATCTATGTTCTCCATATGTAGAAATCTATTCCACTCCACTGATCATGCCTGAGCATGAAGAGGTAGCAGGTCCAAGAATCTCATTGTGGCAAACCTGGGTTTCAACATCCTATCCAATGCTACATTTGATTTCCTCAACCATGGACTCCTTCTTGTGCCTTGTTGCCACACTTGCCATACTCACTAGCTCCTCCATTTCCATCTAGCAGCCAATCAGAATGAGTTTTAGAGAGAACTTGGTACATTCAAAGTGGATCAGGCTTTCAGTGATTATGAATATGGGTAGCTGTTTACTCCCTTGAAATATAGACCACATGCCTTCGGTACTGATTACTAAGAGTTTACAATGGAAAGTGGGCATTGCTTCTAATCTAGCCTTGCAAGCTTCCAAATGCATCCATCTGGTCATTTTGTGACACCAATCCATGAGTAAGTGGGGCTTTGGCTCACTTTGCTCTTGTCTTCTTCCTAGGCTCTTAAACTTGGATTCTACCTAATATACATGGATAATAAGAGTGGAAGCACTGGGGGTGGAAGAAACAGAAGAGGAAACTTACGATGCAGCTTTGCAAGATCTGCTCCCTCCCCTTCTATGCTCCTTCACCCTTCATGCATGGCCTCTCTGCTGTACTGAAAACCGCCAACTGCTCCCTATGGAGGCCAAGGCAGCAGCAGTGGCCTTCATCCTAATCCAATTTGTCAGGAAGGTAATGAAGTATAAAAGTGTGGATTCAATTAAAAGGGATTTTGATGTAGGATGGAGCCCGTGGGTAGGGAGGGATAGAAGCCTACAGTTTGAAAGGGACCATCTGTGCCACCAGGCTGCTGCTTTTGTGTTTGTCCTGAAAGGACCACTTTACTTGAGACAGGGTCTTTGACATGCCTCATGGTTGGCCCGTGGTAGCAGTCTAACCTGCAGGGAAGGCAGTGGATGTCCTTCAAGTCTCCAGAGCCTTGACCTCTTTCTTCCAAGGTCTGTTCTATATTAGTGCAATTGCATCCTCTGAGACCTTCCCAACAGCCCCAAAGTGCTTTGCAAGCATGGGTGAAACCAGCTATCGGTTCAGCAGCATGACTGAAGCAATTACAGATGTTAATATGGTGAACCTGGACTGGAGTCATGTGCAAAGAAATGGTGGGGAATGAGATGGGCATAAAGCCCCTGATTCAGTGGTGGGTTTCAAATTTTTTTTACTACCGGTTCTGTGGGCATGGCTTGGTGGGCATGGCATGATGGGCGTGGCATGGTGGGCGTGGCAAGGAAAGGATACTGTAAAATCTCCATTCCCACCCCACTCCAGGGGAAGGTTACTGCAAAATCCCCATTTCCTCTCAATCAACTGGGACTCAGGAGGCAGAGAATAGATGGGGGTGGGGCCAGTCAGCATTTTTACTGCCGGTTCTCCGAACTACTCAAAATTTCCGCTACCGGTTCTCCAGAACTGGTCAGAACCTGCTGAAACCCACCTCTGCCCTGATTTCTTTTGAGAGCCATGAGTCAAAATGTGTTATTTCATCTCTTGCTCTTGATTGCAACTCTCCTCTCCAAGACCGTGTCAGCCTTTCAGTCTATTTGTGCTATGCTAAGTGGTAATAAGAAACGATGTTAGAGTCAGAAATATTTATTACATTCATTCACTTTTTCTTTTGGAAGTTAAATTGGTATACTACTGAGGTGGGTTAGGCTGATGGACATCGATGATGTTTCCTTCAAGCCAATCTTGACTCTTGTCTATTGTGGATACATCTGCATGACCTTCATGGCAGCAGAGCAGATGTGGTTTGCCATCACCTGGATATTCTTTTTTTTTTTACTTTCTTTTTAGTCCTGAGATTTAGTCTTCTCTTGAAAAACAAACCAAGAAACCCCCTGCTTAATTTCCAAGCCCAGGCAATTGGGCAATAATGAGTGATGCAACTCTTACTGTTGAGCAGAGCAACCCAGTCTGTAGACAAGAGTGAGAAGATGGGAGCAATAATTGAAATGGAAGCATGAGCACAACAAGATATGAATAGCAATTGAGTAAATATATCCATATTAGTTATAGCAATAGCACTTAGACTTATATACTGCTTCACAGTGCTTTTACAGTCCTCTCTAAGTGATTTACAGAGTCAGCCTATTGCCCCCAACAATCTGGGTCCTCATTTTACCCACATCGGAAGGATGGAAGGTTGAGTCAACCTTGAGCCTGGTGAGATTTGAACTACAAATTGCAGGCAGCCGGCAGTCAGCAGAAGTAACCTGCAGTACTGCAGTCTAACCACTGCGCCACCACAGCTCATTTATATCCAATCCTGCATTTAAATCTCCCCCAATAATAAAATAAGCAAAATGAACTATGTTAAATATTTTGCCAGCTAATATCCAGATTTCATTGTATCATTAAAAAAAAATTAATATGCAAAGAGCAACTGATGCTGACATCCAGAGTGGCACTGTCGACTCATCATATAAAAGCATACATTCTCTCGCTATGTCCCATATTCAGTAAATGTACAATTGTTCATAAATAACTTTCAAATAAAATCCAGCATCACATTCACTAATATGGTGTAAATATCCTTTTTTATTTTTCACTTCCAATATAATGAAGGTGACAAACTTTTTAAAACAGTAAATAGGAAAAAAAAAGCTTTTTATTGAATTGATTTCATTTTAAGACCAATATTTGAGGGGCTGCATATTGTAAACATACAATATGTTTAAGAAGCTCAAGCAATGATTTGTTATTATGGGTTATTCCAATTCTTTTTTCCAAAGTTCTTGCAAGTAATCACAACTAACTTTAATGATACTCTATTTTCACAGATGCCCATTCTAAATATTCTTCGCAATTTAATGCTGGAAATGTAGTTGAATTACAACTAAAAAGAGGAATCAAAGCTTTCCATAAAATCAGAGGGGTCATTATATATATACAAAAAAAGGTCTGTAGTGTTAGGGGACTTGATCATTTTGATTTTATGAAAAAATAAAAGTCATGAGATATGATTAGTGATAAAAGCTGAAAGGTCAGAATGTTAAAACCCCCATCACCATATGACATTATGACAACCATAATTGGGGTAAAGAAAATTGTCCCCTGCCTCCAAAACTCCTAACTTGACAGCTGTCACTTGCAAGCAGACAAACATGTCCCACTTAGAAAACACACAGTTCAGGAGCTCTGCCGCTTAATCTCCGACAGATAAACTAACCGAGGAGAGATTTGGAATTATTTTCAAAATCTTGCCGCTCTGACGAGATTAGAGCTCTGTTAATCTTGCCCAACGAGTGTTTGGGGGATGGTTTAATGAGAATTTGTGCAGGCATAATCCTGTTGTTAAACTCATTCCCTAAACTAATCTTCCGAGTTGGACAAGATGTTCTTAGGGTTGAAGCTGGGAGGTAGGGTATAGGGGTGGGATGGCAGCATGCTTGGGAGCTATAAAATTCTGAATGTTGAATCTCTGCTGTCAGTTCTAGGAACTGAATAATAGAATAACAGAGTTGGAAGGGATCTTGGAGGTCTTCTAGTCCAATCTCCCCCCTCCCCCAAGCAGGAGACCTTATACCATATCAGACAAATGGTTGTCCAATCTCTTCTTATAATCTTCCAGTGTTGGAGCATTCACAACTTCTGGAAGTAAGTTGTTTCACTGATAAATTGTTCTAACTGTCAGGAAATGTCTCCTTAATTCTAGGTTGCGTCCCTCCTTGGTTAGTTTTCAACC
This sequence comes from Ptyas mucosa, assembly GCA_012654045.1. Taxonomy (NCBI): domain Eukaryota; kingdom Metazoa; phylum Chordata; class Lepidosauria; order Squamata; family Colubridae; genus Ptyas; species Ptyas mucosa. Next base: position 313,307 of record WNWU01000112.1, on the reverse strand, counting down.
ATTGCTTCTTGTCTTGCCTTCTGATGCTTTGTCTGAAACTCTGGTTTTGCAAATGGCACCTGTTCACTTTCCCTCTCATGGTAAGATCCTAAGAGAGAGAAAGAGAGAGAGATCATCTTCTTTTAATATACAAGAGTTTTAAGAAAGCTAGAGATGTAGAATAATTAGAGATAGGCCCAGTTCTCATGGTTTATCCGACTAGTTCAGTGGGGAGAAGCATTAAAGTGGGAACACCTAATCCAGTCCAAACAGCTCAGAATATTATTGAGATCCAAACTAACTTCCCCTGATGTACCAACAGCTTGTGCAAACAGATGCTAACCCTTTCTATTGGCTTCAGAAACAGAGTAGGTCCTAGAGTGGCTTTACAAAAACAGGACTTCTCTAGGATTTTCATCTTTGTCACCATTTGACATTTTATTATAAAGAGCTACAGAGATGACTAAGGAGATACTATGAATCAACCATTTCAAAAATATGCTCCCACAGCAGAAGAAAACATGAGAAAGAAACTGGAACTTGCTCTGGTTTGGCTCCCTGGAATATAAAAAGAAGGGAGGGAAAATTTACAAGTTTCCAATATTGTGGCCTGAATCAAATACAGTAGGCTTCCAGTCATACTTGAGGAATTTTCCTAACGTGCCCTATTTTAAAGGACTGGCATTCATTATTTTCTTTTTCCCATCCATTCCTCTTTGATTCCTCTTCAATTTTCTTCATCCCATTGCATAGAGATTTTCAGGGTTTAATAAGTTTCTTTCGTAGACCCAATAAAAATATATAATTTTCAGATCATTCTCTTTTGGTCACCACAATGTAAAAAAGATGTTGAGATTCTAGAAAGAGTGCAGAGAAGAGCAACAAAGATGATTAGAGGGCTGGAGGCTAAAACATATAAAGAATGGTTGCTGGAACTGGGTATGTCTAGTTTAATGAACAGAAGGACTGGGGTGACATGATAGCAGTGTTCTGATATCTCAGGGGTTGCCATAAAAAAGAGGGAGTCAAGCTATTCTCCAAAGCACCTGAGGGCAGGACAAGAAGCAATGGATGGAAACTAATCAAAGACAGAAGCAAGGAGAATAGAACCGAGGAGAAATTTCCTGATGGTTAGAACGATTAATCAATGGAACAACTTGCCTCCAGGAATAGTGAATGCTCCAACACTGGAAATTTTTAAGAAGAGATTAGACAACCATTTGTCTAGAAGACCTTCCAACTCTGTTACTATATTCTTGATTAGTCATTTATATTTCCAGTTTAATTTCTAGAACATTAGCCAGTTTCTTTTGTATATCTCATAAAACTTCCTTTTTCCAATAATTATCTTGGCCTGTCATTTGTAGTCATACTTTTGGTACTTTGTCTTGTCAGACAAAATTTGCTCCACACCTGTCATTTCCATGTTAACATGTTTTGGACGTAGTCAACAAGACTCAGACACGATTACTGACATTGTTGATATTGTAGCTACTAATTTCTGGCTCCATTCTTTGAAAATCTCCTTTAATATTTCCAATGTTAAAACACCTTGCATCATTCTTAAAATCCTAGTAATAATTGATGAAACCTTGTATTTCTTTCTTTTTTTCTTTCTGCTTAAAATTTGTAGTCTCCTCTAAAGTCCAGTTTCTAAAATCATCATTAATCTTTAGTTAAGACTTCTAATTGCCAGGATAGCCAAAATATGTCTGCTTCCCACATAAAGTTCCTTATTTTTTATAGTCAATTCTAAAATCCTATAGTAAAAATATTCCAAATTTATCTGGACCCTTAATCGAGTTACGCCTTTCTTAGATCATAATCCTATTCATCTTTTTGCTGTTTATTTCAAATACTTTTAAGTTATTAAGCTTGCAATTAATCTTTCTTTTGTTTAAGCTGAAGATAAACTCATCTGCTAAAGACTTTTCAAACTTGTTTTTTTGAAGGTCTCTAATAGCTTTAAGAAAGGTTAATAATTTGTAAAAGTGATTAGGAAGTAGGGTTTGCAAATTTAGTGCCCTTTAACAGTCTCTGCTGTGGATTGCAAGCAAGATGACAACAGCTAGTCCTTGACTTGCCACAGTTCATTTAGTGACCATTCACAGTTGTAACAGCACTGAAAAAAGTGCCTTATAACCTTTTTTCACACTTACAACCATTACAGCACCCTCACGGTCATGTGATTTACATTGAGATGCTTGACCACTGGTTCATATTTATGATGGTTGCAATGTTCCAGGCTCATGTGATCACCTTTTGTGATCTTCTGGCAAGCAAAGTCAATGGGAAGATTCACTTAACAACGGTGTTACTAATTTAACAACGGCAGTGATTCACTTAACAAATATGGCAAGAAAAATTGTAAAATGGATGGGACGGGACAAAACTTATTTAACAAATTTCTCTCTTAGCAACATAAATTTTGAGTTTAATTGTAGTTCGTAAGTTGAGGACTACCTGTAGTCCTGTAGTCTCCTGGTGTTCAAACCCACAGAAAACCACTGTCTCCTTGTGAGGAACAGTTGTCTATTCACCTTGGTCTTTGCCGTAGTCATCAACTTGATGCCCCAAAGAGGCAACTGGACTGTTTTTTCTTTGAAGATGTTTCGCTTCTCATCCAAGAAGCTTTTTCAGCTCTAAGACAGAGAAGCTTCTTGGATGAGAAGTGAAATGTCTTCAAAGAAAAACCAAAAAGTCAAGTTGCCTCTTGAAAAAAGCACCTTTTGGACAACCATGACCAGGATAACTGAGAATCTCCATAGACATTGATCAGCTCGACTTTTGCAGAGCTGTCTTAATTTCACCATGTTTTTCCTGGAAGCTGCTGAAAATGAGTAACTTCTAGAGTTCCTTTCATCCACAAAGGAAAATCTATGTATGGTGGTGAAACAACCATCAGTGGTCTAATCAAGCCATAACATTGAAAAAAAAAAGATGCTGCCAGAATTGATTCAACTAAGTGAAAACTAAAAACAAAAACATCCCACTAAGATAAAGCCTCTTTGGAGTCAAACTCAGTTCTGGTTAGGTCCTTATCATACTTTTGTCCGCAGTACAGAAGTAGTTTGCCACTTGTTTTCTCAGGACACTTTTTTGGGCTCCCTAATCTAGCCTACACCTTGAAATCCCTGGTGGTCTCCCATCCCAGGAATAATCCGGTCAACCTGGCTTAATTATTTGAGCTCAACTGAATAAAACAAATGAAAAAGCACAAGTGTGTAAGACTGTGAAGTGTAAAATGTTGGCACAGAGGGCCATCCAGTGTCAGTGCCACTCCCCAAATGACTCCTTCTTTTTTGTCACTTTTCTTATGGAAGATATCTCAAGAAACATTTCAACATCTTGAAGCTTGGACATGTGGGGTGGCAGGAAGGGTAGGCTTCTTAAAGTACTTTTGTCACACAACTTTTAGGTAGATAAATATTAACTCTTGAACTCCAGGCAGAAGTGAACAGGACAGAACATTTACCAGAACATAGATCCGCCTATCCATATTAATAGGAATTATCTAGAGCTTCTCAACAATTTAAGTTACTCCATGAGGTTTGGGTGGATTTTCCTGCCTTAGCCTCTCTCATGGGGGGGGGGGGGGGGGGGAGAGAGAGAGAGAGAGAGAGAGAGAGAGAGAGATTATTGTTGTTTATTATTGTTTATTATTGTTTTAAATTGCCACTGTTAGTCTCTCTTAGTTTAGTTTTTCAGAGTCAAAAGATCAGATCTCCAGTCACGAATCCATTTTGGCTCCCCTCCATTTACTTGTTCATCTTCAGTTCTAAGAGAATTTGAAGACTCCCCTAAAATTGGTGCAACAGCTGAGCCCTACATCCCCCTCGCCCTGCCCTGCTTTGGGCTCCCTGGTGCATAAGTCCATCAGAAGACTGGGCAATAGGTCTGATTTTGCTAGTTGCTGTTGCTATTTCTGCTCCCTCTAATCTTGGGTCTTGCAGTCAGCCTAACCCTTCCAGGCAGCCTAAGGCATTGAGAGGTGGGAGGAGAAGAAGGAAGGGGGAAATTCAGCCTCTTTGCAAGGGAAAAGGCCATCTGCCATGAAAACTGACACCTGCTGATGCTGACAGAATCAGAGGCCACTCAGTCGCCACCGCCTCCACAGTGCAAACAAGCATCCAAAGAGGGATTAAGATGTGGACAGGTCACCCTGTTCCTGGAAATCCTCCTTCACCTCCTTTGGCCTAGAAAGGAAGGCTCAAACCAGCATTTTAGTCAACTGAGCAAACTAAAAAATTTCCTGAAAGCCAGAAAGATGAGAAAGTAGGAAAGGAAATGGGAGAAACCTGAGAGCAGGTGGAAGAGAGAGAGAGAGAGAGAGAGAAAGCAGGAAAATTAGAGCAAATGGCCTTTCTGTTCCACCTGCTGCATTTGCTACCTTTCCTCCCACCCCTCGGTCTCCTGTTTCAGGGGTGAGCAAAGCAGAAGCTGCAAAGATCCTAGAAACCGGGAAGGTGAGATTTGCTAATCATGTGGCATCTCTGGGAATGTCACTAGCTGTTGAACGTCTGCCTGCCCTGAAGATGTCAAATGCACAGAGACTGTGCATTTGACAAACAGGAGAACCGAAGCGTGTATGGGCATGTTACTACCCTGTGTAAAGAGAAGCATAGGTGAAAGGCTCCTGCACATATTAGCTCTACGTGTTGAATCTGGTTTGTGAGTTAGCCTGTTTTTTTTATTATTATTAAAGAGGCCAGGTTGGCATAAAAACAAAACAAACCTCTCTCCACTTCAAGATTAGCAGTTTTGGTTCAGACGCAGTCTTCAGAAGAAAGCTGAGAGGCATCAGAGAAAATCCAGGTAGTAGCATAGATAATTCTTAAAACAGACATGCAATTGTAAAACTTGGTTTGCCCCATCCTTGTCACTGGCAACTCATAAGTTGCATAATATAATGGCATCCAAGCAGAAGAGAAGTGTGGTATAGTAGTTAAGGCATTGGTTTGACCCTGGGGAAACCCTGGTTCAAGTTGATCTCCAACTTTAGTAGGTGATTGGTTGACTTTGGGAGGCCATTCTTTCTTAGACCCACCTATCTCAGGGTGGTTGTGGGAAAAAAGCAGAAGGATGGAGTTCCACATTTTGCTTCTGTATGGGTTATCAATCAGTCAATGCCTTATAGTACAGAGGGACAGAGGAGAATTCCAAGAACAGCCAATCCCCCACCCAGCTGCCCCAATTTCTCTTTTTACCCTAAGCCAGGGGTCTGCAACCTTAAACACTCAAAGAGCCATTTGGATCCATTTCCCACAGAAAAGAGAACACCAGGAGCCACAAAACCCTTCCTGTGCCTGTCTATTTCCTGAGCAGCCACAAAACTAGCATATGTAATTGAATTAAACATTCTGTTTTCTTCTGAAACTTTTCTTTTCTTGGATTTATCCATGGTTGGACTACTGGGAGTCGAAAAGCTCAATAAATCGCATGCCAGTGGGTGTTGCATATTTTGAGCGACAGGAAGCCACAGCAGAGGGATGAACGAGCCATATGTGGCTCCAGAGCCGCAGTTTGCTGACCCCTGCCCTAAGCCATAGCGAATTGTTGCCTGGCTCCAGATCTGGGAACAGATGTAATGTTGATGCTGCTGGTGTTGTAAAACAAGATCAGGTGAGCCTTCATTTGGTTTCTCAGCACATGTAGGTTAGCCAACCTGATCTAGGAATGGAGAGAAAGAAACCACGTTGACTGAAACCTAAAGCATCTGGAATCAAACAAAGAGCAAACGAACATTTTCCTCCTGAGGAAAACGAGGCAGATCTGGGGATCCTTAGCTCACTTCTGATTGGGGGAAGGGGCAAAAGTTAAAGCCTTTTCCATAGCCCAGTTCATACACCAAGGAAGCTGGCTATTTATTCTCATTTTCTGTGAGAACTTGGAATCCCACTCGGCTGGGGTTGGTTGCTGGAGAGTTGAAGCCATCCGGCAGAGGAGCAGAGACCATGCCAAAGGGTGGTCTCCAGTCTGATGTCCAAATGTAGTTAGGTGTGTCATGGTGTCCCCAAATAAATGGCTTTTATAGACTGCATGGTGGGAGGGGGGCTCTCTCCCACTTCCTTCTGCATAACAAGAGTAAGGAAGCTTTTGCTTTAAGAGCAATGCTTAATGCAGGCACCTAGGCTGCAACAGTTGTGTGTTGACATAATCATGCATTTGCTACCATTTGCCCAGTGGTGAAATCCAATTTTTTTTTACTACCGGTTCTGTGGGCATGGCTTGATGGGTGTGGTGTGGTGTGGCTTGGTGGGTGTGGCTTGGTGGGCATGGCAGGGGAAGGATACTGCAAAAACTCCATTCTCACCCCACTCCAGGGGAAAGATACTGTAAACTCTCCATTCCCATTCCTCTCCAGGGGAAGGATACTGCAAAATCTCCATTCCGGACTTCCGGTGGGACTGCGACATTGCCGGACGCTTATTTTTGAAGCGCCAGCCCAGGGCTTCGTAGAACTGCAAGAACAGCGACTATCGGCTGTCTTGCGGTTTGAAAACTTTCCCCCTGGTATGAGGGGGGAAAGTGAGTAGACGGGTGGGGTAGAGCTCCCTGAAAGTGCCAGATTTCACCCATAATCTGGCGCTTGAAGATGAGAGCTCCCCGCTAAGCCTGTCAGTACTCTGGACCCTGGATGCCTCTGCTTTGCAGAGCTAGATGTCGTTACCATCCCAGCACCAACTTTAAATAGATACTCTTTGAATCAAGCTGGCGGAGCACAAGCAGTATGAATCAAACAGCAAGTATTTTTTTTTCCTTTTAACTCCAAAGATTTACTTTCTTTAAAAGATTCTTCCTAAGCTGAAAGTGAAAGCAAGATGGCGTTTGAGTTTTAACGGGGCGTGAAGAAGTGAAAGCTAAAAGTAATTATTGACAAGCCCCTGTTTGAAATGTAAAACTCCTTTTTGAAAAGTGGATGTAACAAGAAGGGAATAATAATAATTGAAGCAGCAATACAAATTACAAATTGTAAAGGATCCCTTTTTTTCTTCTTGAAACTCTTTTTTTCTTTTTCTTCCCCTTTTTTTGTCCTGTCCTTCTGGAAGGGAAGGAAGAAGGGGGGCAAGATGGCTGGGCTTTTTGAAAGCAAAGGAGGGTTATTTAACCCTCAATGGTCTGATTTTGAGGAAGCTTTGAGTTCAATTACCTCTGCTTTATTGAAAAGAATTGATACTATATTTCAAGCTTCTCAAGCTGGAAACAATGAAATACATGGAAATACTGAGTTGCAATCTAGCAGTGGGGGATTGAATGAAGAGTTGGGAGATGCAAAAAAACAACAACAGATTATAGCAGATTTTACTGAGGAGAGAAAGATGAATGCTGTGCAAAATAAGGAGCAAGAAGTGTTGGAAGCTGATGAAATTTTGGTTCCACGAATTTTTTTTTATAAAACTCAATCTGCACTTAAAGAGTTGTTTCCAGAAGAAGCTACATTTCTGCAAAAATTTTATAATATGCAATCCCAAAAACCGCAAAATTCTACTGGAGCTAAAAAAGGCAGAGGGATCAAAGTTAAGAAGAAAGTTCGTAAAAAGGAAAAGAAGAAAGACTGGAGAAATGGAAAATAACCCTGCTTGATGGGATGATGGTCCTTAAAAAGTATTGTTTAACTGTTTAAAGATTTTGAATTTTTTGGAAAAAGAAAAAAAAAACAGACAGCAGTTTAATGCCAGTTAACTAAGCGATGAGCGACGATGAGGAGGCAACCTACAGCTGTATTGGAATATTTGAGAAGAATAAACAGATCACAGCAATGCTGGTGTATTGGGTTGTGAAATATGCCCTGACTTGAATGATTTGGATTATTTTATTAAGGACTGCAACAAATTTGGACTTAATTGCAATCGCAGAAGTTCTATTGAATATAGCAAATTGAAGTTTCCTGCTTGATGGTAATGAATATAAGGCAAAAGGACTATGGACCTAGGGCAATTGCAGTTGATCTGGTGGTTTCCCTAATATGTCTGACGAATTTATTAATCTAATTTTTGACTGGATTTGATGGATATCATTTCAATTATAATTACAATTACAAAGTCACTCGGGGGGCTTTTTTTTATATATACAGAAGCAATTTTTATTTAGGTGGGTAGACGCAAATGAAGATATCTTATATGCTGTTGGAAGATGTGAAGACAAGAAGATTAGCAATTGGTTCAATCTAGTATGAAGAATTTAAATGATTGATAAAGTTCTTAAATGATGTTCTTAGTTGATTTGTTAATATGTATTGATATAAGAGGTTTGATTATTAATTAAAAATTATTGTTAATATTATTTCTTATTAAGGGTTTTAATTATAATTCGACCTTGATGGTTTAAAAGTGAAGGACAGAAGAGTTTATATAGTAATTTTTTTTAAAATCGGGGGTTTTTTGAGTGAGGGTTTCCTTTTTTTTTCTTTTTGTTGTTGTTGTTGTTTTGTTTTAAATGAAAGAAGTTATAAAATATTTTGTTAAATTGTATAGATCTAATAATTTGTTAAGTAACAATTAGCCAAATTGAGTAATGATAGGTTTGATTAGATAATACTTAATTGTTTTAATTGCTGTAATTATAAATGGAGATAATTTTGTTGAATTAGATGGAATAAGGAGAAAAAAGACTTGCTTTCCTTTTATCTATTTGTTTAATGTGTGAAATGGAGTTTAATTTAGAGAATTTAAGCTGTATTTTATTTTGTACTTGCTCTGGGAAGTCGGGGGGGTGGTTGGGGAGGGGGGGAGAAAATGTATGTAAAACTTTTAAAACTTTTTCAATAAAAAACAAAAAACAAAATCTCCATTCCCACCCCACTCCAGGGGAAGGATACTATAAAATCACCATTCCCATCCCACTCCAGGGGAAGGATACTGTAAAATCTCCATTCCCATTCCACTGCAGGGGAAGGATATTGTGATATCCCCATTCCCTCCCCACTCTGGGGCCACCCAGAGGTGGCATTTGCCAGTTCTCCAAACTACTCAAAATTTCTGCTACCGGTTCTCCAGAACCTGTCAGAACTTGCTGGATTTCACCCCTGCATTTGCCCCTATGATTTAACGTGATGCCAATGGCAGTTGATAGGCTTTGATAGTTTTTCAGCTGGGATCATACTTCATTTTTTTAGAGTGCTCATTTTTGCCTCTGGGGACTACAGAGGATATGTTTGGTGACTCAGTGATAGCACCAATGGGAAAGGCTGAAAATGTGTTGTCTTCTTCTTTTTGTGAGGATCTTTTGGGGTTAGGAAAGAGTGATGGTTTTGCCTTGCAGAATTTAATGAATCAATTTTGTCCCTTATTTTAACAACAACAACAATAAACCATTAAAAGCAATTCCCAGTTTCTATGGCATGATCTGTGGACATTTTGAGAATCATAAAATCGGAAACCATTCAGTTTAAAACCACGGATTGGATACTGTACAGGAGTGAAATGCTCCCGATTTGGTCCAATTCGGCTGAACCAGTAGTGATGGCAGCTGGTGGTTCAGAAAGCCAGTAAGGATGGCGGCACGAGGCTCTGCCCACCCACCCGGTCGTCATTACTTCCTGGTTTTAACCAGGAAGTAACCTGTTTTTTTCCCTCTGCGCATGCGCAGAAGGATTTTCACACGTGCAGAGTCCAAGCGCGCATGTGAAGTGCATGTGGCGTGTGCACTTCCGAACCGGTTGGGAAGGTAAGTAGATTTCACCCCTGATACTGTATCTTATTCTATCTATTACTACAGTGCAGATAGAGAGCAGCTATACCTTGCTGACCTATGATTTCCAGCATCCTTCAGCTTTGGTTGTTCTTCCTAAGGAAGCTGGGAAAGGTAGTTCAGCAACATCTGGAGTCCTGCAAGTTGCCCATCCCTGCAAGTCATAGGTTGCATGGAATATAGTCCTGTTAAAGGAACCTTACATCTATAAACAACTGCTATTGTGAGGGGAGGAAAGAGAAAAGGAGATATCAGGGAACTACCTTGAGCCATATGTCACTGGAGCAAACCTGGATCGGTTTCCTACTCCCTCAGAAATCAAGTATTGGAGGTAATGCAAGTTTTAGATATTTTCCTCTTTCTTTGTGATTTCCCCCAAATGCAGCATCCATTAGTTTTCAGATCAACCGAATAGTGATCCATCGGTTGCAATGGTAAATGAGAAATACTTTGGAAGTAGGCAGATCAAATCACTTCTGTACTGTTGCTAAGATAAGACAGCTTAGTTGTTTTCATAAAGTTAGGAGGAGGAGTCTTCTTGAAGAAGATTACCTGTTAGGGAGCATATGCACAAATAACAGATTTTTTTTTCCTATCACGAATCAAACGGGCCTGTGGCGCAGTAGACTAAGGCACTGATTAACATTCAGCTGCCTGCAATTGCTGCAAGTTCGAATCTCACCAGGGTCAAGGTTGACTCAGCCGTCCATCCTTTCTAAGGTAGGTGAAATGAGGACCCAGATTGTGGGGGCAGTAAGCTGACTTGAATAAATATACAAAAGTATGAAGGCTATTGCTTAACGCATTGTAAGCCGCCCTGAGTCTCCGGAGAAGGGCGGCATATAAATCAATTTTTAAAAAAAAAAAAAGGATTGGAGAGCTGCAGGCAATGGTGGGCACCAGCCTTTCCTTCATATCTGAGGCCACAAGGAAACACATTGCAGATTGATTTCCTAGGATTGCAAACCCCGTTCTGCTCACTGTAATTGGGGCAGTAAGAGAGAAAGAATTGGGAAAGGTCTTGGAAGAAAACAGGATGTCGACCCCTGAGTGGAATGGTTAGCTGGATTCTCTGATGAAGACTCCTATTAGTTTTTCTGGGAGGCTCGTTCGAGGCCATCTGAGCAGATGTGGGGAAAGGAGGCAGAAGCCTCATGGATTAATCTCCTGCCTGTGGTCACTGCTAAGCAAGCATTCTGTACTTCTCCCGAAACAGATTGAAATCCCGGCTGATCTGGAGCTTAGGGGGCTTTGTGGAGTGGAGCTGAGATTTACCCAAATTACAAGCTTGTATCTCATAATCATTGAGGAAGAATTTATATTCATAGCTGTAACTTCTTTTTTAAATGTCTCTCCCTCTCCCTCCCTCTCTCTCTCTGTGTATGGTTATGTGTGCACGCGTACGCATTTATAAATAGTAACTGGGGGTGAAATCCAAAATTTTTCCCTACTGGTTTTGTGAGCGTGGCTTGGTGGGTATGGCAGGGGAAGGATACTGCAAAATCTCCATTCCCATCCCACTCCAGGGGAAGGATACTGTAAAATCTCCATTCCCTCCCCTCCTCAGGGAAGGATATTGCAAAATCTCCATTCCCACCCCACTGTGGGACCAGCCAGAGGTGGTGTTTGCTGGTTCTCTGAACTATTCAAAATTTCCGCTGCCGGTTCTCCAGAACCTGTTAGAACCTGCTAGATTTCACCCCTGAGAGTAACCATCCTTCCAACTTGATAGCCTCCAAATAGGTTAAACCAGAACTCCTAGCATCCCTACCCAGCATCACGGCTTGGAGTGATGGGTATTGTATTCCAACATATCTGAAAAGTGTCAGGGTACAATTCCAAGAGCACTCGGGAAGAAAGACGCTTAAAGGCCTGGAGACTAAACATATCAAGAATGGTTGTAGGAACTGGGAATGGCTAGTCTAGAGAAAAGAAGGACTAGGAGAGACATGATAGCAGTATTCCAGTATTTGAGAGGCTGCCACAAAAATGAGGGGGTCAATCTATTTTCCAAAGCACCAGATGACAAGACAAGAAACAATGGATGGAAACTAATCAAGGAAAGAGGCAACCTGGAATTAAGGACGAACTTGCTAACAGTGAGAACAATTTACCAGTGGAACAGCTTGCCTTCAGAAGTTGTGGGTGCTTCATCACTGGAGGTTTTAAAGAAGAGATTGGACGGCTACTTGTCTCAAATTGTATAGGGTCTCTGCTTGAGCAGGGGGCTGGACTAGAAGACCTCCAAGGTCCCTTCCAGCTCTATTCTGATTGAGGTAATGTCTGAGTCAGTGCTTTGAACTGAAAAGTGCTTTGGGAATTTTGGCTGGCAAGAGAAAGGACCATTGCTTAGCAATGATGCCTAGGCTTTGCTTGTGCCCCACAATATGTTACCAAAGTTCAAATCCCAGCCGTCTCAGCCAGCACGGCTGGTGGTGAGAGATACTAGAAATAGCACCGTGAGAGTATCAGCCACAGGTTCAAAATTTCAGAAGTAGAAGGTCTAGATTCTGGTTAGATTGAGAAAAATGATTTTAAAGGAGCAGGATGATCAGATTTAGTAGAAAGGTATTAGCCCTTTCAGGCCATGAATAAAGCCCAGAGCCCTGTCCCTGCATGGCTGGCTCTAGTTACATGTTGTGTTCATGGATGCAACCCCTTCCTCTTTACTGCCTTTAAAGCTGGGTCTGGCAGGCAAAGGAAATTTTCCTAAAGCCATTTGGGATCTAGGATTGTTCTCCATCAATGCTATTATAAAGCAGCTACATAATGCATCTCCCATCCAGGAGAGAGAGAGAGAGAGAGAGGGAGGGAGGGAGGGAGGGAGGGAGGGAGAGAGAGAGAGAGAGAGGAAGAAACACACACACACACACACACACACACACACACACAGAGAGAGAGAGAGAGAGAGAGAGAGAGAGAGAGAGAGAGAGAGAGATTGATTTGTGGTCCTTGGTTCTCTCTGAGCTTGGTTGTTTTCTTGCAGACATTTCATTACCAAACTAAACAATGTTACCTACTTTGACAATGAAATATCTGCAAGAAAACAACAAGCTCAGAGAGCACCAAGGAGCCCACAGTTTAAGCCTCAGCTAAAAATATTCTTTTTTAAAAAATTGAGACTGAGATTTATCCCTCTGTCCATCCACCCATCCACTCACATATCCATAATCAATTTATCTATATCCGTCCGTTTCATCTTTCATGACATTTTTCCTGCCACTGAAATCTGAAATAGCCCCTTTGCCCCAAATCTCCAAGAATCTCCATCCAGCCCCATTTCTAATCTTTCCACTGATGCTGTCTGACGGCTAGGGCAATAAAGACCCTCATGAGGCCTTTTGCTGCTTATCCGGCTGTCCTCCCTTCACAAAACCTTAGCCTTTAATCCCACAATGTTTCCGCCACAGAATTACATGTGTTATTAGAGCGGATAGCAAATCAGCTGCCTGGATCAAATGTTACAGGACTGGTGGAGTTTTCCTTCTCTCAGCCACAGACAAACAATGGCTAGAGCATCTCCTTACACAACAGGGAGGGAAAAGAGAACAAAAGAGGATTCTAATTTGCACAGAATGTCTGTCTGTGAACATTTATTTAAAGAGGGATGCACACCTTTACTCATACTAGATTTGAAACAAAATATAGTACAATTAACTTCATCCATGAAGACTTGTTTTGGATATGCCAGTTCAATGATTTCTAGGGAAATTTCTTAAAGTTGCTGTTCTGGAATAATTCTTTATTGTAAATCTATTCCATGCTGCCTTCGGTTTATTACTCCCTCTTTCTGTTTAACTTTATTAGTCTTTCATTAATGGCAAATGAAGTGGCTCAGGTATGCCCCTCTTACCCTGGGAGACCCACTCTTGTGATGTGGGAGAAGAAGTATCATTTAGAGGTATGAATGGGCTGTTAAACTCCTCAGAACTATTTCTCGGGCTTTGGAATCCTCAAGGACCATGCCCTCAAGATTTGGAGTAAATCACTCATTTTGGGGAGCACAAGTTTAAAGAAGAAACCCTTGGGTCAAAGTATTTGCATTACAAGCTCTGGCTGGCTTAAGCAGCCTCTGAGTAAAAAATAAATAAAAATAAAAATAAAAATAAAATCCAACCAATATCCCAAATTAATAGTAATAAAAAACCCTTAAAAATTGAGCCAATTTCTCCAGTAATACCCTTTCATTATCACTATGTTTCCTGTCACCTATGGAGGCTGGATTCCACCCATGTCCCTTCACTTCTCAAATGTGACTCCTGGTTGCTAAACAATTACCATTCCTAATCCCTCTCTCCCTCCCCCTCTCTCTCTTTAACTGTCTCTCTCTCTCTCTCTCTGTGTGTCTCTCTCAATATATACCCTCTTTCCCCCAAAATAAGACATCCCCTGATAATAAGCCCAATTGGGCTTTTGAGCGCATGGCAATAAGGCCAAGTGCTTATTTCAGGGTTCAAAAAAATATAAGACAGGGTCTTATTTTCGTGGAAACACGGT
>WNWU01000112.1:279546-299041 GCA_012654045.1 Ptyas mucosa | reverse complement strand
ATATATATATATATATATATATATATATATATATATATATATATATACACACACACATACATACACACACACACTCACACACTCACACACACACACACACACAATATTCTTGAATCAAACAAAAAAAGTCAGAATGGAACACTTAGCAACAAGCAGTCTGCTGAATGTGAAGCTTTAAGGATGTAGCCAAGATGAGGCACTTTTCACCTTCACCTTCTTTTCCAGATGTTGGCATGCTCTATTTTTCTTTCTTTCTATTTTCTATTCAGACTAGAAAAGAGTGGTGGTCATAGACATTTGACACCTCCAGTATAATGCCCCTTTCAAATGATCAGGGGTTTACTTACTAAAAACAGATAAGAATAAATGATATTAATTATCCTCATACAAATATATTGGTGCAAGCTGAGGACGAGCGAACTATTCACTGCTGATTTTATTTTCTATCTATTTGAAATTATGACAACATTGCTGTAAATTTCCAGATTTGCTCAACCATCAGTGCTGGGTATAAGAAATAATTTATAGGGTTGTATGTTTGCTCTACTTCAACTGGATCTCAGTTCTGGAAGAATCCAAGGCTTCCCTGGGTTTTGTTCCGACCTAAGCTTCCTGAGAAAGCATAAATCACAATCTTAGTCCCAAAAAAACCTCTTTTACTGAGATGGTTGTGAATAATGGTAATTCACAGCCCGTAATGATTCACAAACAGTCTGTGAAGATTCTGACAGATGTCTGCTCGAGTTGACACAGTCTTTCAGGGTAATGTTGATAAGCACCCACCTTTATCTCCCTTGAAACGCAGCCAGAGATCTAACTGTCAATTAGTTTTGCAAGGTCAAATGGAGCACAGAGTCAAACGGACTTCTCAGAGCTTGAATGGACTATATGAACTAATTGCTTTCTGCAAAGGCTCCTCTTTTATGTCTTATGGGAGAGGCCAATCATCTCCAAGCCTTACTCCCGAGTTGCCCTTTTTTTTCTTAATTGTTCTTGCCTTCTGCACATCTCTGGCTTTGAACTTCCTGGGGCCCAGAAAGAGTATCCTGATTGGTTGTCAGACTTCTAGGGGGTGGGGGTCTTAGCTAGCCTTGCTGGCTGATGTAATCTTCCCAGGTGCCATGCGGTGAGTTTCTGTCCTAGATGGGTCCTATTGTGTTGCAGATGACGGTCCTTTGACAAAGGATTGAGTTCCTGCCTCTGGCCCATTAACAAAGGTGGGGGGGGGGAGGCAGGAAGCTGCTTTGTCTTTAAAACATGTTTCTCCATTTCTCATCCAGGGAAATATAATATTCTGCCTTTTTAATATTTCCTAAAATATTTCATTCTTCCAGGAAAGGGGTGGGTGCTAACTTCCTACACCTTCACATCTGATTATAACATTAATTTTGACCACAACTGTCAGGGTCAGATGATTGCAAAAACTGATCTCCAGGCTGGAATTTCTCTTACTAATCCTTAAAGGATGTGTGTTTTTGTTTTATTTTTATAGTTTTTCTTATGTATAATGTACACCAAAGATGGCATTTAATTTCATTGTACGAGGTGCAATGACAATAAAGTTAAAGTTAAAGGATTGTTATAGCTAGAGGGGCAAAAAGGTAGCAGTGATACCATACAGTATGTCTACAAATAGAAAGGCTGTTTGTCTGGAGTGGCATAGGGTCTCCTGCTTGAGCAGGGAGTTGGACTAAAAGACCAAAGTCCCTTCCAACTCTGTTATTCTGCATTCTGTAATTCAAGCTGAATCCTTTGTAAAATTACAGGCAGTGCCCAGTTAATGATGCAACTGTGATTGGAATTCCATCACTAAGCAGTGTGGTTGTAAAATGCAACATAATGTGACCACCCAGCTTAGTCATGGCAATTCCAGCTTCCTAGTTGCTATTGTAATGCATGAGCGGGCAGGTAGTTAAGTGAGGACCTCATGTGACTGCATCTTCCAACTTCCTGCTGGCTTCCCCATTGATTTTGCTTGTGACTTCAGATATGTTATGATGGCTAGAACTCAAAGGACAAGTCATAAATATAATTCCCTGTTGAACAGTCATTGAACAAGTGATATATGTATATGAATGAGAGATAGCAATTGTACATCTCTGATTTCTTGGTATCTATATGCTTCCAATAGGGAAACCTAATTTTTACTAAAACATCCACATCTTAAAAATCTATAATTCAAAATTGTACTTTCTCTCCAGAGAAAACTAAAGCTATGAACTCTGGGCTGCAAAAAAATCCAGGAGCGCCACTAGGTGGCCACAAAGAATCTTAAAACCCAACTCTTTGCTGCCATCTTGTGTTCATTTATGCTTTTTCAGCCCAGATCTGGTCTAGTCCAAACTAGAAAAGAATTGATTTATTGTAAAATCAGCAGCCAAATCTTTTGATTTAGAGTAGATGAAATCCTCAGGGCTCATTGTGCTGGGCACATTAGAAACCCACTGGCTGATGGAATTATCAGATTACACGTTCTCAGAATCATAATCCATAAAACCAGGATTTTAAAAGGTTTAGTGATTATATAGCTGCATGGGGGGGAAAGAGCAGGGCAGCTGCCAGTCTGGGAGCACTTATCCCACGGTTCCTTTCCCTATTTTGCTCTGCCATAGTGGAAAAAGATGTCCAAGTAGGCTTGTTTGCTGGACTATGAACTTCTTCTAGCTAGAAGACAAATCTCTTCCAGGATTGGAGAAGGGATAAGCTTGAACCTGTTTGATTTCCATCTGCCCTAGAATGATTAAATCTTAGAAAGTGAGAAGCCTCCAGTCCCATTAACGATGTCAACCAGAATATAACTTTCTACTTTCAAATGAAGTGAATAAAAGGGAGCAGCCAGGTATAGTGCAATAACAAACAAACCCTCTCTCCAAACGAGAACAATGGATTCCCAAATTTATCAGGCCTAGATTAGCACATTTTGCAGTTAGTTAAGGTAGTGTAGAAAGTTAGCAGCCACCCCTCTCCTGGGTAAATGAAATATTCTAGGAAATATTAAAAAGGCAGAAGATAATATTTTCCCTAAAGGAGAAACATGTTTCTAAAAGACAAACTCAGAGCCTCAGCTCCCTGCCCCCCACCCCAGCAGATATTTTGGTACCAACCTATCTACAAGACAAAGGCTGGGCCAGCTTATCTACAAAATAAAAGACATGGCCCTCAGGACATGATAGGATTAGCCCTCACTCAAGATCCAAACCAGGACAAAGATATTAAGCCATAATAAGAATTGCCCAAAGCCCCTTCATTACTTCACCACCCAGCAAGATTCAATCAAGCCTACAACTCAAGACAACCTACAAAGTTACCCCTGCCTGGCCCCATGGGAGTCTGATAACCAATCAGAGTACATTTCTTACACAGGAATAGGAAGCTCCAAGGCAGGGCCCAAGAGAGGGTATAAATCTCTCTCCCTCTCTCACCCATGTGCTCTTTTTTGCTTAGGACCTCAAACCATGCGGTCCTGCCCACCATTAAACCATCTTTCCAAGCAGTCTCCATGTTTCCAGTGTCTTTCTTCCCACTTGGAACTGAACCCAGATGGACATTTCTTCCAACAGTAGGCATATGGCAAATGTCAGAGATTTCACTGGAATAACATTAGGTCTTAGGGATGAGGAGGGGCTACATCCAGAATTTAGGGTTAGAAAAAAAAAAGACAAACATGAGAAGTCTTAATCACATAATATACTGGAGATTGGCAATCTTCTTGTACAATGAAGATGAACTAGAAACCAACTGAGGTCTGCAGCAGATGTTCTGTTGGCGATGAGATGACCCCTCTCAATATTTGAGTTTGAGATTATCAGCGTATCTGTTTTCTTGGAATGGAAGAATATTTTTTGTTTTCTAGGCTCTATGTTAACACTCCATACCTACTATTATCCATGGTCCCTAAAAAAAGCAGCAACAAATCAAACCACCTTTTAATTTCTTCAGCAGAAATTGATTTACTTTCCTTGGATTGATGTTGGGGGAAGGAGAAGAGCGAAGCCTATTAATTAGCCCAATTATAATGTGTAAATTTTCATTGTGGATTCACACTCCTTTTCCTGGAGCCAACCTATCCCTGCCCACATTTTAAAATTAGACTCCAAATTATGTAAACTTATGCCAAAGAAGTAAAACAATTTTACATTTAGTATATTACCTGCCCTGAATAAAGCATATGCATTACAGCAGGGGTGTCAAACTCAAGGCTCGTGGATCTGATGCGGCCCATGGAGTGCTTAGATCTGGCCCATGGGGCCACCTTGGAAACAGCGAAGGACCAGCCTATGGTGCCTCTGCCAATGAAAACAGAGTTTGGGAGGGCCGTACGCTGCCCTCCCAAGCGCCATTTTTGGCTGCGAAGGCCTCCTGCAACCCTCTGCCAGCAAAAATGGAGTTTGGGAGGGCTGCGCTTGGCCCTCCTGAGCTCCGTTTTCACTGACAGAGTGCTCGAGCCACCACAGGCACCCCCAACACAAGTGACGTTGAGGTAGCGACAGCCACCCTGGCCATGCCCCCAATCCCCCCATGATCAAACACAACCCTGATGTGTCCCTCAGTGAAATTGAGCTTGACACCCCTGCATTAGAGGGAATGATTCATATGCATTAGGGCAGGGGTTGGCAACCTTAAACAATCAAAAGAGCCATTTGGACCCGTTTCCCACAGAAAAGAAAACATCGGGAGCCACAAAATCCTTCCTGTGCCTGACTATTTTCTGAGCAACCACATATGTACTGCTCAGTACAGAACTAGCATATGTAGTTGAATTAAATGTTCTGTTTTCTTTTGAATAAATCATTTGCCGGAGGGTATCACACATTGGCAGTTGTGATGCATATTTTGAGTGACAGGGAGCTGCAGCAGAGGGATGAAAGAGTCACATGCGGCTCCAGAGCTGCGGGTTGCTGACCCCTGCATTAGAGAGAAAGAAATACTTGAAATATGCTTACATTCTAATGAAATAATTAAAATAACCAGGACTCCCCAATTAAAAGAGTGGCAAAATATCATTGGAGGTTTTCAGCACAGACTGACCATCTGTTTCTTTTATTTATCATATTTTAAAAACACCCATCTTCCTCAAAGACAGTCTCTCTGCATTTCTGAAGATAGCATGTTTCCAAATTGAGGCACAGCAATTGTACAGTGCAAGCCAAGATATCACCAGATGAACCAGTGCAAATTTCATATATAGTTCTAAGTGTACAATTGGGACCATCTAAAAGTAAGACACCTGGTTAAATGATGCTGAACGAAGGCCTTCGGAGCTCAGACATTTTGCATTTCACGCTGAAGGAATTGTCTGCCAGGGCAATGTATCTAATACTAGCATGATGCGAAGTCTGGCTAATTCTCTGCCATCTGTAAGAATCTGACATCCACTTTCTGAAATGCAGAAGAAACAGACAAATTCAACCTGGAGTGAAAGAAAAGAGAAACTGTCTTTGCAATTTCTTAGAAGTCCTAGCAAACACATTTGCGAGTCTGATTTAATCCTTGCCAAATAGTTTGGTTACTTGGTTATAAAAAAATAAGGTTCTACATTTAGGGAAGAAAAACAAAATGCACAGGTACTGTATATGTGGTACCTTGCTCAATAGTAGTAACTGTGAGAGGGATCTTGGAGTTCTAGTGGACAACCATTTAGAAATGAGCCAGCAGTGTGCAGCAGCTGCCAAAAAAGCCAACACAGTTCTGGACATAAACAGAGGGGTAGAATCAAAATCACGTGAAGTGTTAATACCACTTTATAATGCCTTGGTAAGACCACACTTGGAATATTGCATTCAGTTTTGGTTGCCATGATGTAAAAAAAGATGTTGAAACTCTAGAAAGAGTGCAGAGAAGAGCAACAAAGATGATTAGGGGACTGGAGGCTAAAACATATGAAGAACGGTTGCAGGAACTGGGTATGTCTAGTTTAATGAAAAGAAGTACTAGGGGAAACATGATAGCAGTGTTCCAATATCTCAGGGGTTCCCACAAAGAAGATAGAGTCAAACTATTTTTCAAAGCACCTGAGGACAGGACAAGAAGCAATGGGTGGATATTAATCAAGGAGAGAAGCAACTTAGAACTAAGGAGAAATTTCCTGACAGTTTGAACAATTAATAAATAGAACAACTTGCTTGCAGAAGTTGTGAATGCTCCAACATTGGAAATTTTTAAGATGTTGGATAACCATTTGTCTGAAGTGGTGTAGGGTTTCCTGCCTGGGCAGGGGGTTGGACTAGAAGACCTCCAAGGTCCCTTCCAACTCTGTTATTCTATTTCTTTTTCTATTTCTATTTTGATATCTGTGTTTGGGGGTGGGGGGTGGGGGGAGGCAGTTTTATGTGTCTGGTATTTCTAAACTGTGTTATTTCCCACATTCACAGGCCTCATGGCTCGCCATCCCATCCATAGCACTGTGGCAAAGCCATCTGTTTCTGTCTTAATGGGCTGCCAAAGGGAATTTTAAATCAGTGCTTTCAACTGCACATGGTGTGAATGCCCACGTGTGCAAGGCCAAGCCACCACAAACAAGCAGCTGATGAACATTTCCTCTTCTGGGAAAAAGAAGGCCCTACACAGCTGCAAACAGAGGCCCGGCTGGGCCAGCAGCTGCGCTGAGCTTCCAGTGCATCCGAGTTCAACTATGGGCTGGCAGCCCCTTTAGGAAAGAGGATATCAGATTCTGCTTCAGTTGGATTGAAGGGAGCCAACTTGAGCCCAGCTGTGTTATTCACTGCGCAACCTACTGGGCAATTCCGTGCTACCATGACTTTGAGAATGTCTTTGCTCTTTGAATCTCTGCAGTAGCATTCCGAAAATATTCCCTTTTTGAGGATTGGTAGAAAACTTGCAAACCTGGGGAATTGTCAAGCACCGGGGAAATCAGGAGTTCAAATGAGTATAGAGGTTTATTGCAAGCTTAAGTTCTCTACAAGAATCTGAACAACTAGCAGTCAAGGGAAATGAGCGGGAGATAAGAAAGGCATTGAAGGTGGGCTGGACTTAGATCTCTTGTGGGCTCACAGGGATTCATGACTTATGACACATTTGACCCCTCCCTCCACACTTACAGAGTGGAGAGAAAATTAGCAGCAAGTCTGGGAAATTGAGGTGCTATTGGTCTGAAGCAGTGTGTTTCATTTCCTTCCTTGATGTTTTACACATTTAACACTACTGTCTGAAATGAGACTGTAAGGGTGGGATTGCAAATCATCCTTAACAAGATTAATTAAAGACTCAGGGCTACATTCATGCGACATGTTAAGTTTACTGAGTTTTAATCTTTGTCAGGGACTGGAGGAACTTACCATAAGTGTGTGATATAGCTGTTACAGTAAAAGTGGCGATGACCAATATGACAGATTTCTTAGTCTGGTATAACTTATTGGGATGAAAGTTCCTTATACTGAGGGACAAGATCCTCCCTCCCTCCCTCCCTTCTTTCCTTCCTTCTTTCCTAAATCTTGATACTCATTCACTAATAAAAGGAGGCTTTCGTTCAAACAAGAGTCACTGATTTTATTTGGGCTAAAAAGCCATTTTGAATATAAAAGGATAAAATATATATGCATATATATTTAGTACAAAAGTCACAAACATACCATGGATTACACCCAACCATCTCTAACCATCCTCCTTATTTTGGAAGATTTCTTTTGTTATAACTGGATTCTTGAAATTCTTCATGTATCATCCCTCTACAATGTTTGGTCTCTT
This sequence comes from Ptyas mucosa, assembly GCA_012654045.1. Classification (NCBI taxonomy): domain Eukaryota; kingdom Metazoa; phylum Chordata; class Lepidosauria; order Squamata; family Colubridae; genus Ptyas; species Ptyas mucosa. Next base: position 291,337 of record WNWU01000112.1, on the reverse strand, counting down.
CTTCATCATAGAATGGACTGGACAGAAGCTAACGTAACTATGGGCTGAGACCATGTGATCTTGGACAAGTGGGCAAAGAACAATCATTGCGTGGGATAGATAACTGGCTGGAGGGTTGCGTCAATGGTTGCCTACAAATTTAGGCTATCACAGAGTAGAAAATATCATTTAGAAAACAAAAAAACAAAAAATATAGGCAGAGTAACCCTGTATGTCCCTTGCAGGAGAGAGCAAAGAAAGATCTACTGCTTCTCCAACCATCCATGGCCCTGCTAGTTCTCTGCAGGCAAGATTGGAAATGGAGACCAGTTCTTTCCACATCACTTCCTTTGAGAGTCATCTGGTTCTGAGAACATGTCAAGAGACCACACAGCATTGGAGCAACCTAGTCTTATCCATTCCTCATTTCTTCCTGAAATTGTAACATAGCTTTCTACCTGCGTACCAGAGATCTGTGATGATATAACCATTGTTCAGCCAACCAATTTCTGTTTCTGCTATTGTGCAGTATTTACCCCACCTCTCAAGGCTGATGAAGGAATAAGTATAAGATTACTTGCTATAATTGCATAGTCTTAGAAACATTCCTTGCTTGTACTGACTTCTGCCTTTACAGTAACCAGTAGGAACATTTCCTAAATAGTCACAAAAAGAGCTACCTCTACACAGGGATACACTTAATTGTTGGGTTTTTGTTTTTTTTGGGAGGGGGGGATGAAATTATGGTCTGGAGTTGCTCCTCCCCAAAAGAGGAAAAGACAAGGAATAATTTAAATAAATATGTGCTAATAAATAATTATGGAGCAAAGGCACACAAAACAAAGAACACACAAGAAAAATCCACCTTTACATATACATTTTAACCCCACAATGCTAAAACTTCCAACTAAAGACTTTAAATTCCCATGAGTGAAAATCACCATTCACATTTTATGCGAAATGAAAAAGAATAACTTAAAATCTGGATAAATAATAAATAATCGGAGGTGGGACCGGGGAGAAGCCATGGCTTATCTTGGCTGGCATCGTTCTAAAATACAGTGGTGAAAATAATTCCTCCCATTTTCAGCCCATTTGAGGCTGCCTTTATCAGTCCCAACTTGAACGTTCTTCAAGTTAGGATGAAGAATGCATGAAATCAATACCTGAAGGTTTCTTTCCTTTCCACAATCTTTGACAATCTTCCTGATGAGGAACTGCAATAGCACATGAAGTTATATGGCACCTGCTCTGATACATTTACGTGGATGAAGAACCTACGACCCACTAAGACATTATTCAACGTCCAGCAGCTGTAGTCAGTATGGACACTGATGAAGAATTGTACTTCAGTGTTATATGAAGGGCGATATACCCACTTCAAGCTAGAAGATAATTTCTTGAGTGTTTTAATAGAAAAGGAAAGCAGAACGATATTTTCCATAGCATATTGGAAATGAAACTCCAATTGCGTCTTAGATCTAGGAGCCACCTGGAATTCTAAAGTAGTTAGCGCAAGACATTGTTCATACAAAACTTTGGTAACATTTAAATTTAAAAAAACAAAGGAAACATCACCAGTATTGTTACTACTTAATGAATGAGCCAGTAATAGGATTGGGGAAAGATCTGGGTAATGTTAATAACATTGAGGAATAATATGGATCAAGATAGATTGCTTTGATTGTACAATTCCCTACCCTATTTATTCTTCTGGCACAATCCTTTATGGGAGAGCTGTACACAAATGAATCTATTTGTCAACCGAAATGGGGGCAGAATTTTACTGAATTGCTCCAGGTGTAATGGCAATTCTTCAAGAACAGTGGAGGCTGAGTTAGCCATCTGGTCTCATTTTGGATCTTCCTCAGTATCTTGGTTAAGATCTTCCTTAGCCAACAAGATATGGGTGAAACATGATGCCTGACACTTCCAAAGTGTCAGGAATATTTGACCAAAAAACAAACAAAAAACAAAACACTTTTTAAAGGTATCTCCTTGGTGGAATTCTTAAGAAATTTTTTAGAAATTTTCCAGAGTACATTAAAATAAAGACTTCTGAGAACTTTTGGCTCAGCTCTATTTTAGTTTTAGTTCCCATGGCAAGAAGTATTGCTGCATGTTCTAATTTCTAAAAAAAAAGGGGGGGGGATTCCACCTGCTATTTAGCCTCCTGGAAACTCTCAAGGGGTTGCCACTCATTTTTAATTAAAATTAAAATGAAATCTATCATTATTGATAACACATGGAATTCACTGGATAAATAGAATCAAATTACATTTTTAAATTTCTGGACTGAAGATAATGGCAATTTTAATTGGGACAACGGTATAATCATAAAACAGGAGGCCATTCAGATAACTAACAACTAAATGAGGTTCTGGAAATGGGATCTTTCTCATTCCAGGAGGTTGCTGGCATGTGTACAGTATTTATATGCATACAGTACATTATGCCCTGTATATAACTATAGAAACAACATGCCTGAAAATATATTGAGTGTCCACAGCCAGGTTTTAGATGATTATGATTTGTTGTACATAAACAGCTCCAGTCAGTGACAGACAGATTTGTTTCTACACAATGGACTCCACCAGTTCAAGATGAGCATCCTTATATTTGCTTTCCTTCAAGTACAGTATATACACATTATGAGCAGGATGGGAAATGCTGCAAGTGAACCATTCTCTGGAGTGTAGCCAGAAAAGATTACAAAGAAAAAAAAAAGTGGACCTATACTTTGCTTGATTTAAGACTGGAGCAGTTTAGTTCTGTTTGGGGGAACCCTACGTAGATCTTGGGAGTGATAAAGCTGATTTGGAGAATATCAACAGTTCCATTATTGCTATTATTCTGAAGTCCTGAGTGCTAACAAGGACACATTGTTACATATACAGTCATCATACCATACATACAACCCTTTCCATTAGTGGAACTGGAGCACAATTAGTTCAGCATTTCTTCTGGAAACATCTCCGTTATCTCTTGCTTTCAGTATGTGAGATGATGCTTCTTTACTGCACAGCTGAGAAGAGACGTCCTCTTGGTGAGATTCCTAGTTGCCAGTCTCTAAAATTGTTCCCGTATAAAAGTAGGTAATTAATGTACTGTCATAAAGAGTCAATGTGCCATCAATTCTTTTGGTGTGCTCAGATTGGGATGCTTTACACACTCTCAGTTTTCACCAAAGCACTTTAGGAAGAAATCACAAAGCCTCCCCCCACCCCACCCCATCCCATCTTCATCATGGCTTCATTCTTCATAATCAGGAGATTGAATGTAGAGGTTCTTAGTGTTGTGATTCAACAGGGTAATGATGTCTCCCCAAATGCAGAACTGTATATCTGATGGATCTTAAACCTAGAGTGCATCCAGGGATGAGGAAGCAGAGGGCTGCTTCTGATCTTTGAATAGTAACATAGGATAACATACCTAACAGGTGGAACAGAACAAAAATCTATAGTGTCTCACAGGGTACCATATAGTCCCTGTGCTGTTCAGTATTTACATAGAACCATCGCGGAAGGTCATTCAGAATTCTGAAGAGGAAACTTATGTTACCTGGTGACATTCAGGCACTGTCACACTCTTTACCATTCAACTCTAAGGATGTAACTGGTAATCTAAAACATTGCTTTAATTCTAAAATGGACTGGAGCTGGAATTAAATCCTGATCAAAGGCAGAAGTGCTGCTAGCAAATAGAATAGAAACCAGTGACCTCATGTCACTGGCAGTAACATGATTGGCTGCCCTATTTACTGCAGATCTGCCAGGAGATTTGTGTGTGAGTTCAATTTGATTCTAAAATTTCCAGTATTATAAGACTCTTACACCTGTTTTCAAATGAAATAGTCATGCAAGAAGGAATCATTGAGACGATAAAAGCCCATAAATTAAAACTACTAAAATAAGTCAAAGTTTACAGAAGGGTGGACATGCTTTGCTTCCTTTTCCTCCAAAGGGCTTCCCATGAAATCAGTTGGGATCAATAAAATCCATCATAGTCTGAATAAGTAAAATTCCTTTTTTAAAAAAATGTACCAATATTTGGTACAGTATTTTGGATGCTACCAATATTTTTTTTTTAAAAAAAGTTTAAAAATCCATTTAAAAACCATTCGCCTGTTATCTCCTTGGCTTATTCACCAAATATTGCACTGAGCTGTGCTCCAACCACATGGTGAGAATAAGAATCATAGTTCACATCTAATGGGAGGTCATACTTGGGCACCGTGGTTGAAAAATGGGAGGTGTGGCCGTGAGCACTGCTCAGGCTAACAGATGGATAGTGAGCCATAAAACTGTATGGTTTTTCTAGGTCTGGAGACCCGTCTTGCTTTAAGGAAAAATTCCCACTGATGCTCAGAGGAGGTGTCAAGGGACCTTCATATGCTGGAGATGCACAGTTTTGGTGATGATTGCTAAAGGAAGTATCCACCAGAGTTTTGAAAGAGGGAGGCTTTAAATGTACAAGGTGTGTCTCCATGCTTCCATAGGGCGGACTGGGCAATCCTGGAGACTGGTAAGAAAAACCATGACTGGACACAGTTGAATCAGAAACAGGGACTTTCTCCTCATGTTTCTCCAGGAACAGGGATTGTGGTCCTAGCTGGAGACAACCAGCAACCAGATTGCTGGTTGGTTGGGACAAACCTTTGCATAGCATCTCCACAAAATCTTTGCCTTCTGCAGTCTGCCCACTTTCCAGAACTTCTGACAAAGCCCAAATATAGTTCCTGGCTAGCCTCAGTGTCTCAATTTTGGAAAGTTTCTGTGTTTTAGAATAGCAGGGCATCACCCGTCTCAAGTTATCAAGAGCATCATTAAGTCCGTGCATCCGTGTTCGTTCCCGAGCATTAGCTTTCACTCGGCGGGCTCTGAAGCGCTCCAGTCTTGCTTTGGTCATTTTCTTCTTCTTTGGCCCCCTTCTCTTGGGCTTCCCATTATCTTCTTCCTCTTCTTCCTCAACACTGTCATTCTCGTCATTAATGCCAGAAAGCATCTCATAGGCGGCTTGCCGGCTGTCTTTGTCCTTTGTTTCATTTTGAGCACTCAATGCTTCATTGATCCAGGATTGAGAAGATATGAGTTCAGCCATCTCTTTGGGCTTGGGGTAGAGTTTGGCCATCTCTTTACCCTGAAAAAATAACCATACAATCCATATTAATTCAATGAGACTCAATTCTAAAATCTTAAATAAATAAAATAGGAAGTATAGATATTATTCTTTGTTATAACATATTTAGTGCATTATATAATTCACCCTTGACCTAAGCAGGGTTTTATTTTGAAGATAAGTCCTTTCCTCAAAATTACAACTCATAGAATAATAGGTCCAGCCATAACCCAAGGCCTGCATAACTTAGCAGTACACAATTCTAATGTAACCCAGCAGCTACATGGTGTTGCTTAAAATGCAATGCCTCTTTGCTCTTGCTTTTGCATTTTCTAGCAGTGCAATGACTATAGTCTGGTGTGCTACTACAGACAATAAGGGTGGTGACTTTGACAAAAATATATCTGTTTTAGGCCCAGTACTCTTCAACATCTTTATCAATGACTTTGAGGGGATAGGTGGGGAACTCATCAAATTTGCAGATGACACCAAGCTGGCAGGAATAGCCAACACTCCAGAAGACAGGCTCAAGATACAGAAGGATCTTGACAGACTTGAACATTGGGCGCTATCTAACAAAATGCAAATCAATGGTGAAACAAGTAAGGTTCTACATTTAGGCAAGAAAAACAAAATGCACAGGTACTGTATATGTGGTACCTTGCTCAATAGTAGTAACTGTGAGAGGGATCTTGGAATCCTAGTGGACAACCATTTAAATATGAGCCAGCAGTGTGCAACAGCTGCCAAAAAAAGCCAACACAATCCTAGGCTGCATAAACAGAGGGACAGAATCAAGATCACATGAAGTGTTAATACCACTTTATAATGCCTTGGTAAGGCTACACTTGGAATACTGCATTCAATTTTGGTCACCACGATGTAGAAAAGATGTTGAGACTCTAGAAAGAGTACAGAGAAGAGCAACAAAGATAATAAGGGGACTGGAGACGAAAACATGAAGAACGATTGCAGGAACCGGGTATGTCTAATTTAATGAAAAGAAGGACTAGGAGAGATATGATAGCACTGTTCCAGTATCTCAGGGGCTGCCACAAAGAAAATAGAGTCAAACTATTCTTCAAAGCACCTGAGGACAGGACAAGAAGCAATAGATGGATACTAATCAAGGAGAGAAGTGTACGATCGGCGCAGGAGAAGAAAGACGCGACCAGCTCAGGTCAAGTCAGTGACTTTTATTCAGCTCAAAGAACAAGACGAACGGCTGTGCTGCCGGAGCCCTTCTTATAGTGCTCCAGCAGACCAGCCGTCCAATGACAGCTACTTAAACTTCCCGCCGGTGGATTAACCAATCCCCGGACGGATGTCCATATTTGGACATAACACTCCTCCCCCCTTAGTCAGAACATGTCCATCAGTTCAATACGTTACGAAGTCACGCAGGTAGGTGGGTCGTTTGCTAGTCCTAGCAGACCTGCGCAGTTCACTCTGAGCTTCGCCGTTCCCCTGGGCAGACGGTGCTTTCGACCTCTCTGGCTCCCCGACTTGGGTGCCCGGGATTCCGGCCGTTGAGTGAGTGGGCCCCATGCCCGCTCCTCCGGTCCCAACCTCTGGATTATCTGGCTGGTGCTGCTGGTCCTTCTCCTGCCCGGTCTCGTCGGGAACTTGTCGGTGGACATCGCTCGGTGGGTGCTCTCGGCTGTCCGGTAAGTCCATCTGGGTTACTTTCCCTTTTTGTTGTTGGGACTTGCCTTTCGGGTCGGCCTGTTGTTTCTGCCGTCCGACCTTGTCGGGGTGTCGCGCGGCTTCCTTGTCTGGTGGGCGTTGGTCGACCTCGCCGGGGTGTTGGTGGAGGTCTCCTTCGCTGGGGTGTCGCTGGTCGCCCTCGCCCGGGCGTTGTGTGTTGGCCCTTCGTGGTTGTCCCCGGTCTACTGCTTTGCGGTAGAGGTCTCCCTCGCCGGGGTGTTGTAGACCGTCCTCGCTGGGGGTGTGTGAATCTCCCTCCTGGAGGTGTCCCCAGTCTACCTTGTTGCTGGGACATCGGTCTCTGGGGCTGTGGTGATGGGTGCCCTCCTCGCCGGGGTGGTGCTGGTCTCCCTCACGATGCGGGTACCGGTCTACTTCCTCGGCCGGGGTCTGCTCAGCAATGCTGCCTTGGTACTGTCCTGCCTTGCCGGGGTGTCGCTGGCCCACCTCGAAAGGGTGTGGCAGGCCTACCTCGTCGGGCTGGTTTTGGCTCGATCCTCTCCACCTTTTCCGGAGCTGGTTGATGTGCCGTCGGCAGACCTGTCCATCTTCCAGCTCCACTCTGTAGGACTTCAGGCCGGTTGCGTTTTCTATCTCTCCCTTCAGCCATTTCGGAGACCCATGGAAATTCAACGCGAATACTGGGTCTCCTTTGCTGAATGCTCGGAGCGGGCGGCTGGCGGTGGCAGTCACATCTGGGCTGTACTGCGGGTGTAGTCAGTCTAAGGGTGACCTTAGCTTCCTCCCCATCAGCAGCTCTGCTGGGCTCTTCCGCGTGGTGGCATGCGGGGTGATGTGCTGGGTAAGAAGGAAGTTGTCAATCCGTTCTTGCCAGTCCCCTGGTGCCATCTTGGTGAGCGCCTCCTTTGTGAGCCTCACCATTCTTTCAGCCTGCCCATTTCCGGCCGGCCTGTAGGGTGCGGTGAGGGCATGGCGGATGCCCAGTCTGGCCAGGAATTCCTCCATGGGTTTGGATGTCAGCTGGGGGCCGTTGTCAGAGACCAAGACATCTGGTAGCCCGTGGGTGGCAAACAGACGACGTAATGCCTTAACTGTGGCTTCCGTTGTGGTAGATGCCATGGGGATGACCTCGAGCCACTTTGAGAAGGCATCTACCACTATTAGGAGGTACCTCCCCTGCATTGGCCCCGCAAAGTCGATGTGGACCCTTGCCCATGGGCTGCTGGGTGCCTCCCACTCCGATGATTGGGCTTGGGCTGGGGCTGGTCGTACCTCTTGGCAGGGATCACATTTGGCCACCCACTTTTCAATGTCCTTGTCCAAGGATGGCCACCACACATAACTTCGAGCCAGCCCTTTCATCCGGACGATGCCCGGGTGCCCGTTGTGGAGCGCCTCTAGCGTTTTCCGTTGCAAGGCTGCCGGAATCAGCACTCAGTCTCCCCATAGCAAACAGCCCTTCATCGTGGACAGCTCCTTTTGCTTCCGTGCGAACGGCCCGTATTCGTCTGGGATTTTTTCGTGCGGCCAGCCTCGCAGGACCCAGGAGAGGACCCGTTTGAGTGTGGGGTCCCTCTGAGTGTGGGCTGCCACATCTGCCGATGTGACTGGGCAGTCACTGTCGTTGTCTATATGGAGGAGACTGATGGTGGGTGCGGGGTCTTCCACTGGTTCTTGCGATGGACATCTACTTAAGGCATCAGCATTTCCAATGGATGAGCCGGGTCTGTGGGTTAGTCTGTAGTCATACCCGGCTAGGAATATCGCCCAGCGTGTCATCCTGGGCGACATGTATGCTGGAGTGGGTTTGTCCCCAGCTAACAGTCCCAGCAACGGTTTGTGGTCCGTTACTATAGTGAAAGTCCTGCCATATAAATACTCGTGGAAGCGTTTTGTGCCTGCCACGATGGCCAACGCTTCCTTGTCCAGCTGGCTGTAGTTCCTTTCGGTGCTGGACATGGTCTTGGAGAAGTATGCGATGGGGGCTTCTTCTCCATTCGGCAGCTGATGACCCAGGACTGCTCCAATCCCGTAGGGTGATGCATCACAGGTTAACAGTAACGGTAGGGTCTCGTTGTACTGGATTAACACACTGTCTGATGAGAGTAACCCCTTGACGGTTTTGAAAGCTGTTTCTTCTTCCTTCCCCCACCTCCACGGTACCGCTTTCCCCAGCAGGCGATGTAATGGTTCAGCAGCTGTGGCCTTCTGTTTAAGAAAAGCGCTATAGAAGTTCAACAGTCCCAAGAAGGCTTGAAGCTCCGTTTTGTTTTTGGGGGCTGGAGCTTCATGGATAGCTTTAACTTTTGATTTGGTGGGGTGTATGCCCGTGCTATCTATGCGATAGCCCAGGAACTCGACCTCCTGGACCCCGATGATACACTTATCTCTCCTCACTCTCAAACCCTTTTCCTTGAAGCGCTTCAAAACCTGTCTCAGACGCTCAAGCAATTGGGTTTTTGAGTGCCCAGAGATGAGGACATCATCAAAGTACGGCACTACCCCTCGAATGCCTTGAAGAAGGCGTTCCATCATCGATTGGAAAATTCCAGGGGCTGCACTGACTCCAAATTGGAGTCGGTTGCATTTAAATGCGCCCCTATGGGTGACTATTGTCTGCGCCTCCGCTGTTTTTTCGTCGACTGGCAGTTGCTGGTAAGCCTGGGCCAGGTCCAGTTTGGTGAATAGTGATCCGTTCCCAAGTGAATGCAACAGATGTTGTACCACTGGGACCGGATATGCGCTCTGCTGTAAGGCTTTATTTATGGTAATTTTGTAATCAGCGCAGATGCGCACAGATCCATCATGCTTCATGGGGGTCACAATGGATGTCTCCCATGCCGCATGATCGATTGGCTCCAACACGCCTTGGGCAATCAGCTTATCTAGCTGAGCATCTACTTTAGGCCTCAAGGCAAACGGAATCCTGCGGGGCTTGTGCCTGATTGGTGTAATCCCCTTATCTAAATTGAAGGAAATTGGTTTCCCCACAAATTTCCCCAGCTTACCGTCGAAGACTTCCTGGAACTCTTCGAGGAGGGAGTCGAGTTCGTCCCTTCTAATTTGATTGACCCCTTGGATTCTTAATCCTAATGGCTGGAACCATTCCATGCCTAGCAGGGTTGGGCGGCTGTGGTCGATGACTGTGATGGGGAGTTCACCCTGGAATGCTCTGTAGGAGACGTGAATGGAGGTTCTTCCCAGTACTCCAATGGTGTTCCCCCCAAAGTCAATTAGTCTTGAGCGTAAAGGCTTTAGGTCCCTCTTCTGTATGCAGGGCTTCAGGCTCTTCAAACGTTTCCAGTCCATAATGGAGTAGATCGAGCCCGAATCTACCTCCATCTGGCAGGGAGTCCCCTCCACGTGCACGGTCACCAAGCACTTGGAGGTGGACTCATCCTCGTCTGAGAAATGTATTGCCGTCTGGTGCACCGCTCTCCTCCGGTTTCCCTCGTTTCCCCCACGTCTAGGTTGGTACGAGGACCGTCTAGATGACCTCGCATTGTCTTCCCAATTTTCGCTACCACGGTAGCTGTAGGGTTCAGGGTCAGGGTCTGGTGCTCTGCAGGCCTCTGCGATGTGCCCCCTCTTATTGCAGCGTCTGCAGGTGGCATCTCTCCATCTGCATTTTGCTCTGGGATGGTCCCCTTTGCAGCTGCCGCAACGCTCCCTCCGGTCCGATTTTTTCGCGGTCTCTCGCCCCGGGGTTTTGGAAACCTTGTGCACTTTAGATTCCTCCTCTGACTCCGATCCAGCTGTGGAGTCTTCGGTGGATGATGACTGGGTGTTCTGAATCTTGTGGATGCCCTTGGCCCGGTGTAACGCGGCTGCGGCTTTTTCCGACGTTTCTGCGGCCGTGGCTTCCTCAATGACTTCCTTGAGCACTAGTTTCTTTTTGCCCAGGAATTTCTTTTGGAGTACCCTGTCCCTCATGCCAAAAACTATGCGGTCAGCAATCGCATTGTCCACATTATCAAAATCGCAGCTGACCGCTAGCTGGCGGAGGGATGCTACAAATTCTTTGATCGTCTCACCTTCCTTCTGCATCTTCTGTTGGAAGTTGAAACGGTTGGCCACCGGTGTTTCCGTCGGCGCGTAGTGGTCTTGCAGGATGCGTTGGAGGTCGGCCCATGGTAAATCTTCAATGTCCCTGGGTGCCACGAGGTTGATCGCCATCGCGAGGACCTCGGGGCCGCAGTGCGCCAGGAACATGCCCCTCTGTCGTTCGTCGTCGGCGTTCCTGATGTTGTTTCCCTTCAGGAATTGCCGGAATCTGACCATATAATGTGGCCATATCTCCCGTCCTGGCTGGAAGGGAGTCAGCGTCAACAATGCGGACTCTGGGTTTGCCATTGTTGCGCTGTTCGGTGAGTGACTTCGCTCCGAGTGCTTCGTTCAGTCGATTTGCTTCGTGTCGCGAGGGTTGGCTCTGTTCCCTGGATCCTTCGTCGCCAGTGTACGATCGGCGCAGGAGAAGAAAGACGCGACCAGCTCAGGTCAAGTCAGTGACTTTTATTCAGCTCAAAGAACAAGACGAACGGCTGTGCTGCCGGAGCCCTTCTTATAGTGCTCCAGCAGACCAGCCGTCCAATGACAGCTACTTAAACTTCCCGCCAGTGGATTAACCAATCCCCGGACGGATGTCCATATTTGGACATAACAAGAAGCAACTTAGAACTAAGGAGAAATTTCCTGACAGTTGGAACAATTAATCAGTGGAACAACTTGCCTTCAGAAGTTGTGAATGCTCCAACACCGGAGGTTTTTAAGAAGATGTTGGATAACCATTTGTCTGAAGTGGTGTAGGGTTTCCTGCCTGAGCAGGGGGTTGGACTAGAAGACCTCCAAGGTCCCTTCCAACTCTGTTATTCTATTCTATTCTGTTCTGTTCTGTTCTGTTCTGTTCTGTTCTGTTCTGTTCTGTTCTGTTCTGTTCAGTTCTATTCTATTCTATTCTATTCTATTCTATTCTATTCTATTCTACTCTACTCTACTCTACTCTACTCTACTCTACTCTACTCTACTC